>CM031957.1:4362531-4710031 GCA_018749465.1 Paracanthobrama guichenoti
TTTAAAGGGGAAGTCGCTCAATTTGTTTGCTAAAAGTTGTTAAATGACGTGCTGTGACGTCATTGTGTAACCATAAAGCAAAACTAGGTAATTGCGTAGAATATATTAATACATAAAATTATATTATTTGTAAAAAAATAAAAATAAATAATAATAATAATAATAGCCTAATATAAACATAATACGTTTTTATGATAATTTTTCATTTCTGAATACAACAAATCAAATCAAGTCACCTTTATTTATATAGCGCTTTTAACAAGTCCAATTGTTTCAAAGCAGCTTCACATTGTTAACAGGAAAATAATGCAACAGAATTTGATTCGGCTGTACAGCCGTTCTGGTGAAACGGTGATGTTATCCAGCTAATTTCAATTATCATATAGTGTCAATGCGGGCAGATCGGAACCAAAACTCCTTCAGGGTCAGAATGGAGAAAAAAACCTTGGGAGAAACCAGGCTCAGTTGGGGTGCCAGTTCTCCTCTGGCCGATTTAACAAACAGTGTATGATTATAATTCTGGCAACATAGCAGGTCTTAATTCATATTAGGCAAATATATATTTGTAAGATTATTCGAAAGATTGGAGTCAACACGCCGAAGACGGGTTTAATGAGGATGTTGTGTCGATTCAGCATTTACGGGGGGAGTTTATTTGACATGCTCTCTGCAGACATTTCAGGGATGTGTTGGTCATGTCCAGGCGCAGGTCCACCATCTGATCTGGATACGGCCCGGATCCGCTGACTGCAGTAAACCTCGGGATAAACAGAGAGACTAACATTAGCATAGATGCTATTCTTCTTATGATGTAACGAGTACATCAGGTGTTATGGGAAGTGTTCCCGGTTCGGCTGACCTAGTTAATGCAGCCTAACAATCATTTACTGATTTGAATAATAGAAATTGATAATGTTTTATGTGTAAGCCATAGTAAAGAGATGCGTTTTTAGTCTAGATTTAAACTGACAGAGTGTGTCTGCTTCCCGAACAATGCTAGGAAGACTGTTCCAAAGTTTAGGCGCTAAATAGGAAAAGGATCGACCACCTGCAGTTGATTTTGATATTCTAGGTATTATCAACTGGCCAGAGTTTTGAGACCGCAATAGACGTGATGGAGTATAATGCGTTAAGAGTTTGCTCAAGTACTGGGGAGCTAAACCATTTAGTGCTTTGTAAGTAATAAGCAAGATTTTAAAATTTATACAATGTTTAATAGGGAGCCAGTGCAGTGTTGACAGAACCGGGCTAATATGGTCATACTTCCTGGTTCTAGTAAGAACTCGAGCTGCTGCATTGCATTGAATAATTGAACAGTTAAACATTTCTGAACAATTCTAGTTTTAGGCAGTGTATATTATGCTACACTTAAAAAAAAATTAAAAAAAATTTTCCTTAAAACTGGGCACAATGTACTGTGTTAAAGGCACATGCAAGATTTTTAGATTAATATCCAAAAACCACTAGAACAATGTTTTTGAATATTTTGTTGACTTGTGTACTTACATTATCCCAAATGTTTCCAGGAATGATTAAATCCAGAGAAATAAGCAACTTTAACCAGGACACGGACCGTGTCCGTGCGTCGCCTATCAATGACATCATACCCGCGTTACCCTCGATTTCTGCTTTTATTTTGCAGAGACCGTGGAAACACCAAAGACGCTTTAATATACAAACCCAATTCCCAAAAAGTTGGGACACTGTACAAATTGTGAATAAAAACAGAATGCAATGATGTGGAAGTTTCAAATTTCAATATTTTTACATAGATGACATATCAAATGTTTAAACTGAGAAAATGTATAATTTTAAGGGGAAAATAAGTTGATTTTAAATTTCATGGCATCAACACATCTCAAAAAAGTTGGGACAAGGCCATGTTTCCCACTGTGTGGCATCCCCTCTTCTTTTTCTAACAGTCTGCAAACGTCTGGGGACTGAGGAGACAAGTTGCTCAAGTTTAGGAATAGGAATGTTGTCCCATTCTTGTCTAATACAGGCTTCTAGTTGCTCAACTGTCTTAGGTCTTCTTTGTCGCATCTTCCTCTTTATGATGCGCCAAATGTTTTCTATGGGTGAAAGATCTGGACTGCAGGCTGGCCATTTCAGTGCCCGGATCCTCCTTCTACGCAGCCATGATGTTGTAATTGATGCAGTATGTGCCTTGAGCCTTGGCCCAGAGAAAACGCCTGCGCTTCTGGATCATGTTTAGATATGGCTTCTTTTTTGACCTATAGAGTTTTAGCCGGCAGCGGCGAATGGCACGGTGGCTTGTGTTCACCGACAATGTTTTCTGGAAGTATTCCTGAGCCCATGTTGTGATTTCCATTACAGTAGCATTCCTGTATGTGATGCAGTGCCGTCTAAGGGCCCGAAGATCACAGGCACCCAGTATGGTTTTCCGGCCTTGACCCTTACGCACAGAGATTGTTCCAGATTCTCTGAATCTTTGGATGATATTATGCACTGTAGATGATGAGAACTTCAAACTCTTTGCAGTGTTTCTCTGAGAAACTCCTTTCTGATATTGCTCCAGTATGTTTGGCCGCAGCATTGGGGGAATTGGTGATCCTCTGCCCATCTTGACTTCTGAGAGACACTGCCACTCTGAGAGGCTCTTTTTATACTCAATCATGTTGCCAATTGACCTAATAAGTTGCAAATTGGTCCTCCAGCTGTTCCTTATATGCACATTTAACTTTTCCGGCCTCTTATTGCTCCCTGTCCCAACTTTTTTGGAATGTATAGCTCTCATGAAATCCAAAATGAGCCAATATTTGGCATGACATTTCAAAATGTCTCACTTTCAACATTTGATATGTTATCTATATTCTATTGTGAATAAAATATAAGTTTATGAGATTTGTAAATTATTGCATTCCTTTTTTATTGGTACAGTGTCCCAACTTTTTTGGAATCAGGTTTGTATGATTTATTAGACAGATGAGCAACTGTTTGGATAATTCATGGATAGAAAACTAATCATTGATATAAAGCTCAACACAGTCTTGTTGATTTTTTAAAAATAAAACAGCACTGCGTTACCCACATACGCATGACCGGAAGAAGTGGAAGCGCTCGTCTGCGGCATAATAAAAGCTCTTGAAATCAAGGCGTCATAAAGCTACGAATTTGATTTGAATAAGTGACCTCTAGCGTCAAAAAATTACGTATTGTGGCTTTAAGTATATGGGAATTTTCCATATTGATTTTTCACATATTTTATATCCGTATTTTAAATTACACATTTTATTTTGTGCTTTAGGGTTACAGGAAATGTCCTGGCAGAAAATCTGTCGTTTTTCTAAGTTTTTTTTTTTTTTACAGAGTAAGAAAACTGATCAACAATTATAGGTACACACTAATAAGAAGGTGCATCATAAATGAACAATTATTATTGAACAATTGCAACCAGCAACTTGATTGACATGTGATGTGTGTTCTGCTACTCTCCTCTCTCCAAGCTGATTGGCTGGCCTGGCTAGCTGATCAATAGTTTTCTCTTTTTTGTGTAAATTTTGAGGGTAAATGTGTGCCTTTTTATGTGCCTGAGACACTTTTCAAAAGCTGCTAAAAGTGGCCAAATACATTTGTTGGTGTTTTCTGGGGAAAAAAAGTTGCTATGGGCTGCAAGGGAAAGCTGGGGTCTGTGGAAAAGTTTAAAGAAACATGGTGCAAAAAAGAAAATTGTATACATTTTTCACAATATGCACGTACACACATTACATGTAAATTCATAAAATGAGCAAACTACATCAGTGCTTTCCAGAACCAAAAGGTCATTACATATTTAAATATTAAACACTTAAAAGGACAGTTACTGTAAAATAAAACGTGTATTAAAAAGGTTTTCATTAATTACACAAATGAAACAAAACAGAAATATTAGATGAAAAACTTAACTTCATTTAAATACTGAAATTAGTAAAACTTAAAATGTAAAAATACCAAAAAATAAGACTAAACCAAATATAAAATAGATTAAATAAATTCAGCTAATAGTACAATGCAATAGATTGTCTTCAAGCCCATTGCTCACAATATTTGGATGCCCCCCTATATCTAAAAAAATGCAAGTAATGTTTGTTTTGTCTCATTTTATATAATTAAGTCTTCGAGGGCCCCTAGCTGAGAACCACTGCTACAGTGAATAGAAAAAAAAATGAAATAATTTAATAGAAACAATTTTACAAATAATAATTTAGATAAATTACATTTTTGGCTGTATAAATTGGGCCTTTGTACATGAAAATATATAGATGCCCTGGCACAAAGATGATCATATTTGGGTGCCGGTGGCATCTAAAAGAGTTCAGAATGTTTATCTTTCATCAAAACTTAAAATAATTTCATGGGGTCTTAAAACCTTTCCAAAATGCAAACCAATTCTGCTTCCTTTTCAATAGACTTAATTATAAAAATTAAAAAAAGTCTTTATAGGAAATATAAGGAACCACAAAAAACAAAAAAACAATCATATTTGAAAGTTTAATATTAAAATAGTGTGAATGGCTAATTTAAAACAGATTTACAAAGCTTTCCTAAAAAGTTAACTACATTTTCAGTGAGAAAAAAAGAAAGGACAAAGCATAACGAGCACACCAGTGGCAAGCAAACGGTGAGCCCGGCGCTCTGGGAAACCACACAAAACAACACCTCGTCACTAGTCTGCGTGAAATGGTGTGAAACTACAAAAGCAAACATCAAGAACTTCAACGCAAAACTCAATACATAATTCAACAGTTTGTATTTCCAAAGTAAAACGGTTTCAAAACTGTACATGATGTATGGAAAAGACAAACAATTTGGGGAAGGAAAAGGTCCTGAAGAGATTGCCTTAAAAAAAATTGAGTGGCCAAACACACTCAGGCATAGAAATGTAGTGTTAAAAAACAACAAAAAAACACCACATTTTATATAAAAAAAAAAAAAAAGTTTCAAATACGCATTTACATGTTTAATTAAAAGCATAAAACATTCAAAAGGTGCTTATGGGGGTATGGAGTTAGAAGTTCATTTTGGCCAATAAAACGACGGGAGGTGAGCCAGTTACTCCAGTGTGGCCTGAGCTCCTTTTTCAGTCATTCGCAGTAAGAGCATTTCCGAGTATTTCTCCAGGAGGGCCACGGTCCTGTCGTCCCGGAGCTGGCGGCCGGGAGAGTCTTCTGGTACGGGACGGGCGTTCTGGGCTGAGGGGCGAGTCTCTTGTGGGCACAGGGAGTGT
The DNA here is from genome assembly GCA_018749465.1 of Paracanthobrama guichenoti. Taxonomy (NCBI): domain Eukaryota; kingdom Metazoa; phylum Chordata; class Actinopteri; order Cypriniformes; family Gobionidae; genus Paracanthobrama; species Paracanthobrama guichenoti. Next base: position 4,367,759 of record CM031957.1, read on the forward strand.
AACTCGCTCTGTACGCCCACAAACACCTCCTGCAAAATACTCTTCATCTGTTCCTGCTGCTCCGACAACTCAGGGACGGAGCACAACTACAGAGAGAGGGAACAAACATCTCCACCATTAGATGGATTAGGCTTCTCCTTTCACTTTGAAGACTGCTATAGAACAGGGGTCCTCAAACAGCGCTAGGTTCCATCCGAACCACGAAACAATGACAAGAGTAGCACCACCAAAACACAGACGCAGAAAGATGCAGAAACAAGCTAAATCTTATATATAATCATATACATGTGTAAAACAACAAGATCATCAACATTAAACGGCATATAAATCAAAACTGCCTAATGTCGACCCAGGACGAGCTACAGGACTGTGAAAGCTTTTGGGGGTGTTGATGGACTCGATCTACTCCATCTGTGTTCTGATCATCGTTCTGAATCCGACCTGTATTTAGTCTTTAAAAAAAGCTGAGAAAATCGTGTTGTCGTCAAATTAAACTTACCCACATTCAAGGGTTGATAAAAAGGATTGCATGAAGCTGGAATAAATTGGGTTTAAAAGCAGAGGGTCTGTTACTTCTTTTGATGCATTACATGGTTTAAATACATTTTGTGAAAATGATCAATAAATGCTGGCAGGGAAAGAGTTCAGACTAAGAGCTGCAGATGACAGTTATTACCTGAAAATGGATTAATACTTTCACTAAAACGAAAACGGTTAATACAATTATTTTTATCTGACATGCATACGACTCCGACTGTTCAAAGTTTGTTGAGATGTTTTTTCCATCTACATTTAGCATTATTTATCAGCATGCTAAGAGCATTTCAGAAGTTATAATTAGGGACATTATTTGAAGATTTGTAGAAAACAAAAATCTTTGAAATCACTAGTTAACTGTTTTCTGTTCACAATGAGAGAGTTTTGATTATGTACATTGTTAAATCGAAATGTTTTTTAGTTGAAACTTTTTTTTGTTGTTAAATATATGGTGATCCTGACGTGCTGCTTTGGCTCTGAGGGCCCAATATACTTGTATTTGATTCTATTTTGACTGTTTAGGATTTTTTGTTCTCTTACAAAGTTACCCAGACGGAAATTTATTTAATTTTCCAGACCCCCGCTGAGAAGAAAAAATATAGGGACAGGACAGGACCTTTTGGAACTTTAATATTGAAAACCCCTGCTATAGAATATCTAAAGAAAAATTGTATGTTTTTTTCTGTATTTCTGGCAAGTTATACAATTTAGGCATAAAATTATGACCTAATATTGTGCTGGTCCCCCTTTTGCTGCCAAAACAGCCCTGACCCATCGAGGCTTGGACTCCACTAGACCCCTGAAGGTGTGCTGTGGTATCTGGCACCAAGACGTTAGCAGCAGATTCTTTAAGTCCTGTAAGTTGCGAGGTGGGGCCTCCATGGATCGGACTTGTTTGTTCAGCACATCCCACAGATGCTCGATTGGATTGAGATCTGGGGAATTTGGAGGCCAAGTCAACACCTCAAACTCGTTGTTGTGCTCCTCAAACCATTCCTGAAGCATTTGTGCTTTGTGGCAGGGCACATTATCCTGCTGAAAGAGCCACAGCCACCAGGGAATACCGTTAACATGAAAGGGTGTACATGGTCTGCAACAATGCTTAGGGAGGTGGTACGTGTCAAAGTAACATCCACATGGATGGCAGGACCCAAGGTTTCCCAGCAGAACATTGCCCAAAGCATCACACTGCCTCCGCCAGCTTCCCTTCTTCCCATAGTGCATCCTGGTGCCATGTGTTCCCCAGGTAAGTGACGCACACGCACCCGGCCATCCACGTGATGTAAAAGAAAACATGATTCATCAGACCAGGCCACCTTCTTCCATTGCTCCATGGCACTGCGTGTTTTAGAAACTACTGCATTGGCTCTGCTTGCTTCCAATTCCCCCCTCAATGATCGACACATTGTAACGGCTGATATTGCCCACAACGCATTGCAAATTGGACGAGGATTCAATTAGAACTACAAACACGGATAAAGTGTTAAAAACTACAAACATGATGGATGTGCGAGTCCGTCGGTTAAGTAGAGAGGCTTAGATTAAGGGGCTTGAGTGATCAATTATCAGTATTTAACCCGACTGAAAGATATTTATTCAATGTTATCCACATTATATATTTCACCTGCAGCAGCATTGTAAACTTTTGTAATGATACTTTTGACCATTAACTTTTAAAAGCATCATTAAATTTAAACTGCAAACACATGAGCGGAGTCTCTGCATTAAAGACCCACAAATGGCACATCAATGTGCTAGTACATTTCTCTCCGATACGGTAGGAAATTAAATTGAATGTGGAGGATTTTAACTGTGATGATGATGATTGACAGGGCAGTTTAAACAGTGATGGGATGCACGTAACTAAGCGACAGAGTCCGTTAAGAATGATGACGTATATGTCCTAAAGCTTGCATACTCTTCTGCTACACACTCAAAAGTATGTACTTTTTCTTCACAAAAAGAGTACATACTTTTAGGACGTAGTACAAGTAGGCAAATTGCAGCATCAGCAAAACTCACGAGCGCTCTTCTTTGTGAGCATTTGAGCATGCGGTTAAAAACTAGCCTAGATCGCCATCTGCTGTTAAAAACTAAGCTCAGACTCAATTCGAGAGAGAATCGCGATGCATTGATTTATTGTCCCAGCCCTACCCCCATGACCCTGTGGCCGGTTCACCACTGTTCCTTCCTTGGAGCACTTTTGATAGATACTGACCACTGCAGACCGGGGACACCCCACAAGAGCTGCAGTTTTGGAGATGCTCTGACTCTGCTGCATTTATCAGTCCTGGGGGACTGGCACTCGTTTTACACATTAAATTGACATGTAAAAGTCTAACTTTTAGTGCTATTTTACGGTTTAATTTTAAGGATCAGAGAGGGTGAAAAATAACCATGAAACTAAAAGAGGAATTAAATCTACTTGTTATTCCTGATAGAGGTAGAGATTTAGAGAAATTACCTTGCTATAAAAGCCAGTTGCTTTATGGATGGTGTGCCAGAGTTCATTCACCATCTCCTTACACATCTGGACACTCAGCAACCCTGCAGAAACACCCGAAGACAAATACATACAAATCACCATCAGTAACTGCAGTTACATGCACAAAAACCAAATGGCAAAAACAGGATTAAGACAATATTCTGGTTAGTAGAAATGTGAATTAGACAGCATTTGTGGGTCTTTAATGTGGAGACTCTCATGTGTTTGCAACTTAAATATATTAAATCCATATTAATATGAATTTTGTAAACACGAATTTGGATCTGTGCACAAATATATGGAAGTATTAAGGAATATATCAGCATCTATGAGTATCTATTTCAGAACAAAGACTTGACCAGAATATTAAAACAACTGCATTTATGGTCAACAACTTCCTTGCCATTTAAAATGCATTATAGTATGTAGCAGGGATGAACAAAACGGAGTTTAAGATTAAGATTATTCTGATTAATAAAAATAAAATAAAAATCCTGGTTCAGTGTGCTTGTTTGTACGGTTGCCAACTTGACAAATTACCCGTGTCCTCACCAAGGCAGTCGTTTTTTGTAGAATCCTCTCTGTCTAGAGTTACTGAGAGCCGACCCGAGGTCTGTGTATTCTCACGTGACCCTGTAAACTGCAGGTCTGGAACCACCGTATGATTGGTTTCTGACTCTGTGGGCTTCCCAGCAAACATTTCAGACCCTGTTGAGAACCTTCGTGCAGTCTTAGGAGCCAAACTCTGCTCAATATTAATGATCTGCTTCCGACACTCTTTCCCCAGCGACCGCATCTCTGTGGGCGTCACCAAAGCCTGGCGCCGTGGAGACTCGGGGCGTTCAACTTTCCCTAGACGGCTCTTGAGCGACACCGGAGACAAACTGGCATGACTGGGGCCGACAAGGTCCAATCGAAGAGCAGCCCGAGCACTGTGGTTTCCCAAGGCAGGCATCAGATGAGACAGTCCTGAGGAAGGAACTGAAGAGGAAGGTGGAATAATGTTCTCTTTGCTTTGCTCTACGGTTTGGTCCAGTGACGAGGACAGGGCATTTAGCAGCGATTCCTCTGACGCACACACGTTCAGACTCTGCATAGAGTTGCTCTGCGCTTTCTTAGCGCGGGAGCTTGCCGTGGGACCCATGTAGCGCGAACGTGTAACGGATGCGTCACATGTGTTGCTGGCAGATTTGGTGACAAGATTTGCTGTAGCATTGACAGTATTATGAGCTTTGGGTTGAAAGGTCTTGTTTGAGATTTCTGAAAAGAACAAAAGACATTTGGATTTGCATTCTTTTAATAAACTTGTAGCTGGTAGTTCAAACCCCAGTTGCACAAAGAAAACCAAGAAACAAGAAGAGGAGTACAAACTAAAAGAGAAACTGAGCATGAAAACACCAAAGCTGCATCCGAAAATCACACTGTCTGAGCAGGTACTTCCTTTAAATGATCAACTCATGACCATTAAGAAAGGTATGTTTTACTGTATAGAGTATGAATGTGTGTAGTAAGAATTTAATCCTAGCATACTACTTCTGCCATGTTGTCATCGTCATGTGACCGACTAGTATCAGTTGCGCAGCTTTACTGCCATTCACAAATCCTCTCCTGTGGATGCTCACTTCAGACTTTTTCGCCGGATGTAGAAGAACTTTCTGGGAACTTTTGCCTACCATTTAATGAATACTGTGAATTTGTACTGTATTTCACGTACCATAAAGTAGGGAAGTATGTGATTTGGGATGCAGCCAAAGACACCCATGTGAAATGATTCTGATTTGGTGACCCCGGACATAAAAACCACCCAACACACTCTCACAGACCTCCCAGAGCATTTTTCCAGCGTAACAAAGACAAGTTTTGGCAAGATTTCCGAGCAGCCATCGTGGAACGTTTCTTGGTAACTGGAGGACAAGATTTAAAAATGTTTTTTTAAAAATGACTAAAACAGTGTCGGAACATCTGATATCTTCTAATTCAACAGCATTTCTGAGAGGAAAAAAAATGTTTTTTAAAGGGATAGTTCACCCAAAAATGAGATTTACTCATTCTCAAGTCATCCTAGGTGTATATGACTCTTCTTTCAAACTAAACGCTGTTCCCAGTATTTTGGGCGGCATTGGGATGTTCGCTAAAAGTATACCACTCTTCTCACTTTTCTTTGCGTATATCAGCGCCTTTAACTGTTATTGGACACGGTCACTCACTGTCAGAAGTAAAATGCATTGTATTAACAGGTAACTGGACATACCACTCTTCTCGTTCTCCTCAGTGCTTCCACTGTTGTTTGAAAGAAGCTTTGACTGGTCCTTAGGAGCAGGAGAAAAATAAAATATATTAACAAAAAGTTCAAAAGACAAAAAGATAATTCAAACTAATGAGCTCGATTTAAAAGTACTCCATTCAATAGAAAAAGAAAAAAAAAATCTTCTAAAAGTCTCAAACTGTTTCTACTGAGGTAACCAAGATTATCATCTCCTAACACGTTCCCATCCAATGTTTATATAGTTTGACTTCTAGTAAAGATGACCTCAAAGCTTCTTATGCTCCAGGCGTAATCCTAAACATTGACAGAATTAGCAGATATACACATAAGACATAAAGGAATAGCTCATGCAAAAATGAACTGTAAATTTACTTTATATGATGAAAATATTTATATAGGCTTATTTATATTCTTTTTATTTCACATTTGATCAACACACACTGAACATAGAACACATTTGAGCTTCTGTTTACCATATTTTGCGCTCTACGTACAGTAGGTGCATTGATCAATGTTTCAGAAGACATTGGACATTAAACGGCTTAATCCACGTTATGATGTAGCGTTACAATCTTGGTGGAATGACCTTTCAACGGAGGGACCAAAATCATTCAGGTTTCATTAAACTTCATTGAATGCAAGTGTTATGGGCTTGAATGGCACGAGGGTGAGTAATTAATGACATTTTTGGGTTAACCTTTTAAAGAGTTATGAAAACCCTAAAAAAAAAAAAAAAAAAAAAAAAAAAAACAACTGCGTTTTACGCATACACATTATGGAAAAACAATGGCATCACATTATTTTTAACAATATACAATAAGTGGTTACATTTAAGATTGTTTGCGCCATTTCGTTCTTCTGGATTTAAAAGCTAAAGCTGTAGAAAGGTCACAGAATGACATGGCATATTAGTGTTCAGTCTGAGTTGTGACTGATATGAAGAACCGCTGGAATCATACCGTATACCATTCAGAGTACATAGCATTATTCATGAGAGTAAGCATCATACCAATGTCCCGTCGAAGGTTTGACAGCCATCAATGGATTCATCAGGTATACTGGGCAGGCAGGCTGCAGGCCGGCAAACAGCACTGCTACTAGTCCCTATAGTGCTGAAACAGTTTAGATGACGTTATAAATGCAAAAACCCACTACAATACATAATTACACAGCTACTTCCCCCATTACGTCAAGATCTCAAAAGGGAAGGGATAACTAGAAGTGTAAACTCATATTTCTCCATTATATAGCTTGACAGCAAGACGTGGGACAGCTGTTGACTCACCGGAAGCGGCTCTGAAAGCGGGAGAGGAAGCGTGTGGAGATACTGAGACGAGGATTGAGGAAGTTACTCTCTGTGCTGGGCTGCAGACTGCTCAAGTCCGTGTTGAACTTTTCTACAAGATAGTTTCCACAGCAGATTAGATCAGCAATAACGATTTCACCATCATCTTAAAACTGGAATACACTACATGACCAAAACACTAGGCCAATCATTTGCAGACTTTGTAAAAAGGTAACTGAATTAAAAATTTAAGGAATTTTTTTTTAATATATCATAATAAATAAATAAATAAATAAAATCAACTCAAAGCAATCATTTCACTGTCTCAGTTAACTATAGACCCGATATAGTCCAGCTATGAGCAACCCACTAGCCAAAATAACCTTGAATTTGGTTACATGTCGTTATTGCCAAAATAAGTTGCAAGATGTATGATATTCCATCATGTAAGCAAAGTCAACAGTGACTACCAGGTGTTTGGTTTCATTTCTTTGATGTGTTCCATGCGTTAGATGTCCATTCAATTTTCACTGACAGCCCAAATTTTGCCTGTTGTAGCTTAGACGTCAGGGCTGTGTTTTGGACGGCTATTAGATGTCTTTTAAACAAAATAGTTTGCCGCGTACAATTCACACTGCAACGACAGACGGCAATCAATGCAGACAGTCACCAGATTACGGTGAGTCACTTCTCAGACATTCCATGACACGACACAACATGTTTAATCGACGAAAACGAGACGACCAACAGCGACGGGGCTGAACCAACAAAACACAACAAAGTTCATCTTTTGGTGCAGTATGAATTGGCCTATACGCTAAACTGAGAAATCACAGACTTTCAAGTCGTTCCAAATGCAACAATCTCACACAGAAACATAACGCCTAAAAAAAAAGGAGCCTGTACCATCATACGCTACGTGACTCAGTCATCTCCAACTGCCTAATATCTGCACAATATTTAGGCAACTAGCATTGACTACTCCACTGTAAGTCTACTTAAGTCATGTAGAGAATTCCAGCCTTTAGTGGAAAACTAATGAAGCCCTCTGAGATATGCTTAATATGTGAAAAGATAAGAATTATTACTAGCAAACATGACATTTAAGCCAAAAGTATTGTCTTTCTTTGAACTGTTCCTTTAACAGCAGTACAAGAGCTGAAGTTGTACCATTAGCAGCCACACCCAGAGTGTCAAAATGTTGGCGAAGCAGAGTTCCAGATTCTTCTTCATCCTCTTCCTCTTCAACTCCTGAGCTTCCCGTGGAGCTCACCTGACTGAGGGAGTCGGTGTCCTCTAAAAAAAGCAACACAACAGCTCAGTCTCATCAACAGGTGGACCTTCAACTCTTCAAGATCACCACTAGAGTGTTGGGACGTTTCATACACTTCAAAAACAATGTGTAAATGTAACTTACGGTCAAGGGGCTGGTCACTATGGGAGGCTTGGCTCTCAGCAGAGCAAGCGCTATCTGGGCTTAGCTCTTCTTCCTCGGGGTCACCACCTGCCCCCTCACATAGAGCTTTAACATCAAACTCTCTGCAGGGAAGAAACAACAACAAAAGATTATTCAATGAGTGAAAAATGTTGACCATTTCTAGTTTACTCTGGGTAAAAAGTCCAGTTTCACAGCATGTAAATGGAAGACACTGTCACACTTTGTTCAGTTGCTTGGTCCCATTCAGAGCATGAATCCAGCCCACCCACTTTTCATAAATTGTGCAAAGTACCTCCAATCAAATATCACTCAAAGTGGGGGCCTGGTGACAGTCACGTCAAGCAAACTTTGGGATACCTCAGGGCTTGATACTTGAACCCCTTCCTTTTCAGTATACCACAATGTCACAACTCATCCAGGCATTTTCCAATATTAAACCCCCCCCCAAAAAAGAAAGGGCATCGCTGGAATGACACGTTGCTGGATAAGCATCTACTAAGCGATTACATGGAAAAACATCTGGCTTTGATTAATTTTCCATTAGGTTTATTTACAAGCAGTTTACCCTTCTCCAGTGGACAGAGCAGTGCTGTTGGCCGGGTACAAAATGTATCCTGTCTTCTCTGGTGAGCTGTGCTCTGGATTGAAGTTCTCCTCTCCGTGTGGCAACTGCAGAAAATCTGTCCCTTGGAGCGAAGAGCTGAACCCATCTCTGGAAACCTATAACAAATAAAAAATAACTTTAATTTCTCAGTTATATATAGCACCAGATGATTATGTGGTTACAATTACTTGTGAGGCTTGTCAACACAATTTGATTATTCTTAAATTTATTGCTGTCGGTTTTCTTTAATAATGTTTTAAATGCATGTTAGTTCAATAGCAGTTTTTACTGCGGTATTGAAATTGGAAGAGAATTTCACTGGTATCTAAAACTGGTCTCATAACCTAGTTTTATTGCAATACATGCTTAGCTCAAAAACAATATTTTAAGTTTATTTCTGTTTTTTTTGTTGTGGTGGGGCCAGGGAAAATTTGGTCAGAACTAGTAAAAATCTTAACCACTGACTTGCATTGAGCAGTTTAGCACTGACACAGTTCATATTAAAACAAGTTTCCTGTGCATGATGTTCATTATAAGGGATTCATTTTTCCAAATTTTTCTAAAACATAATTTATACAATTGTATATTGATAGACTGTTCATCTGGTTAATGATTTAATACACAAGCACACAGCTGTAGTTAATATAACACTCTTCAAGAGCAGAATGTTCCTCTTTAATCTGACTAGGAAGAAGTCAAAAAGAAAAAAATATAATTTATCATCAACGTACATAATCTGTGACTTGCATGTCCACATATACAGTCTACCAATAACAGAGCGACAGCACTAGGAGCGCCCAAAGTCGCTGGTGGTGCGAGTAGGGCTTAGCATCTTGCAGCAGCTTGATAGTTGAAAGCAGCTATTACCATGTTGAAAATGGTCTTGACCAAACTTACACTGCAAATCTTTTCCTCTTCCTCAAGATCATCTTCGACACCTTCATCCAACAGACTATCCAAACTCTGCGGGTGGAAGTCTTCCTCAAACTCTTCCTCTCCCACGGCTCTGCTGGGAGTGTGTGAGAGGGGAAGCTGCATGCTCTTCATCTCCAGTACTGTACGGATGGCTAGTGGATCGGACTGCACTGCCCAGCGGCCCTGTGGCTGGTACTGAGCTCTATTATCTACACCATTACCATTATTTTCACCTCCTCCACCCTGTGACATCATAAAGATTCACTAATCATGAAAGATTCCAATATGCAATAACATTTTATGAAAACAGGAACATACATACCAGTCTGCGCACCCACATGGGCATTTTGCCATTGGTTTGGAGCGCCACAGAATCCTGAGATGCTAAAGTGTAAGAGTCAAGCGCATTAAATCCCATTTTAAACAATTCTATACATTTTGCTTGTGCACTTCATGTAGGGCCCAATGAATCCCACAACCTTGCATCTTTTTCAACGTGTTGCGCTCGAGACCCAGCCTTCTTTTCCAATCAGTGTTGCGGCTCTGCAATAGCATATCATGTTTTTAAGAGCAAAAACCCATTTAGTTTGATCACCCACTCGTGCCTTTCAGTCAGATGTCAAAATATGTTGAAAATTGGACATTGTGAAACTAAAGCGCCGCTTCTCATGCGGGAGAATGAAGACAATGGTGCAGAGTTTAAAGATGACATCACAGAAATGACCGGTATTTTTGTACTGATGTGTGAACCGTCTCTTACCGGTAAAAAGTCAGAACGCCGTTGCTTGTGTGAATGGCATATTTGTGTATTTAAAATCATTCTAGTAATTTCACAGCAATTTCCCAGGATTGCTGTGTGAAAGGGACTAATGTCTGTGTGGCAAGGTAGACGAGCGAGAGACATGGGAGGAGCAAGCGAGACCGGTGCGTGATTGAGAAAGCGCATCACCTGCGAGTGACACCGGTCTTGAGTCCTCTCATGAGGAAGCTCGGAGGCATATAAGGACGAGCGACATCAGTGAAGGACGAGAGAGGACCAGGCCTGGACTTTATGTTATGTTTTATTTATGGTTTTTTTATGTGTGTGCGTAGCAGTCGTCCGTGAGGGGTTTACTTTCATTTTGCTTATTTATTAAAGCATTTCAAATGTTCGCCGGTTCCCGCCTACTCCTTCCCATACAAACTACGTTACAGTCTGATTTCACATAGAACTACCAGTTTTCCTCGCACACAATTTGAAAAGACTCAAATGGACACAGAGTGAAAGATTTCAAAACATTTCAGCCCGTTCGAATTAGATTTTTGGATGCTGTGGACATGGTTTAGCTAAAAAGACTGCCGCAGTTTAGCGTTTATTGTTGTCTCTGCAATTTAAAAAAATGTCAGAGTTGACAATTCTAGTTATACTTTTATTTTCTTTATTTTAATTTTATTTATTGATCACTCATGGTTATTTAAATTTAAGTATTTGTGGCTTGTGTTGAATATGCTCTTTAGGCCTTTTGCACACATCTGTTCTGCACCTTGTGACTTGATTTCGATTTATCTCGTTTCTTATTTTAATTTATTAGAAAAGTATATTCTGTTCTAAATTGATGTACAGAATTCATTTTTGATTGTCTTTTGGTGCATCGATGTTGCGTTGTATTTAGAGCGTGCACGCATAGGCAATTTAGCTGATTTAATTTGCCGACATGTGAAATGCAAATCCTGCCTGAAGTGTGGCCATTCTGCAGTGATTAATAAAAAAAAAAATTAAAAAAAAAGTAGGTTTCAAAATGATGATCAAAAATGTTTTTATACATTTTTCTTCTACACCTCTGTGTGATGTACATCATGGCTTTAAAATGTTATGAGGAATTGTTCCCCCCTCCCACACACACACACCCCCACACACACACACACACACACACCCACACACACACACACACACACACACACACACACACGAGATTCAACTATCAGTCGACTATAGGCAACACTTGACAATTCTGATTTGACTACGTAAATCCTTAGTCAGGGACACTCCTAAGATACTGTGGCACGGCCAAAGGATGACGAAAAAAAAATGCTGCGTCAAGTATTTTGCTTTCATTTTGAAAAATTATTAATAAATATATTAATTAGACATGTTTATTGGATTACTACAATTTTATCATTAAAATAAAAAATAAAACAGAATTTGGGGAAAAATAAAACAGATTTCATAGGGCCCTAACTTGATGTGATTGAAGTGTCAGAAAATTGACTGCCCAATAACACCAGAGAAGAGACAAATCAACGCACCATCTGTGGAGTCGAGTCTGTCTGGAGTTCTGCAGTCCTCCACACCATCTTCTGGATTGTCCTCTGGCATCAGGCCGTCCTCCTCTTCCTCCTCCATGTGAGGCAGTGCACTGCAGGGCACAGTGATGTAGGTCTCTCTCCTGAGATCGGAATTTAAATAGGAAGATGATTAAATCAGCCATTCCCGTTTTTGAAAAGATATCAGTTTTTAAAATGCATGTCCAATTTGTTGTAAACATACAAATGGTCTTTTCCCATTAAAATTAATTAAATCATGGTCTTAGATTAACAAAAATCAGAGCAATGTACTTTTGTAGGTCAAAACACAGAAACGAGTCACTTCAGCTTCCATCATCCAATGTTTGTTTTTTTTTAAATGGGTTTTTGGTTAAATGGCCGAAATAAGGTCTGTGGTGAACACAAGCTCAAGATATTTTCACCTTTTATTCTAATGACAAAATTTTAGGCAGTTGCTAAATGTCTCTAGAGAGGTTGTTGGGGACATTAAAGGTCTTCACGCCGCACAGGTAAACTCATCTACCTCATAAGCCGCTTTCACAGCCTCATTGTGTTTATAATTGTGCTCAAGCGAACCATTTTAACTCAAACTTTCAGGGAAAATGCTTTTTAAATGACTGAAAGAGCTGTCAGATGACTGGGATGAAGTTTGTTTCTACGCCTTCGTTCAGCATTTTACTTCTGGCGATTGTATTTAGGCAAAAATTAAATTCAAAAGTTGTCAATTTCTGAAGACAATCATGATGAAAATAAAAATAAAACAAATATACGTCATGATTGCAGCATTCTATTAGGCTGTATTGTGATTCCCGTTTTTCCATGCCCAGATTTAAGACCTCTTAAAATAAGATTTCGTTACAACATTTAAGACATTTCACAGCTAAAATACTATTGTCATCTGTGTAGCTAACCATGTATGAAGCACAGCTCACAGTCAAACCATGCTTTTTGAATGCGTTTAACTTGAACCAGTTGTGAAATTTAAAGTCGCCCTCACGCGATTGTGTCGATTCCTATTGCACTGAATGTGACCGCACCTTAACCTCAACATTTGTTTTTGCTCATGCTGTCCACCACTAGTGGTACGTTTACTTTCATCACAAATTTCAAATGCTCCTGGAAGCTGCTGAAAGGTGGATTCTGAAATCCACTGCCGCTTCAATATACCTGTATGTATCCTAATTTCATTTATAAATCAAAGCCTTAATATCTATCTATATTATTATAATGATTATGTATTAATGATTCTTTCCAGTTACGATATTACTTAATCAGTAGAACCACTGATTGTTTGTTTCTTCATATATGTTTTCTAAAGTTTGCATTTGGTCTCTGAGGAGTGACTGAGGGTCTGGGCTAGGGATGTGTGATGTGTCACTAAACACTTGATAGCAGAACTTGCTGTCGTGTGTTTGGATTTTGGAGGGACCACACACCCCTAACATGCCAGGACTGCAGTAACAGTGCTTGTTCACTTAGCCCGGCTTCCAGATATGAATTATGTATTTGGCTTTCATTTTTATTATATTTTATTCATTTTATATTTCCTTTTACTGAAACACTAAAGAATCCAGATGAATATTGCCTGTACTGCTGTCTGTACCTCTCACTGAGAGAAAGCACGTGCTATCTGTATGTTTTGGGAAACTTTCTGGTTCGGCCAAAGCTCAACAAACGCCAACCTTGGAGAAACTGTGTATCTGTGTATGTGCGCAATATTCTGTGATACAGATCAGGACTGGAGGTGGATTACGGGCATCCTAAGAGTTGCCGAAGAGTTGGACTTCTTGTTCTGGACAAGCTGACACATGCTCCGGATCTGGAAGGTCACTACATGCCTAATTCCGGGGTGAAAGCGTCAACAAGTGATTTATGGACATGTGAACCTGATTAACTGACAATGTGTGGAAATTTATCATGACTGTTCATTTTCTGAGCCAATCAGAATCATCCACCTTGCAGTAATGATGTGGTTAGACCTTGAAAACAGTATAACTGTTCGGACAATTGTATGTACAGTACGACGAGACTGGTAGAGAGGGAGAACGGCCTACAAACTCCTTGTGAGATTTGAAACTGGCTTCTGCTGATGAAACTGCTATTCTTCAGTACATTTTTCTTTAATTCCAGAGTGAAAGCGTCAACAAGTGATTCATGGACACATCCATCTGATTAACCGACAATGTATGGAAATTTGCTCTGGGCAAGGACTTGAAAGGGTCCATTATCCTATTAAGAGTATAAAACACCAAAATGGTCACACACAAAAAAAGTATACTTTAACTGTTTAATAAAGTTTGTGACTTTCAGCACTCCTGACTCTTGGTCTTCATTTTTCACTACTGGTCTTGGGTCATAAACTGCTAACCCCTAACACTGCTTTTCGCTATATAAATATGCATAAATCATACATGCATTAGATCAACCTGGGTCTACGCAAAGACCTCTAGCGTGAACGTTTGCTTGGGGCAAAATGACTCAACCTGATGGCTTCTTGTTTGCTGGGGACGCGTTGAACCCTCAAGCCTTCTTGCTGCTTCCTCTCTGCCAACCTCTTCCTCATGGAGTTGGTCATCTGAGAGTCCAGCCGCCAGACAAACACACAGCTGAACACACACACACACACACACACACACACACACACACACACACACACACACACACACAGTTTTATCTAAATCAGTACGTTTTAACACAGGTAAAGTTGAGCAGAGAATATTTTTGAGAAAGAATTTTAAAGGGTCTATTTTATCCCATTAAGAGTATAAAACACCAAAATGGTCACACAAAAAAAAGTATACTTTAACTGTTTAATAAAGTTTGTGACTTTCAGCATACGTGGCTTGATTTTCTTGGAATTTAAACATTTCTTTAAAAAAAAAAAAAGTAAAATAAATTAAAGTAACATATGATGTTTAAAAACCCCAACAAAGTTTATAAAAATAAAAAAATTTAAGACCGTTTAAGACCTTCAAAAATAGTTTCAAAATGTCAACAATCTCGGATTTTACTTAAACAGGCACACATTTAACTGCAAACACAGGGCAACCGCAAGTACTAAAGTACTATTACATCTATACATTCGAATCAGAGGGCAACCAATACCAGTTGATAAAGAGATTAGAATTATAGTATTAGTAAAATCTATGTACTGAACATAATGTTCTTAGTCTTTCCTCCCTTTTATGATGTGGTGCAGTGAAAAGCCATACGAATGTTTAATTAAACGCCAGATACAGTTTAGTTACAAATACCAATAATAGCCAAAAACATTTTTTTAATTATGCAAAATGCAGGACTTTTAAATAAGAAAACCCATAAATACATTAGGACTCTTATTTTGAAATGTCTATGCTTTACTACTCCCAGCTGTTCATTTAAAAAGATGACAGGGCTGCACAATAAAATGACAAATCATAATTGTCGATTATTCCCTTGAAATTGTGAATTATGAATTACAATTATCACATGATGTTTTGAGTAGCTTTAAACCATTGTTTGAAGCAACTGCATGCCATATTTTTATATATTTTATATGAAACTAAACTTCCATTTCTTTGAACGATTATGTAATTGTGGCATCCATAATGGTCATCACGATTAGAAATTATTAACTGTGCAGCCCTACTTTCAAAAATCAACATTAAAATATAAAAAACATAGTAAACATTGCCATGAGTCATCAAAAGAAGATCATAATCGCTTAGTACAAACGCATGGCATTTATTGATTGCGAACTGCTCTGAGTAGTGCCACATTTTGAGTTTGAACACTCAGTGCATAGTTTAATTCAATCATTACCTTTTGATCAGTTAAAAGTTAGTAATTATATTAACTGTAAGATGATTCTGGTTTTTCCATGCCAACATTTAAGATCTCTTAAAACGATAATTAAGACTATTGTTATGGCTTTCAATTTGATTTGACTTAAGGACCAGCAGGAAACAAACTGCTTCAAACAACTGATTAAATCTTAAATATTTCAAGAGGTGAATGTATACCCTTTTTCTTTAATACGTTGTAAAATATTTTCTTAAAATATACATCTATATATAAAAAAAATAATAGATTTACCTGTCACCAGATACGGTGATCAGATGCCTGCAGTCCTGGCTGAACTTCATACCTGTAACAATTTCTGTGGGAGGACAGAAAATTGTGCTGTCAATCGATTTAAACAAAAACCTTATTGCACATTTTTCTGTAATGAATCGTGATTAAATCGCACCTAACATTTAAAGTTTTTAATATAATAATTTCACATTTAATTTCTAAATTAAATGTAGAAACAACAAAGACAGTATATTTTAAATGTTTGATCTAACAGGTACAATATATAATAGGGCTGGTCCAAATAAAAAAAATTGAGCTTCGATGCGTCGGTAGTAATCAACACCGAATATTCGAAGCTTCGGAGGGAGGGGGCTGAACATATTCTGCTCTCTAATAAAAGGCAAGAATCTCAAGAAGCGGTGCGCCTCACGCGGGCAGGGCTTGTGCTCTGAGAACGGACACTGCATTAGTGATACAGAACACACAGGTCTGTTACGTCCCAGTAACAAGCTCCTATATTTCACAGTAGAGTAATTTAGATTGATAATAACGGGTAATATTAGGCTTGTTGCGTGTTACCGGTGCTCTGGCATAATACCGGTTACACCACTTGCCCACCGTAGCACCGCCCCCACTGTCATTTTTATATTTTATAGTAGTAAAAATCACTTAGTTCAGTTAGAGAACAGATTAACTACAATTAAAAACTGAACATGCTGCGTGAGCCGAAGGAGAGTCTCAGCACAGACCAGCATAAGCTGGTCTTCTTCCATATAAGCTCATGCAGTTATGCGCTCTGGACAGAGAATATACTCCAGTTGCAGGGAACACTTAGCCAAAGAAGCGGCAAATATATTTAAGTATAACGAGGTTGGGTTCCTATTCAACTGTCCATCCTATTAAAAACAGCTAGGCTAAGATAATTGTTAAAAAAATAAAATAAGTAGTGTGTTTCACCAGATTTTATAGTATAAACATATTCAAGCAAGAATGAGAACCGTTTCGAGGGGGATGCCAGATTTGCGCGGAAAAAACCTGAATATTCGCATCCCAAAAATTAAAATTGAATAAATCAACCCACCGAAGTAATATTCTGGTCCAGTCCTAATATATACAGAAATTAAACACTTCACTGCATAATTTATAAATTGTTTTAAATCAAAGCTACAAAAGTTTATTTGTATATTTCTTTGTCAGTTCTTTGTCATACATGTACATATATACGCACACATACACTCAGCTAAAGGATTATTAGGAACACCATACTAATACTGTGTTTGACCCCCTTTTCGCCAACAGGACTGCCGCATACTGGATGTTATTCCCTTTTTAAACCCTAGAAATGGTTGTGCGTAAAAATCCCAGTAACTGAGCAGATTGTGAAATACTCAGACCGGCCCGTCTGGCACCAACAACCATGCCATGGTAGGGTTTACAAAGAATGGTGTGAAAAGGGAAAAACATCCAGTATGCGGCAGTCCTGTGGGCGAAAATGCCTTGTTGATGCTAGAGGTCAGAGGAGAATGGGCCGACCGATTCAAGCTGATAGAAGAGCAACTTTGACTGAAATAACCACTCGTTACAACCGAGGTATGCAGCAAAGCATTTGTGAAGCCACAACACGCACAACCTTGAGGCGGATGGGCTACAACAGCAGAAGACCCCACCAGGTACCACTCATCTCCACTACAAATAGGAAAAAGAGGCTACAATTTGCACAAGCTCACCAAAATTGGACAGTTGAAGACTGGAAAAATGTTGCCTGGTCTGATGAGTCTCGATTTCTGTTGAGACATTCAGATGGTAGAGTCAGAATTTGGCGTAAACAGAATGAGAACATGGATCCATCATGCCTTGTTACCACTGTGCAGGCTGCAAGTGCAAGTGTTTTCTTGGCACACTTTAGGCCCCTTAGTGCCAATTGGGCATCGTTTAAATGCCATGGCCTAACTGAGCATTGTTTCTGATCATGTCCATCCCTTTATGACCACCATGTACCCATTCTCTGATGGCTACTTCCAGCAGGATAATGCACCATGTCACAAAGCTCGAATCTTTTCAGATTGGTTTCTTGAACATGACAATGAGTTCACTGTACTAAAATGGCCCCCAGAGTCACCAGATCTCAACCCAATAGAGCATCTTTGGGATGTGGTGGAACGGGAGCTTCGTGCCCTGGATGTGCATCCCACAAATCTCCATCAACTGCAAGATGCTACCCTATCAATATGGGCCAACATTTCTAAAGAATGCTTTCAGCACCTTGTTGAATCAATGGCACGTAGAATTAAGGCAGTTCTGAAGGTGAAAGGGGGTCAAACACAGTATTAGTATGGTGTTCCTAATAATCCTTTAGGTGAGTGTATACATACATACATACATACATACACACACACACACACACAAATAATTAAGATAAATAAACACACCTGAATGTCCAAATAAGGTGGCCACACATTCGCCTGACTCATAGTCAAAGATACAGATATTTTTGTCTGAACAACTTGTGGCCAAAAACATCCCAGAGGGATCCAACTGGACCTGAAAGCAGAAAAAACTATCTTTTAGCCAAAATTGTAAAGGATTTTGACTGTAGACATAATTTACTGCTAGTTAGATACATCACACATACCTTGAGCAGTGTCCCATCATCGTTCAGGGAGCCCTTGAAACACTTTTTCATCTTGCCACTCCTCACATCGTACACCCTGAAAATGCAAAATGAGCCTTTAAAACGGCATTCATGCATATAACTATCAAGATTTGATAATGTCATTGTTATGCCTCATAAAAGCAGACAAATTATTATCGTACGGTGTAAAAAAAAAAACCAGATGATATGATACTTTCAATCAGAAGTGTACAGTATAAACAGTAGTAACAGCTCACACAAAGCCCTACCTAATGTTGCGGTCCTGGCACGCAATGGCCGTGTGTGTGCGTGTGGCGTCCAGGTCCATGTCATACAGTGTGGTCTTCTCCACTATGTGATGTGATCGTGAGAAGTTCAAGCCCTCTGAGGTCTTTGAAAAGAGACACCACAACAAGAAAGTAAATTAAGAATGTGACATTAAAAGGCGGATTAAGCAAAAGAAAAGTCAAGAAATCTATTTGCAGGTTAATTTTTCTGTCTTTTAAAAGCTTTTTAGCCATTCACTGTGTGACATTACATCCTAACCTAGGGCTGAAACCACTTTCTACTTTGTGAAGCTCAACAATATTTTGCTGCACATCAGAACTATATTCTCTGATTTTACTCATTGTGATGAATGATTAAGGGAATTTGGCCTTTGTGCTTCCTCATATTTATACTCCTGTGAAACAAGTCATAGCTAGACTCCGTCACCCTGGGGTGCTAACACCAACACCAACACCCACTAATAGGAATAAACTTCAGAGATATTCTACTTATTTAATTATGGCCAACGTGTTTTGGAGAAAAACATTAATTTCATAATGTGATTTTTCCCCAGACTTTCCATCCTTTTACTTCAATGAAAGGTTAGATTTTTTCTAATTCTTTGAATGAAAGATAAAAAGGATAAATAATGCAGATTTATTTTTAAAACCATCTTTGATCATTTACATGGGGTGCCAATCATTCTGATCACAACCGTATATAAAGCATTCACACGCAAATTTGCTTTATGCATTTCCCCGGGCGTCGAAACCAGGCACATATAAATGTCAGGAAACACTATTCCTGGCTGCACGTCAAGATCCATGGACCACTGGATCTTTGGTAAGTTGTAAGGAACAACATATGGAGTCCAACCTTTAGTTTAAACTGATAATCGTCGCATTTTATTTGCTTTTTTGCAGTTTCCCCTATTCAATCCAGTCATGCAGCAGCTCTTCTGCCACTCTGGCTGAGGGAGGCGTGTCCCGGTGGGATGTCAATGTATACTCTCTATTGTTGAATATCTCCAAAAGCATAATATTTTGAATGATCTGCTCTAGGACTGCCTATTTTTCCAAGTGAAACCTCTATGCAGTAAATCTAATAAGATACCTCTGTAAAATTATAGCAGTAACAGAAAACAATATCTGAAAGGTAACCACTTCATCCTCACCTTCTCAGCAGATCGAAAATAGATGCTCTTGTCAGCGCCACAGCTGACCATACACAATTCTGAACTCAGACCTACAAAAACAGACGCATGTTCACACATGAAAGGCAAGAAATTAATGAAATGTCTGAATAATCGAAATAATTTGTGAACAACGGCAAGTCTCTTCAGTGTATGAACTGTTAACTGACCTGTGAATTTGATGGCAGTGATGGAGGCCGAATGATCGTAAACCGTCTGCACTAGGTTACATTTATTCTCCATGTCAAAGATGTGAATGAGCCGATCGCGACTCGCAGACGCCAACAGATGCAAACCTGACCGAAGAGAAAAAAAAAAAAAAAAAACCTCTACATGGTCGATAATGACAATTTGTAGTTTCTTCACAGCCTATCTCTGCATGACTAACACTAATATTCTCCTCAATACAAAGTGGGTTGAAAATCTGTGATGTTTCCCTTTAAGTTTGTTACAATGTCGGTAGTATATGTAAAGGCACAATGTTTACTCGTTCTCCATGTTGTCTGGAGTCATCTGGCAAACTTTTGACAGCTCCAGGGCTTTTGTGAAAACTTTGTGAAAATATTTTTACTTTGTTGCATCCCTACCCATGGACGGTCGGATTGGAAGAGGGTTATTAACAGAACAGTTATTGTAACATAGGGTTATTATTGCAGAAAATTGTATCATTCCAT
The DNA here is from genome assembly GCA_018749465.1 of Paracanthobrama guichenoti. NCBI lineage: Eukaryota > Metazoa > Chordata > Actinopteri > Cypriniformes > Gobionidae > Paracanthobrama > Paracanthobrama guichenoti. The sequence continues at coordinate 4,388,411 of CM031957.1, forward strand.
GTCAACTCTTTAAACAGCATTATGGTAAAAATGGCACACAATGACAATAGCTTTCTTATCTGAACGCAACAGTGTTCTGGTTTGGGCTGAACTGACAAAACAGCAGTTTCTTTCAGTTTTTCCTCTCCTTTTGGCTTGGCCTAAAACACTGTATTTGTAGTCAACATTTCAATCTGGACCACGAACACAAAGCGTTCTCTCCACATTTACAATTCGTTGCCATCTTTAGCCACTGCCTACAACGCGCTGAATCCTTCACCGGAAATTGATTCACTATCGTTAAACGTTTACTCTTTGAATTCTTGCACCTAGGAACAATGCATGTCAACACCATTGTAACTAAAAGTTTGCCAAGAGCGTTTCCTACTAAAGCAAGGCGGTATTTGACACTGGTAAGCGTATCCATATCGAGAGTGGCGTCAACATGCCAGGTGAATTATGGGTGTTTTCCTACCTATTTGGCAAAAGGAAAGACAACTGAATGTCTTTGGAAAGACAACAAATTTTATTGAAAGCCATTTTGCCAGTGGTGATGTATCCTTTTAAAATGCTTGCGCAATAAAAAAATATGTATTTGAAAAAGAAAGGCTCACTTACCGGTTTCATTAGGAGAGAAGGCTAGACACAAGACCTCCGAATCATGAGCCTCGATTTTCTGTAGTTCGTCCATAAACTGTAAGCCGAAGATTCTGAAGGTGACAGTTAATTCAGCATACAGTACGTTTCATTAAGGATTTAATTTCCTCCACAGACCCCTCATTTCTCTCACCTCAGGTTTCCACTGCGGTCTCCAGCAGCCAAATGCTGGCCATCTGGGCTGATTCCCATCACCCTAATCCCAGATTTACCATCCTGGCTTCCTCCCTCAACTTTCTCAGCCTCAGCTTTGAGGTACTGCGTGTCTTCATCCACATATACTATCCGTACAATGTCCTGAAACACATTTGCATACAATAAATCAATTGAACACAAGAAGAACTCGCTCATGTCCAACATTTACTCGCTCATGTCCAAAATTCCCATAAGACTCAATCACCTTCAAATTTTTTTTTAATGTTTTAAATGAAACCTAAGAGATATTTGTTCCTCCATATGGATCAAGCCTCTAAAGAGACACCATCACTTTAAATGGTGAACGGATTTCATTTAAACTTATTCATATCCACCTTATTCCTGAATGTGAAAGTCTCACCCGACTCATAGCAGAATCACCCTTTACATTTCCAGTCTCTGGTGTTTCTAGTAAAATTAGTGTATTTTCCTGATATTTCAGAGCTTTTTACACCATTTTAACAATGGGTTCCCTATGGAGACTGGAACAGGACAGCATATAAACGGAAGTTAGGTTTTACTTCAGTTTTGTGACGCATTTCCAAGTGAAACGGAAATGTTGATTAGAGGGCAAGGTTTTACTTCAGTGCATCTCCTCTCCATCCCTCGCTCATACCAGACTGACAGGATATTCGACGCAAGATGTCAAACTGACATTAGAGACAGAACACCATTCCAGAGCGGAAGCAAATTTTTAGATTTTGATTAAAGATTACCACGACAAATATAATTTTTTTCTGTGTATAGAGTGGTGCAGGTATGACATCACCGCAGGCCAAAACACAGAAGCAAGATTGCATTTTAGCTCTTCCGGTTCCATTGTCCCGAAGTCAATGTTTTTGTTATTTTTGTTTTTTTAAATGGGATTTAAGTTAAATGAAATAAGGTCTGTGGTGAACTAGCAGTAGTCTGTACCTGGCTGTAAAGGTTGTGGCGAAGGCCGAGTCCTGAGCCGTGACTCTGCGGGGACTCACTTTTCCACAGGCGGATGGTGTTATCAGATGAACAGGTGAGGAAAGAGCCGGGTGACAGACATGCTGATAAATCTTCAAGCTCAGGGTAGGTCTGCAGAGATGATTTGTGCATTAATAAATTGGCCTTGCATATCGTTAATTTGATAATCTCAATATGAACGGGTCTCACAGTGGTCTCACCTCCACACTCCACACACATCCACTGTGGTACAGAGCTGAATAGACCTTCCCAACATTTCGAATGTCCCGCACGTCCCATACGTACACACTGTGGTCATTATACACACACGTCAAGTGCCTGGTCACAGGGTCAAAGGTTAAAGCCAGGGTATCTGGATACTGTGCTTCTGGGTTTGCACCGAACAAATGCCTATGAACAGAGAAGTAAAAAGTAACATTTGATTTTAACATGATGTTTAACAAAAATATGTGAATTCGTTCCGATTGATGAATCTGAATGCAGTGTTTACATGAAAGCTAAGTGCTACGTCACAAGCTTCAAATTGGGAATTGATTGAGACATGTACACTCACATTTATCCATTTCCTGGTCATAATTTGGAGACAGTGAGCATATGAACCACTGTGCTGCTTATATTTCTCAGTAACAGTAACAATGTCCATCGTCTGTGGTGGGCCATTGTCCTGCTCCACTTCGCAGTCACTTCATTGGGATCATTTTAGAATGACAGGACACCTGGGCACGCAACAGTGCGGACATTAAGCCTTTTTGGGGGTTTCTCCACACCATTACTCATATGGATGAGGGAAAGACTGTGAAGGTGGACTCAGAGAACTACACGTTTCACATTTTCCACAGCCCAAGATTTGCACTGTCGACACCAATGAAACCGACGTGTCATTGGCACGAGTGACCAAAGGTTTGGCTACACAGGCTACAGGTAGCCTGATCATGAATATCGACTGTGAAGCTCCCAGTTTTGGTGGAAACAGGAGAGTCAAGACAAGCATTTAATTCTGCTGTGAGTTGGGCAGCTGTGGTTTTATGTTTTTTGGATACAATCCGGGTTAGTACCCAGACATCCCTTTCAGACAGCCTCCTCGTGTCGACAGTCAATCCTTTTGGACGTGGTTCATCCTCCGTAGTGGTATGCTGACATTACCCTGGATATCATAGCTCTCAATAGACCACAAAAACTTGCTGTCCTGGGTCACAGATGAATCAGCGAGACACACACCAACAATTTGTTCTTTTTTGAACCCTGATATCCATTACGTTGTGTGGATTTAAATATTTTATGTACATCTGTGCTATTGCTCTGCTAATTTAGCCTTCACACTCTGCTCTTACTGGTGGAACATAAAATCAGTGAAGATTGACCACCAGGCGGCACATATATAGGTGTGAAAACTCCAACACTATATTGGCCAGTGTTTCAGTTTCATTGTCCAACCCCTGTATATTTGCTTTTGTGGTGTAAGCAGGTGTCACACAGGACATGTCCTTGCATTCAGAAACAGCTGATGTAGCACAACAAAAAGGAACAAATACACCGTGGTCTCTTGACACATCTGGCAAAGCTTAACAAATTTCAACATGCAACTGCATCTGACACAAAAAGAAATAAAAATTGTATTGGCATACAAACACAATGTTTGTTTAAAGGCACAGTATGTAAGAGTCGCCACTAGGGTGTGACGAATGAACTCTCCTGGTGCTAGTTTGTGCTGACTCTCATTCAGCTCACACTTCATTAAAGGGATAGTTCACATAAAAATAAAAATGATCCCATGATTTACTCAACTTTAAGTCATTCTAGGTGTATATGACATTCTTCTTTCAGGCGATCAGAGTTATATATAAAAAAAATGTCCTGGCTCTTCCAAGCTTTATAATGGCAGTGAATTGTTGTCTCGATATGAAGTGCATTTATCCATCATATAACTGCTCCACACGGCTCCGGGAGTTAATAAAGGCCTTCTGAAGCGAAGTGGTCATATGCACCTAGGATGACTTGAGGGTAAATCATGGCATCATTTTAATTTTTGGGTGAACTAACCCTTTAAGCAGACACATTCAGTTTTTAATTGTAGTGTCTGTTCTCTAACTGAACTAAATGATTTTAAAAAGCAAAACAATGATGGAGGCGGTAACACCGGCAGCACCGACTATGGCAGCAAGCCTAATTACAATTAACTGCAATTCATTTTAAAATGTATTGTCTGGTGGAGAAAATGCTGTATTACTGTTACTAGAAATAATGCTCTGATTATGCTGTTAGCCACTTGACAAAATAGCATTGTATCTGGGGTACAAACATTGTGGTATCAGGAAAACAAGAGATTCAAAAAAATTAGACTAAACGTATCCAAACAGTTGCTCACCTGTCTCATAAAACAAATGTATAAAAGCATCTTTGGCGTTTCCATGTTTTCTACGGAAGTAAAACCGAAAATTGAGGGCAACACGGACTGGGCTGGCCAATCCTGGAGCATCTTGATCTTCTTCGCCTTGAGGAACTTTGATGTGGAGATGGAAGTATGCGATGGAGCACCATCCTGCTGCAGAATTTGGCCTCATTTATGGTTGGGAATAAAAGAGGTATCTAAGATTTCTTGGTATTTTAAACTATTGATGTTGCCTTCCACCCTGCAGATCTCTCGCACACCCCCATACTGGACCCCAGACCATGATTTTTCCGCCACCAAACTTCACTGTTTTCTGGGTGAATCTCGGATCCATACAGGCTCCAGTAGGTCTCCTGCAATATTTACGGCGACTGTGGTGTAATTCAACAGAAGATTCATCTGAAAAAGACCTTCTGCCACTTTTCCAGCGTCCATCCTTTTAGCAGGCTGTGGGCCTTGGCAAATGCCACATGGTTTTTCAATTGTCTTTTGTTTAGTGCTGGCTTCTGGGCACTGATTCGACCATGGAGGCCATTTCGAGAAAGAATCTAACAAACTGTTCTGGTTGACATAGGGACTTCAGGTGACCAGGTCTCGTGGAGCTCTGCTGCAGTGGAAAATGGGCTGGCCTTGGATTTTCGAGCCAACAAACGGTCCTCTCAAGCAGTTGTCTTGTGGGGTCTGCCTGACCTGGGCTTGTCAAAAACGTTCTCCAGTCTCTTCAAATCTTTTTTTTTTATCCTCTGTACTTGCTGCTGAGACATATTGAAGGTGTCTGCCACATCAGCAGTGGATCTGGTCTTCAGCTTCTTGATAATCAAAACTTTAGTCTCAGGGTGAATCTTAGGCATGTTTGCAGAGGTCTAGTTGCAGTTGATGAAGGTCTAGTGTACTGGGGTTCTCTTTATACACACCTGAGATCTAAATGATCCATTATTATGACAAGGCGACAACACTTATGTCTTAGCTTGGTAAAGCCTATTGAGTCAATTTTTGCAGTGACTATTAGAATAATTTTTGACAGTTTCGTTTTGCACTGAAACATTATTACAAAAGCTGTTGGGATTAAAATGAGCCATTTCTTGTAAAAAATCTTGATTAGAAATATATTTCAGCGGCACTTCAGGTCAATTTGTACACAAGCGACAAGACTTTTGTCAGGGACTGTATTGTATGATAATGTAGGTACACAAGGCAACAAAATATATAACATTACAAAGCCATGTGTTTTTAACCAATTGACAAGTTTAAAGGGGTCATAGGATGCCATTTCAAAAAGGTCATTATATTGTTTATTGGTGTAATAAAATCGGTTAACATGCATTAAAAGTAAAAATACTGTACATGACTGCAGAACCTCAATTCCCTGTCTGAAATATGCCGATTTCCACAAAGCCCCTCCTTCCAAAAAGCCCTGAGTGCTCTGATTGGCCGGGTGACCCAGTGTGATGTGATTGGCCGAACACAAAGCGTGTGTTGGAAATGTAATGCCCCTTACCATAATTGTGAGCTTCAGCTTCAGAAAGCAATTGCAAACAGTTAATAATGTTATATGTATGAGAGTATCAGTTTGAGGACGAGTCCAAGGAGGAAAACCTTAAAATAGATAACCAAGGAGGAAAACCTTAAAAAGCATCATATGACCCCTTTAAATCAACAAACTTAGTTGCAGTTCTATAACAGTCCTCATTAGCCCAGGGTGGTCTGAAAGTCTCTTACCCAGGCTGTGTGCCCTGAGACACATCTACTCCCAAGCAGTGTGGCCGGTGTAGAGTGGTGATGTAACGCAGGTCCTGAGGGCTGAACACGCGCACTGTGCCATCAGCACAACCGCAGAAAACAAATGCCTCACTCACTGATAAGCACTGCGCTGACGTTGTCTACAACAGCAAAACAAAAGACACATGACAGCATACTTTCTAAATAACATCCTATAAATCCTGTCCTATTTCTCTCCGAGACATGTTATGTATTTGATGCTTGAAAATTTTGTAGGGTTTACTGGCTTATTTAGGTTGTGTTTTTTTTTATTATTTTTTTTTTTATGTTGATTACTACAAATTAAAAAGGAAAATAAAGTCTGATTTGTTATTTTTGCCATTCTGCTGGTTTTTATATACACTATATTGCCAAAAGTTTTTGGATGCATGCCTTTAATATGCAGATGAACTTTAATGACATCCCATTCTTAATCCGTAGGGTTCAAATGGAGTTGGCCCACCCTTTGCAGCTATAACAGCTTCAACTCTTTTAAGGTTTAGTAGTGTGTTTATGGGAATTTTTTACCATTCTTCTAGAAGTGCATTTGTGAGTTCAGGCTCTGATGTTGGATGAGAAGGCCTGGCTTGCAGTCTCCGCTCTAATTCATCCCAAAGGTGTTCTGTCGGGTTGAGGTCAGGACTCTGTGCAGGCCAGTCAAGTGGGAGCATGGAATTGTCCAAAATGTCTTGGTATGCTGAAGCATTAAGAGTTCCTTTCACTGGAACTAAGGGGCCAAGCCCAACCCCTGAAAAACAACCCCACACCATAATCCCCCCTCCACCAAACTTTACACATAGCACATCGCAGTCAGGCAAGTACCGTTCTCCTGACAACTGCCAAACCCAGACTCGTCTATCAGATTGCCAGACAGAGAAGAGTGATTGGTCACTCCAGAGAACACGTCTCCACTACTCTCCAATGGTGACGTGCTTTACACCAGGCATTCTCAATCCTGGTCCTTGAGGCCCACTGTCCAGAAGAATTTAGCTCCAACCCTAATTAAACACACCTAAACCAACTAATCAAGCTCTTCAGGATTACTAGAAAGCTACAGGCAGGTGAGTTTGATCAAGGTTGGAGCTAAACTCTGTAGGACAGTGGGCCTCGAGGACCAGGGTTGAGAACCCAGGCTTTACACCACTGCAGCCGAAGCATTGCGTCGCACTTGGTGATGTAAGGCTCGGATGCGGCTGCTCTGCCATGGAGACCCATTCCATGAAGCTCTCTACGTACTGTTCTTGAGATAATCTGAAGGCCACAGGAAGGTTGGAGATCTGTAGCTATTGACTCTGCAGAAAGTTGGCGACTTCTGAACCTCAGCATGCGCTGACCCCACTCTGTGATTTTACAGAGTTGCTGTTGTTCCCAGTTGCTTCCACTTTGTTATAATACCACTAATAGTTGACCGTAGAATATTTAGTAGTGAGGAAATTTCATGAATGGACTTATTGCACAGGTGTCAACCTATCATGGTACAACACTTGAATTCACTGAGCTCCTGAGAGCGACCCATTCTTTCACAAATGTTTGTAGAAGCGTCTGCATGCCTAGGTGCTTGATTTTATACAACCTGTGGCCAGTGATTGGAACACCTGAATTCAATGATTTGGAGGGGTGTCCCAATACTTTTGGCAATATAGTATAGTTATATAAAACGGCAAACTACAGCAACGTGGGATGTTTCATTGCGTTATCACAAATAAAACAATTGACTCAAATCTCGATTAACACAATACGCTGACAAAGTGTGTAATAATATTTGAATAAAGGGTCAGCCATCAGGCCACTACTGTATATTTATATATAAAAGTTACCTTCTGATGGTCATTCAATGTTTATTTCATGCTGTAACTAGTAGTAAAGAGGAAGAGATGATCGGTTCACATGCGCTCCATACTGCCGAATCACACCACATTAAAGAGCGCCAAAACAGTATTTATCATTTGAATTTCATAATGGACAGAATATGATAGCGGACACTGTTTCATATCAAAAGTATGAAAGCACAAAGCTTATTGCCATTTATTGGATATGAGGTATCATACAACTAAATGTTTAGTGAAGATTTGTTCATGCATCAACTGAAAGCAGCACAGACTAAAATACGGATTCTGATTCTGTCTGAGAATCTACATTGGATTTAAAAAAAAAAAAAAAAAAAAAGAAATCAAGAAATTGATATCAGGTCAACCCAGCCTTATTAAAGAGGTTTAGATGGATTACAGTAATGAAATGAAGGCACGGTCTGTAACTTGCCTTGAGATCAACCCAGGAATCCAGTTGTCTGTTGCTGTTGAACTGGCACAGCAGACCCGTGTGTGTGATGCAGTAGGTGCTGCTCGCCATAGAGCCACGGCCACATGCCAAACCACAGAACTGACTGTTCTGATGCTCCCCAAGCAGCCCTGAGCGACCAATTAGAGGCACTGTGCTGTTCACCTGCAGAAGCCAACCAGGACAACAACAGGTGACAATCTTCACAAATGCTTCAATAATATGAAGAAATTGAGTGCATATTTGAACAGAGAAAAACAAATGTTTTGAGCTCCATTTGATTAGAAAACAAAAACCCAGTCACAGAAGGATGTGGGCAAACACAGGAAACTGATAAACACTTTATCAAATCATAACAGCACACTTGAACTTCTGGGGTTGTGAATAGGACCAAATTAGCATGGCACCAAAACAAATTGGCAAATGCCATTTACATGAATCTTTGTCATTAAGCCATTTTTTAATCTTTGAAAAACACACTTTCAGTGACTGGATTTTCTGTGCATCTGTAGACTGTAGCTACATGTGGCAAGTGTCTCACCCGTCTTTCCTTCGAGGCGTCAAGGTACCAAAACTTAACATGCCTGTTCCCCGCGGTTACAAAGTAGCTGTTGTCCTCCGAGAAAGATACAGCAAGCACACGGCTGGACACCTTATTGGATGCGATAACAGTCCCCTTCTACAAGCAAAGAAAAAAAGTTAAGAACATTATTTATATGTTCTTGTAAACTAGACTTACAAGCTGAGTTCTGATTGGCAGGGTCCCTTTGCAGTATCCACTGCTCCCTGAGCACTTTACAAAATTAATTTAATTAATTATAAATTAAATTAATTAACAACTGCAACCTAAACAAACATCACTCTAGTCAGAAATATCCTAGTTACAATATATGAGCACATGAATGATTGAGCGACATCTTATTTACTAACTGGAAATCTCAATTCCAGATGACACGAGTTGTGATACTGTAAGGGGCGTGTTGATTTAAAACATGGTGCAAACACATTATCATCTGCATTTTACAGATCAAAGAAAGCAGCATATCGGATCACAAGTGGATGATGCTAAATACAGGTATAAACAGGGTCTAAGACATATTTTGAGCTTGTCCACTTTCTACCACTTCCAGAGGTAGATGAAAACACATTCGACAGGATTGCTTTTGTAGTGTAAACGCTCATGTGGTCGAGTGTGTTTGAACAGACACAAAAGACCGTCTACTCTCCACTGACTGACCTAAGGCATGAACATTATGGGAAGTGCTCTAGCCAGACGGGATTTAAACTTTGTCGGCTGAAGACTCAAGTTTGGTTTGAAGAAGAAAAACATACCAAGCACAATGTTCTCTAACCATTCCTGATTTCTGTAAATTTTTCCGTTGTTCACAAAACCCACGGTTCAGTTCATATCACGGTTTTAGGTTCTGTACGGTTCTTGTTGTTTTTTCTTTTAATCATTAACACTCCAGAAATTCACTTCAGCATATGGTATATAGCTTAATTATCCACAATTTAGGATACACAAAAAAAAAAAAAAAAAAAAAGATTGTTATATCATGTAGAAGTTGCTTCCCGTTTCATGTTAATCATGTCAATACTGATCCGAACAATGCACTGTGGCTTTAATTCATCGTGAGCAACTTTTTGCCCAAACTTCAAAAGGACTGTTTAAATTATTAAAACTAGAAGTATATCTTAACTTTAATGTTACATTTATCATGTGAACTACTTATATACAGCATGTTATATGCATGTGTGTTTGGGACAGAGGGGAACACTGTCGCATTTGAAGCATATATACTGCCCATCATAAATCAAACGAGACAGACAGGGGTCAGAGGAGAACACTGGAAAATGTGACAGAATGGACAATATTCGTCTGTATTTGCAATACACGAGCCGCGGTTCAGCTGCGCGAGACAAGCGCTGCCAGTGTGAATGCACAACGGGCGTACGCGGATCCCGCTCTCCATACGCACTGCTTGTGCGTGCGGTGTGAAGCCGGCGTTATACGACGCCAGCACATCCTCCAGATCCGGGCAGCCTTCCTCATCTCTCCCACTTGTCATTTCTACACGTGACATGACCTGCAGCACTCCACTTTTATGGTCTTTTACTGTATATCCACACACACTTTTTATTTTGCGCAAAAAGAACACCCACCGTCTGAGGTAACATACGGACACGAGCCTACATTACGCATGCGTCGAACCGTACAACGCACATGCTCCGAAGCGAGACAAGCGAACGGAACGGTTCGGATGTTTTTTCATGTACCGTGCCACCCCTAGTAAATTGCACTTATTTCATCCATTAGATCAAAAGATCTGAAAAAACCCATACACTTACCCACCCATAGACCCTACCCCTTGACCCTTTTTCCTCTCAAGATAAGTCATTCCAAAAATCAAGGCAACGGATGTTGGTAGGTTTACATACATCTCTAGCCATTGTGTTTAATCTAATGCTTGGATAACATGCCTACGTTTCCTTAAAGGCAAGCAAAGCCTCTTGTACTTGGGAGTGGCCACGTATGAGGTGTTTCTGGGTGTTTCTCCCGAATATCTGCTTCGAGGTTTTGATAAATTGTGGCATTTCTTTGTTGTTTAGAATCAAGTATTTCTGTAATTCTTTTGTCTCTTATGAGTTTAATAAAGAACTCTGGTCTTCTGTCCAAACATACCACGCCATCTGTAAAGAATGATCGACTGTTACGTATGCCAGGTGACCTGTAAATGCGAAAAACTGTTTTCATGCAGTTTTGTGAAATATTCCTTTTTCGAATTGCCTGAAAAACCTCCTCATGTGAGTGTACACTGTTTTTGTGCAATATGGGAGTTTTTGCAAAATGTACGCATTTCCATTGGGCATATTTTCAATTTGAAATTTCAATTTGCACGAATGGAAGGGTCATGGAAACACAGCTATTGCAACCTTAATAAACTCCAATATCACTTTTCTTGGATTAAACAACTATTCATGGCAGCCGGCTGTCAAACCCACCTTCCACTCCCAGACACTGACGGTCCTGTCATGCTGGTATCCCACAGACACTATATAGCTCCCGTTGGGGGAGAACGCTACACACGCCACCCCGTACTTATGGCACTGGACCTCTGCCACCTGCGTCCGCTCTGCCACGTCCCACACCCGCACACAGGGCATGTGCCCGCTCTGCCCAGCAACAGGGAAAGAGAGAATGAATAGATGAATAATAATAATAAATAAAAACATTTGCATAAAATCAAAAAACGTGGGAGACCCCACAACTAGATGAGTTTACCCTATAGTGCATAAGTACGCACATTCACTCTCCCTATGCTACCAAGCTGCTTAAATATTTTACATATAAATTTATCAATAAACTTATACTGATATACTGTTTCTACATACATGCATTTGAAACAATATCTTTAATATGTATTCTTTGTTTTTATTTTGAAATGTCATTAGCAAGCCTTCATGGGATTGAAGTTCTTTTCCTCAAAGCAGTGAAGTACTGTCCTAGACCTTCGTATTATCCGATTTGGTTTGGTTCATGGTTAAGCTACTCATTAACAGACTTTTTTTAATCCCTTTGTGAAAAATGAATGGAAAAAACTAAACAAAAATACACACAAAACCAATGCCGCTGAAAGAGTAGACATACACTGGTGCGCACTATTGTGGCCAATAATGACAGGTTAGTTCACCAAAAAATTATCCCATAATTTACTGACCCTCACGCCATCCTAGGTGTATATGATTATCTTCTCTCTGATGAACATAGCTGGAGTTATTTTAATAAATATCCTGGCTCTTCTAAGCTTTATAATTGGAGTGGATTTTGAAGTCCAAAAAAGTAAATCCATAGCGCAGAGGATAGAGCAAAACAAAACACCATTCACAAATTAGAAGTCTAAAATGAGAATTTGTAAAGAGAAATGTCGGAGGAGCTTGAGATTTTTGCTCTGCCCTATTTGTTTGAATCTACTCGCACCTAAACATATGCCATGCCAACTAGACTCGCCACCACCAGAAACTGATTATAGGGATTATAATTTATAAAGTTATAAATATGGATATGTTCATTGCATTGCTTCACTTCAGAAGGCCTTTCTTAACCCCTTAAGAGTAGCTTAAGAGTAGGAAGTCAAAGTCTCATGAAAAACAAAAACTTTTTCCTCGAAGTGACTGATTTACACAGATAACAAGTAAAACGTGCTCCTTTTATTATGACTGAAGCTGTTGGTCAGTTCAGTGTGACACTATATAAGAACAAGAGTAGAATATGTACAATTTTCCTTATAAAAAATAAAACCTCAATAAAAAAAAGGTTTTTGCACATTACAGTTAATAAATTAATTTTATCTGCACATCAATTCAAGCTCAGAACTTCACTGTTAAAATTCCAGTAAACAAACAAGTAATATTATTAGTAACTGCACTTATTAACAAAATTCAAAACAATAGTAGTTTTATTAAATTGATAAATTTTCCTCTATTGCCACCAAATCAGGTGCTGGCAACACCATCTGTAGAACTTAGAGGCGCTGGTGCCACTGCTCTCAAATGTTAGTCTAGAGCCCTGGGACAGCTATTGCGTAGACTGGGTAAATCCAGCCCGATCTGCTGGCGATTTGATTATCCACCTGGCGCGCTATTGGCGGGTTTAACACAATGACGGATAGAGAAGGATGGATCGATGCCTGTTGATCACACCTCTTGTGGTCTGATTGGATGAAGGACTATCCAATTTCATACAGAGTCATTTGAACTATGCCCGTTGATACAGAGCAGACTCCCAAGACCAATGTTCAATCTTAAAAGATTGAGCTTGGTCTGGTGATAGCCAGACAAGCCAGTTCGGGCATCCAAGACCAAGACTATCTACTTGAATGGGGAAATCTCAAAAACTGTTTGGTGAACTCATTTTAAATCAGCAATAAAATCAGACATGAGCCGTCCAATAAACGTTGCTTCTTTTGCTCAAATAGCATTAAAAGCCATTATATTTCATATGCAAGCGTCTCAGAACAGTGACTTCTAACAGCAGCTGCAGTGATGTGATGACTTTCTGTATATAATGTCTTTGCTGTATTGAGCCTCTAGTACCTCATTTAATTTGGGCTAAAATAGTAAGTAATTTGGATATTTTATTCTTGCACTGTAGTATGATAGCACGAGTGGAAAAAGCAGCCACCAATAAATAATCATGTGTCAGAATGTAGGACAACATGTGCCTTTCAAGAGTTCAAATGGCGACTAATCCTCATCCAAACACAGCTGCGGTGATATGAAGACAACAGAAGAATCTTGTGACTCCGCTCAAACCCAAACTGTTGAAGAAACAGTTCACAAAATCACCCTCATGCTGTTCCAAACCCATCTGAGGTCATTCTCTGTGTGAAACGCACAAGGACACTATCTGAAGAATCTTTAAGCTGCTTTATTAAAAAAAATAAATAAATAATAATAATAATAATAATTGAGTGAACTATTCTTTTAAATATCTGCCAACTCCCCCATGCGATATGCAGCATTATTAGTCCAATGTCTAAAAAAAAGCAAAGCAGGCATTGCACTGCATTTGTGACTTGCTGTCGCTACAGCGATTCTCTGTTGGTTTACCAAGTTGGGACAGACACTGGGTCTCACTATGGCAACCGGGGAGCTGGAATGTGTCGGAACGCACCGAGTGGCCCAGACATAAGCCCTCCTCTGCCGCATACATAAGATAACCATATGAATCAATGATAGACTGCCTCCTGCCCCTTTCGAACGCTGCAGAGAAGGGCATTTAGCGCAGTCCTCATTCTTTTGGCCCTCATAAAACATCTCAGAGCACTTACCTCACCAGTGACCAAATATTTTCCATTCTGCGAGAAAGCCAAGGCACTGAAGGTTTTCCTAAGTAACAAACACATGATTTAGACTTACAATTCAGTCCAACATTATGCTATAGAACTAAAGATAATAAGGGTGTCATTTACCTGGATGTATTAAATATGTGAGTCTGCTTGTTTTTCTTTGGGCTCAGGATGACAACAACACAACTGAAACACACATCACCACAACATTAGGTTTACAGATGACAATTTACAGTATGCATTAACTACTGTTCAAAAGTTTGGGGTAAGTACAGATTTACATTTTTACGTTTACAAAGAAGTCCCTTCCGCTCACCAAGGCTGCATTAATTTGGTTAAAAAAAACAATACAAACAGTTGTGCAATTATGAATACCATGTAACGTATCATACAATTAATTTCTATAATGGCAAAGCTGAATTTTCAGTCTGCAGCGTCAATTGATTCCTCGGAAAGCATTCTAATGTGCTGATTTGGTGTTTTCAACATTATTAATGATGAAAACAGTTGTGCTGAGCAGGAATCTTCACTGAATAGAAAGTTCAAAGAATGTATTTATTTGAAAGAGAAATCTTTTGTAACATTATAAAATGTCTTCATCTCAATTTAATGAGTCCATGTTGAATAAAAGTATTCATTTTTTTACACTAGTTTGAAGTTTCTCTTGTTCCCACAGGCGTCCAAGCAGAATAACCAAGGAAGTTTAAAGTTCACCTAAGATAAAAAATTCTGCCATTAACTCATGCTGTTCCAACCCTGTATAACTATTCTTCCACTTTTTAAAGAAAGACTGCAAGCTTTTCCTTATAAAAGAAAGTGAATGGGAACTGGAACTGTCAAGCTCCAAAATATAGAAAAAAATCCTCCATGCAACTCTATTTCAAACCTTCTGAAATCATAAGAAAACTATTAAACTGAATTTCATGGGATAGTTCAACCAAAAATGAAAACTAGCCCATGATTTACTCACCCTCAAGTCATCCTAGGTGTAAATGACTTTCTTCTTTCAGACAAATACAATCTGAGTTATATTAATAAATCCTGACTCTTCCAAGCTTTATAATGGCAGCGAATGGTACCTTAGATTTTGAAGCCCAAAAAAAGTGCATCCATCCATCATATAACTGCTCCACAGCTCCAGGGGGTTAATAAAGGCCTTCTGAAGCTAAGTGATGTGTTCGTGTAAGAATAATATCCATTATTTATAACTTTATAAACTATAAATCACTGGCTTCCAGTAACGGCTGTACACTGGTAGAGTTTCGGCAGAAGAGTGACCTCTGACCTGACACGACGTATTGACGAATGCGGAAGCGCAGAATATAGAGCAAAACAACACACCGGTCATGAAGTGGAGTCTAAAAAGAGAATTTTTAAAGAGAAATGCCAGAGGATTTCGATATAAAAGAAGAGGGGTTTAAGTTGTTGTCCAGCCCTATTTGTTTGAATCGCGAGAGGCGTCAACTCTCACCTAAGCTTACGCTATGCCGACAGAGTCAGAGGTCACTTTTCCGCCGGAACTAACTTGTGTCCGAAATCAAATACTTCCCTACTATATAGTATATGAAAAAATGTACGTCAATAGAGTAGTATGTCTGAATTCATAGCATTCAAAAAACTGTAGGCGAAAAGTCCCTGGATGACCTACTACTTCCAGTGAGATTCTAAAGTGCACATTTGATGGACCCTTTACTATCCCATGATGCCATGGGAGAGGATTTATGAATGGAGGTGAAGGGACGCAAATGACGCTGGTAGGTCAAGTGATAATGACAGCATGGCGGATGTAGTACATCCGGATTACATTCATACTATATAGAGCATACTTATTTAACGGTCACAAAGAAAGTTCAAATGTAGTACCTGCTCACATTGTACGCGATTTGGGACGCACCGCTAGACTTGTGTACGACCATTACCGGAAGCCAGTGATTATAGTTTATGAACTTGACTTCTGGAGAGCGTGTGGCGGCGCCTGAAAAGGCTGCGGCCCGGAGGCTTGCTCCAAACTTCATTTCGTTATACTGTACTTGTACATGTGTAATGACAAATAAACTTGAACTTAAAATTATAAAATGAGGATTTTTTTTTTTTTTTTTTTTACAAAAACATGACTTTGCTTCAGAAGGCCTTTATTATCCCCCTGGAGCTGTATGGATTAATTTTATGATGGATGGATGGATGGATGGATGCGCTTTTTTTGGGCTTCAAAATCTCATTTACCATTCACTCCCATTATAAAGCTTGGAAGAGCCAGGATATTTTTTTTAACATAACTTCAGTTGTGTTTGGCTGAAAGAAGATAGTCATATACATCTAAGATGGCTTGAGAGGGTGAGTAAATTATGGGAGAATTTTTCGTTTTTGGGTGAACTAACCCTTTAAGTTGAAGAAAACAGACCCCCCCAAAAAAGTTGATGCACTATAGCGAACCCCAAATGATTTTCCTATGACTCGTGTAGAACCATCATTGACAGGATGGCACCATATTTGAGAAGATCGTTTAAAGCTATAGCGAATTTCAGTTTGTTGTCAACACACAAAGCTATGGCTTCAGAAGAGCACAAACACAGCACTTCGGGGTTGTTGATTTCTTAACTTGACAGCTCCGGCCACTTTCACTTCCGTTATTAAAAAGGTATTAGATATTAGGTATGATATTTTTTCAAAGATTAACCTTTTGTTTTACAGAAAAAAAGTAAACGACAAAAGTGTGAGTAAATGACAGTTTTCATTTTTGAGTGACCTAACTTATGCCTTTAAGCGTGGACTTCGACACGCAGAAGAGAAAACACGTATGGAAACAGTCGTACCCTGCAGGGTAAGCCACTAAACCCGTGTTGGGGTCACAGGTCAAAGCACTACTGCTGGAGGCAGTGATGCCCAGGACCTTCTCCAGGACAACCTGCAATCACAATGCAACTTCATCAACATAATCTCCAACATTTCACATGCATGCTGGTAAATGCAATGCGGGCGTGTAACGAGCATTTGTTGTATGAACGACAAAAACAATAATAAACTTCATGGAAACGATGGTACAAACAGGAATGTTCGGAGGCTCGGTTCTCTGGCCTGCTCTACAGTTACAGCAAACAGGCGTGAGTCAGTGAGTCATGTTGGTCATACCCGGCTGTGGATGTCTCTTCTGTTGCTCTGTCGAGTCTTTCTCCTCATGTTCGCCGCCGTTGAAATGCTGTTGTTGTTGACTTTCCTTGCTCGAGAGGTCAAACAACTTGCGTTTAGACTCGCTCCAAACACCATTGCTCCATCCGCCATTGTGCAACACTCTTCTGTAAAACGGTTCAATAAATAATCCCGCCTGTGAAATCACATAACGTTATTAGTTTACATTTAAAACGTGTTAAATGCCGTCCATTGATCAGAAACGCGAACGCTTGGCTATGTTATACTCCGACAAACTGCATAATACTGATTGTGGGTCAAAAGTTTTAGTTTAAAAAGTACGATGAAATTACTTCTATTTTTCGGCTGAAAACGAAACTTCGACAATGTACAAACAGCTGTACGCAATGAAGTGAAGTCCATGTAACGTGATCTGAGACTGGCAGTTTCAAACATACACCGCCTTCTGTGATTGGATGAATCCCGCCCGGGGGGCGGGATCATTCGTGTAGCTCAATCACTATTGGTCGATTTAGAATGACATAAGGGATGGGTTTGCCCAGATGTCTTAACTTTATCATCACTACAAAAGTTGTGATTATAAATCCGTCACAGATCATTCTTCACCTGTTCTTCAAAATGACAGTTAAAACATTGAATAAACATTAACCATTAGGATGATGTTGAAAGAGTTCTTTACCGTAATGTAATGTAGTGTACCAAAACTATGAACTGTAACATCATTATTATTGCTATTATGTAAACAGGACACAAATAATTAACGAGATGGATGCCAGCTATATTTTCACTCACTGATTCTTTGACTCTCACTGGAAGTACTTTTACATTTTAATTTTTGCAGTAAAATACAAATAATAATTATAAAAATAGTATTATTAATAACAATAATTAATAATATAGTTAACTGTTTGTAATTCAGAATATTATTTAACAAATAATTATCATTATCATTTCTGTTTTAATTATTATTTAACTAATAATTATTATTATTTAAATTAATAACAATAAAAATAATGTAATTATCAAATTAATATTAAATAATGACACATCTAAATTATTCATTATGTCTATACAATTATAATTATAATAATTATTACTAATTATAATTATTATTGTTACTGTTATGGATTTAATACGTCATCAAAATTAATAGTAATAATCAAATATTATTGCTGTTGTAATTAACAAATAATAATTAATAATTATAATCATTATTGTTATTTTTATTAATAAATTACTAATAACAATTGTTACTGTTATTTATTTAATAATTATCAATTATAAAATTAATAATAGTAATATATCATAATTATTATTTATGTTGTATTTATAATATATATAATTATTGTAATCATTGTTTAATAATTAATAATAACAACAAAATAATAGTGATATTATTGTTGTTATTACACTAACAATAATAATTTTATATATTCATCCATCGATTCAGAGAAATTCACCTGTATAAGAAACATTCAATATCCTATATTCAAAACTATTAATAATTATTATTTAATAAAAATATCAATATTTATAGTAATAAGCACAATAATTATTTAAAAAATAAAAATTATTACTAATAATAATCATATTATAATTAAATTAATAATAGCAATAATATTTATATAGTCATCCATTCCTTCATTTTTTTACTAAAGAAAAATTATAATCTTACCTATATAAGAAATGTTTAAATCAGAAACAGTAAAAGGAGGTGTGGCTTCACAGTGTGAAAACCCTAAAAGCGTGACTCAAGGATTAAAATCAGTCAGAAGTCTCTGTGCGGTTTCAGATTCACACAATATCACCGAATCCTGAAACAATGAAGAATTCCACAAAGTCATCAGAATACGTGTTGGATTACGAGTACTACTACGACTATGTGGACCCAATCATTGTGAATGCCAGTACACTGAAGTACAACAGATGTGAGCTACTTTGACCTTCTCTTCTTGATCTCAGATCAGCTGATGTGACACCTAACGGTCTTTCTCTTCTTAGATTCAATTGTCCTAATATTCTGGATCATTCTAGCTGCATTTATTGGCTGCTTCTTCTTGATTTTGTCACTTATATCACAAACGGGGCAACTACCGAGGTAAGAATGAAACAGCACGTTTCACTGTATAAATGTTTATTTACCACACAGTGGTTATTTTAGATGCATATATTTTAAAATGATTTTTATTGTTGAATCTATAGAGATTACATGTTCAGCTAACTGATAAATCGCTTCTAGATGGTCTTTAAAGCTTAACAAAAGAACAGCAAATATTTTATGAAGTGAATATTAATATATATTTTTACTTGTTTATGTAGGGGACCTTGTGTCAAAAAATCTGGTTTGCCATTGATGAAAGGCTATGGATCTTCTCAGAAAAGATACAAATAAGAAGCCAGTTTTGAAGAAGACACTAAAGCCATGATGATGAAGCATCACTGCTGAGTACCTGCCATTAAACCGTGATATCCTCATCAATGTCTCTCTCTCTCTCTCTCTAAACTATGGGAGCTTGTTTCCGTCACTAAATAAAAATTAAAAAGGTAATTGCAACTTTTTATCTAACAAGTCAACCTTTTTCTCACAATTGTGAGATATGATCTTCCAATTCTGAGAATTAAAGTCGCGCAATTTGAAAAATAGTCAAAATTGCTAGATTTAAACTCACCATTGTGAGAAATACAGTTGCAATTCTGATATAAAGTAGCAATTCTTAAAAACGAAGTCAGATTTGCAAGAAATAAACTCGCCTTTCCGAGAAATAGTCACTATTTTGAGAGTCCGAAATGTGAGATATAAACTAGCAATTGCAGAAAAAAAAAGTTATGATTGTGAGATATAGACTTGCCATCAAAAAAGTCAGAATTGTGACTTTTTTTCTCAGAATTTGACTTTGATATCTCGATTCGAAGAAAAGCGATGAACTGCGAGATATAAACTCGCAATTACCTTTGTATTTTTGTTTAGTGAAACAAGCCAAACATCGGGTGGGTTTTTTTTTTTTTTGGGCCGTACCTAACAAATAAGTGTATCAGTAGCCGCATTTCCATTACAAAATTGTGCAAAATGTTTGCAGTACTTTTTTAAATGTCGATAAAAAACTATTGTGAAATGACACCGTTTCCATTAACCGGTGTTATGCGACTAAAGCTTATTTTTTTCCTCCGATAAGTCATTCCAAAAATCATGGCAACAGATGTTGGTAGGTTTACATTTATCCCAGCCACCGCACTAGCCATTATTTTTAATCGAAGGGAGTGGCCACATATGAGACGTTTCTCCCTCCTTTCTGCTTCAAGGTCTTGATAAATTGTGGCATTTCTTTGTTTAGCATCCAGTATTCCCGTAAATTCTTTTGTCTTTTAATAAAGAACCATCTGGTCTTCTGTCCAAATATACCATGCCATCTGTAAAGAATGATCAACTTTTACGTGCACCAGGCGTTTCCATTGGAGTTTTGTGAAATATTCCTTTTTCGAATTGGCTGAAAAACCACTTCATGCGAGCGTACAAACTTTTTTGCGATATATGGGAGTTTTTGTGAAATTGACGTGTTTCCATTGGGCTCATTTTCAATTCGCAATTTCAATTTGTGCAATTTGAAGGGTAATGGAAACGCAGCTACTGATAAACTATAACAAATGTGCAATGTAAATACAATCATACTAAATTTGAAGTAAATTTGACAAAATCATCAATACCCATAAAAACCCAAACACAAAGGCCGGTTCATCTTTTTTTATTTTAAAATTATAAAAATGACAAAAAAAGATCCACTTAACGTTTTTAAGTGTAACATAACGAATATTTTGCTAAATGTAGTTTGCGCAGCATGTCATGGGTCAAGCGCAGACAGGAGGTCTCTACACATGTGCAGCGAGTGAGATTTGGGCTTCTTGCTGCAGGTCCTGTTGCACAGCAGTCTGGCGTGGGTCAGCAGGAGGTCAGGTGACTGGGCGCCACTCCACAGCTCATAGATGTACAGCGACAGCAGTTTCAGCCCGCTTTCTGTCAACAAAGCAAGCAGACAATATTTCAGTGGAAAAAGATTTTAAGAAAACATGACAGTGTTGTGTCAAGTCAAGTCACCTTTATTTATATAGCGCTTTTAACAAGTCCAATTGTTTCAAAGCAGCTTCACATTGTTAACAGGAAAATAATGCAACAGAATTTGTACAGCCGTTCTGGTGAAACGCTGATGTTATCCAGCTAATTTCATCAAGTCTCATATAGTGTCAATGCGGGCAGATCGGTAATATAGTTGAAATTTAGGAAATTCAGGAGACGGGTTTAATGAGGACGTCGTGTCGATACAGCATTTACAGGGGTGAGTTTAATTATAGACTGTTCACACATCGTTTCAACAACCCAGCTCCAAATGTATTTTTCTTCTTGAGCAGTTTGAGCTCCAGTAGCTCGTCTGTTAGATCGGACCACACGGGCCAGGCTTCGCTCCCCACGTGCATCAATGAGCCTTGGCCGCCCATGACCCTGTGTCCGGTTCACCACTGTTCCTTCCTTGGAGCACTTTTGATAGATCCTGCCCACTGCAGACCGGGAACACCCCACAAGAGCTGCAGTTTTGGAGATGCTCTGACCCAGTCGTCTAGCCATCACAATTTGGCCCTTATCAAACTCGCTCAAATCCTTACGCTTGCTGCCTAATGTATCACACCCGCTAAAAGGTTCCATGATTAAGAGATTCACTTCACAGCACGTCATGTTATGCCTGATTGGTGTATATTTAACAGTGATGACTGTGCAGTGTTATTTTCATTTGATTAATTTAATCAAATCTGTATCTAACTATACCTGAAAGGCACTGTTTATTTCATTTGCATCTTTGTTCTATTGTTTATTTGTACTATTGATTGTAGTTTGATTATTTGTTCTTATTTTTTTACAGACTGTTTACTGTTCTAATAGTGTTTGAAATGTATATTATATTTATGTAGATTTTTCCAATTGCATTCCATGCAAAAAGTCTGGTGAGTAATTAGGGTCCATAATAGGGTAGCATCTAGTGACATCGCATTCTGTTTTTAGTTCGTTTAGATGTCTTTGGTCCGTGTTGCGTTCACATTTCAGTCTAAACGCACCACAGTTTATTTGGAAGCGGACCGAAACCCCCTGAAAATGTCGTTCTCAGTCCGTTTCTTTGGAAGCACACCAGGATTCAGATGGCAGTGTTCACATTTATTCAAATGAACCGCACTAATCAAAGTGTGAACACACCCTAAATCTGAGACCTAAATGCTAAAAATCTATTCCTCTACAGAGGAAATCACTGGGATTGCCTTACCTTTCTTGGCACCATCATCTGTTGCAGGCAAGCACGTTCTTAACACTGTCTGGTGGGTGACATCCAGAAAACTGCCTCGTGCCTCTAGCAAATGAACCATGACTCTAGAGAAGAGCTGAAGGGTATCCGCTGTTGAGCGATGGTCTTGCGTCGTGTGGTGATATAATCTTAGAAAGTCCTTTCTGGTGCTTTCATCAGACAGCACAGCCTCTATGATAGCTGTACGCGGCAGTATGACACTATTCAGCCATTTTAAAACAACTAAGGTGCTGCTGTCATCATACGGGCTCTCTGTCAATGACTTAAGGGCCCACTTGAGAATTAAACATGCAGTTGCAATATCTAGATTGCCTGAATCAGGTTTGTCCATGGGTTCAGGTTTGGAACTGGAAACCTCTTGCGATTTGGGTTCCCAATGTGTGAGGATGTTTCTAAGAAGAGGTTTACACTCGTCCAGCAAAGCCTGCTCCAGTTTGTCCCCCTGTCCGTCTACAGTTTCGGTCTGTTTTTCCATTCGAAATTGAACGTTCTTTGCTGAGTGGCATTTTCCTTGCCCTTTCTCTCTTCCAGAGCCTGAATAAACACATGAAATGTTTAGTTAGGAACAAGAATGTGTCAAAACGTGATCTGTGTGTCTAACATTCATCTAGTTTCCACAAGGCCAAGGACTGTCCATGTTCACCATTGCTGAAAAGTCTGGGGTTGGTAAACAGTTGTAATTGTTTTTGTAAGAAGTCTTTTGAGCTCACCAAGGCTTCATTTATTTAATTAATAATACTGTAAAAACAGTAATAATGCAGTAATAATTATTACTCCAGTCTTCAGTGTCACATGATCCTTCAGAAAACATTCTAACATGCTGATTTTGTGCTCATGAAACATCTTTGTAACATTATAAATGTCTTTACTTTTGATAATTTTATTGTGTACTTGCTGCAGAACAGTATTCATTTCTTTCAGAAAACCCAAACTTTTGAACGGCAGTGTATCTGCCTGCATCCAGTCAATATGGATGAGTTAAAGGAATAAAAGGAACATGAACGTTAAAAGAATCTTCCGGGTTCAATGTAAGTTGAAAATGTTTTCTTTAAAAAAAGCAAAACCAAGGTTACAGTGAGACTTATGGGAGACATTTACATAAAATGGAAATAAAGCAATTTTTGTAGGATTTGTAAAGCCTATGATTTTATAAACGCACTTACATGAATTCCTCTGTTAAAATGTGTGCATTACTGGAGCAGTAAGGCTGCTTAAATCCTTATTTTTTTACAGTAATTTTATCATTTATAGAACTGCCATCAAAGTTTCTAAATTTGGAAATACCTTCACACAGAAAAGAATAGTTAGAGACTAAGTGCCAGATTTACTAACAGCTTGCTCCAGCACAAAACCCTCTTTTGGCGTTAAAAAATGACTTTCAGGATTTACTGAAGACACGCAGTGAAAAATTAGCGCTGAAAATGCACCTTATTGCATATGCATTTATAGGAGTTTCCCTTTCAGACGCAAAATTTATGGGAGGAGAGTATTAAATTAATCATGCAAGGTGATTTGCGCTCGTCAATTTACTGGTGTTTGCTCCATTATTTACCACCCAAAAAAGCACGTCTTAAACCAGATGCTAATTTGTGCTGTTCTTGGTAGATTGTGTTGGTCACTATGGAAATGATCCGGCTGTGTCTGTGTTCCTTCATTTGTGTGTCGTCTGTAGATCACACACAGAACTTACCACTCCCATCTGCGCTTTTATGGGATTGTGAAGCTAATTTGCCCCGTTTAGTAAATCTGGCCCTAAAATGTTCACACAAAAATTAACACAAATTATTTATGTCTTCTGGCTATACTAGTATTTCACTGAAAATCTGATTTTCTAAACAGGGCAAATTAGTGTGAGAGTGCAATCCCATAAAAGCGCCGATGGGAGTGGGAAGTTCTGTGCGTGATCTACTGACTGTGCAAATTAAAAGACGCAGCCGGATAATTTTTTATAATGACCAACACAATCTACCAAGAGCAGTGCAAGTTAGCGTCTGGTTTAAGACATGCTTTTTTTGGGCGGTAAACAATGGCGCAAACACCAGTAAATTGACGAGTGTCCCATAAATTTTGCGTCTGAAAGGGAAACTCCTACAAATGCAAATGCAATAAGATCAGTCGCAAAAATAACTCTGTCCCTGCCTTTTCAGCGCTAATTTTTCACTGCATGTCTTTAGTAAATCCTGACATCCTGTTTTTTTTTTTTAATGCCAAAAGAGGGTTTGTGCCAGCTGTTAGTAAATCTGGCCCATAGATATTTCTCAAAGTCTCAAAAAAGCGATTCCGATCGAGTAAACAATGACAGAATTTTAATTTCGGTGTGAACTAACCCTTTAACTGTACTGAACCGGGAGTATCCCTTTAAGTCATTTAGACTCTTACCCATCAGCTCTTTGACTTTGTGTTTGTGGATGAGAGTCTGAAGAGCAGACAGCAGTGAGGCGTCCCGGGCCAGTGTTGCCCAGCGCTGCAGGAGACTGAGGACTTCAGAGCACGATAGTTTCTGTGGGTGTAGCGTCAGCCAGCCTGCCTCTTTGTGAGCATTCAGAGCTGTCCCACGATGCAACAGTACAGAGTAGAGTGTGTGCAGGACTGCCTTCAGCTGAAGTGTGCTCACACCACTCCTGATCAGAGAACAGAGAAAAAGCAAAGAGTTCATTAAAACTATATTTTTGCATTTGATGAAAAAAGTGGTGATTGTGTGTGGTTGGCACAAGATAAAGCGGTCCTATTATTATGCTTTTTTACATGTTCAACTTTCTTTAGTGTGTAACTGTGCTGGTGTGTGTTGTTTGAGCATTAAAATGTCACTCCAAAGGGAGTTATCCTTTATATTAGTGTCACTGTTTTTGAACTCCCTGAAACGCTTCCATTGATGATTGTATCATCTTTCAGTCTTACCCCAGGTGTCTGATGACTGTGAGCAGCGTGCACAGGAATTCATTGATGATTGGCAGAGGAAGACATTTTCCTGAAGTCTGTGGCCGCTCTGATGTAGTGCCGTTTGCTTCTGGTTTGCCTTCTTTATTACCCAAATTAGTGAACCACAGAGCATGAAGCAACTCGATGACTGAAGTCAAAAGTGTCCTGTCAACATTCCTACATGAAACAAATGCAATCAGTTTCTAAAGTGACCCCACAAAGTAATGAGACTTAAAGCACTTAAATCCACCCCTCACCTCTTTTCTATTATCTGTAATATCCATGTTAGGACTCCATGCTCTTTGGTGAGGACATAAGCTGCTCTGTTGCCAAGAGCCGTCTGCCGCAAAACATTTGTTATCTGGATCTGGAACAGCAGAGCAGAAAACTGTCAAGTAAACAGTTTTCCAGAGATTGCATGCCATATTACGCAATAAATATAACTATCTGTGACCATCAAAAATGCAAAACAAGTGTTCACTTGTATAGTACTTGAGGCATTTTTTGCTCAGCAGCCACTGTGGCTTGTGGTTTTCCAAGGTTACTAGCCACTCAGAATTTTCACTGGTAACAATTTTGACATTGATACCAAGGAGAATAACTACCATATAGATATTTTTTTATATTATCTCATTATTTGGCACCAGGTATATTAGGCTGCTGTCCCTTTAAGACCTGACGCACGGATCCATTATACTGTCACACATGCGTTTTATTTCTCAACTGTTTACGTTCAATTAAAACAGAACTGACTGTGTTTTCATAACTGACATTATTGTATGTGTATTTGACTGTTTAAGCACAATTTAGTATTGATAGACGGCTTTATGTGCGCGTACTTCAGGTGTGAGCACAAAATCTGCGGGAATGATTAAAATGATGCACAATACACACAATCCCACACCGAAATTCAAGCCCTGTAACACCAACAATATTCATCCAGAGTAAATGAAATGAGTGATGAGGGGAGCCGGGTTTTAGAGAGAGAGAGAGAGAGAGAGAGAGAGAGAGAGAGAGAGAGAGAGAGAGAGAGAGAGAGAAAGAGAAAGAGAAAGAGCAGTTGTGTAGTGTATCGTGTCTCTAATCTGCGGAAAATGAGTATTGGAAGTGTTTCAGATATTTCAATATCAATATGCATGCAAAAATCGATATTTAGATAACACCACATTGCTATTAGTTTATTATTTCAGATACCCTTCTAAAAGACTACAACTGTAAAATGTATGTATTATATATTAAATTCAACCCGCCAAAGCGGCCAGTAGGACTGACTGTGTTCCACGCCACTGCTGAAATACACCCGCATTTGGCAGGTTGGCAGGTGTTCATGTCATTCTAAACCCAAAGGAAACAGAATCCCGTGTTATCTTGCTTCACGTTTCACTGCTCATAATTTACCCGGGTTAATAATTAATCCTGGGTATTCACAAACTGACTTTCACACTGTACATTCAACCCTGGGTTAATGTCCTTATTTGCATATATGCAGGGTCAGTTTTACCAATTGGACAAACGCCAAACACGATACATTAACAAGGGCTCTAGAGGAACTGCGCATCCTTATGCTATATATTGCAGATTGCCTGTTACTGTACTATAAGAAGTTTCTGGAAGAGAAAATGAGGTCACATAGGTAAATGCAGCGCAGTTAAGTAATTTCTGGAATAGAAATTGAAACTGCGTGGGTGAATAATCAGAGCGTGGACTGATATAGCTCTGCCTGGCCGTTTTTAGGTGAAAGATCGGATCTGCTGGAGACGTCCGACAAATTATTTTGACGCAAGAAAAATCCAGAGAAAGAGACAACAAGTATGGGGAAGTCCCAGAGCAAGTCCGGAATTGAATTAAATACAAGAGACAAACATAAATTATTTTCTGAAATATTTTACCAGATGTATCATCTTTTACTCTTAATTCCTTTTATAACTGTATCATTTTTGTATCTCTTATAATTCCTTTTATAACGGTTTTAATTTTCCTTACTTTTACTTTGTGATTATTTTAATTCCCTTTTCTGTGTAGAGCACTTTGAATTACCAGAGTGTATGAAATGTGCTACATAAATAAACTTGCCTTGCCTATAAGATTTTCCCTGAACAGACTTTTCGGACTATAAAGGTAAGAATGAAACGGTCTGTTCTTCACGTCTTCACATTTTCAAGTTCACTTAAATAAATAAAAGTTGTCATAAGCCTAATAATTGTTGAAATTTCAATTATACTGTAATGTTGAATGTCTATCATTAATGTTTAAAGAGAGAAATCAGTATTAGTATCAGTGATGCTGGCCTTCATTCATGAAAAGATGCCATTACAACAAATATTTAAAATATATGGTTTTAAGTTGTTTCTACAATAATTTGCAGAGTAACTGTAAAATTATGACAAAATAAAAACAGTAAAAACTTGATTAACTCTCAGATTAATTGTGATTAATTACAGAAAAAATGTGAACAATTTGTAAAAAAATTCAAAAATAAATGTTTAGATTGACAGCACTAATACAATTATTTGTAACATTTTTAGAGTTTGCTTACTGTATTCTGCAAATAATTCTCAGTTGCAACCTATTTAGACCAGGAATTTTACACGAACAGGGATATCTGAAGATAATGGAAGCGCACTGGAGTTAAAGATTTAACCTACGTTGTTGTCTTGCTCACTAGCACCACATTTTAACAAACACAGAGACAGATTTTGGGCCAAATGCTTGATGTGCACCTGAGAGGCCTGGTCACAGAGCGGTGTGCTGCTGAAGCCCAGCAGGGTCTGATAGATGCCTTGCTTCTCACAGAGCTCGTAGCAGAGCTTATCCCGGACCCCTTCCTCCAAAATGTTCAAACCCCACTCACGCTCCATTTTGTGCTGGACAGAGAAACAGAAACAAATAAGTGTCCAGTCTTCAGTAACATGAGTTGGTTAAAGACATGTTTATTAGAACAGTCATGTAGTAAATGCTTGAATGTACACTCACCTAAAGGATTATTAGGAACACCATACTAATGCTGTGTTTGACCCCCTTTCACCTTCAGAACTGCCTTAATTCTACGTGGCATTGATTCAACAAGGTGCTGAAAGCATTCTTTAGAAATGTTGGCCCATATTGATAGGATAGCATCTTGCAGTTGATGGAGATTTGTGGGATGTACATCCAGGGCACGAAGCTCCCGTTCCACCACATCCCAAAGATGCTCTATTGGGTTGAGATCTGGTGACTGTGGGGGCCATTTTAGTACAGTGAACTCATTGTCATGTTCAAGAAACCAATTTGAAATGATTCGAGCTTTGTGACATGGTGCATTATCCTGCTGGAAGTAGCCATCAGAGAATGGGTACATGGTGGTCATAAAGGGATGGACATGTCAAGAAACAATGCTCAGGTAGGCCGTGGCATTTAAACGATGCCCAATTGGCACTAAGGGGCCTAAAGTGTGCCAAGAAAACATCCCCCACACCATTACACCACCAGCACCAGCCTGCACAGTGGTAACAAGGCATGATGGATCCATGTTCTCATTCTGTTTACGCCAAATTCTGACTCTGCCATCTGAATGTCTCAACAGAAATCGAGACTCGTCAGACCAGGCAACATTTTTCTAGTCTTCAACTGTCCAATTTTGGTGAATTGAGCAGATTGTGAAATACTCAAACCGGCCCGTCTGGCACCAACAACCATGCCACGCTCAAAATTGCTTAAATCACCTTTCTTTCCCATTCTGACATTCAGTTTGGAGTTCAGGAGATTGTCTTGACCAGGACCACACCCCTAAATGCATTGAAGCAACTGCCATGTGATTGGTTGATTAGATAATTGCATTCATGAGAAATTGAACAGGTGTTCCTAATAATCCTTTAGGTGAGTGTATACCATATAACCAAGCATATGAGTTTACTATGCAAACAAAAGTGTCTAATCACATGATCTCTGATGTTTCATTACCTCCAGATCAAAGCTGTAGAAGAGTTTGAAGAAGTCAGGAACTCTCTTGAGGTCCAGAAACTGAGTTCCCAGAAGAAATCTGCTCACTACCATGTACATGTGTTCCTCTGAAGAGGGGAAAAAGTTCAACTCAGGGTTTTGGCAAACTTCAACTGAATCCGTATCTCTTACTGCATGTCAAGCGAGCACTCGACTATGGCTCCATGCACACACTCACCAGGTCTCAGGATTTGCTGAGCAACTTTAGCAATGTAGGCCACGTGTACAAAAGGTACCTGGAGGTTTTGCTTTTGGATCCCGTTCTTAACAGTGTCGAGCAAGTACAGTAGCTGGATGTTATATAAAAACAAATATTAAAATAAATAAACAACATAATAAATACAACAAATATAATATGAAATAATATATTATCATAATATAATAAAATTTGTTGTCAGTAAGATTTAAAATATAATTTATTCCAGTGATGGGAAAGCTGAATTTTCAGCAGATGTTAGTGACACATCAGACTTCAGTGTCACATGATCCTTCAAAATTCACACTGATGTGTTCTTATTATTAAAGTTGTACTTTTTACAGGATTCTATGAAAAATAGAAAGTTTGAAAAGTAGAAAGAACAGCATTTATTTGAAACAGAAATCTTTTGCAACAGAAATCAAGCATTCTGCGTTAGTTCAGGCAGGCCACGTAGTCAAGCGCCGCTATCAGAAAAAATTCCAACCCCGCCCATATCAGCTGATCTGATTCCTATGCACTCACTTGGCAACTCTCAAACAGGACGCCTTAAGCGTAGCTTCAGTTCAATCTGCTGCTTCTGCTGCACGCTGCTTTGCAACCCAGCTCCTCCTTAAACTTAACTTAATCACTGAGTGTGTTTACATGCACGTTCTTAAGCAGATTATGCTTAATAAGCCGACAATGCAAGTGGTCATTTAAACACGCAACCCATTTTCTTTTAACGGACTACGGTCATAAACGGCTTAAGCAGTCCGGTCGACACAGGTAGTTTTTTGCCTCTCTTTCCCGATTTCGCACGGCATGTAAACGCATTAACCTGCTTTCTGTGGGCTTATTGAAGTGTGCATGTGTGATACGTGACAGGAACGCATCCTTAGTGCAGATTTAAATGCATCCGGACAAAGCGAGCATTTTGCAGGAAAGAAACAAGGAAATATCACAAACGCAGAATCTTTCATGAAACCAGAAAATGTGTTCTCATCTCATACAGTAGAAGTGGTTCAGTCCAAACGCTGCATCTGCATGAGAGGATAATATATGAGCTGGAATTTCCCGCTGACATGTTTCAAGCTTTATTTAACATTACAACTGACATAACATATGGAGTACTCAGAGTCAGATACGCAAATGATGTTTTGAAGTCACTACAGGGAAATAACCTGATTTATTAATAAAGTCATGTAAACGCGGTTTATTTGCATTGTCAGGTTACTGGTGTGCATGTAAACGCACTCAATGCCATTCTGTTGTTATTGATGCATAATCTGTTCTCAATGGGGGGGCTTTAAAGCCCTCATGAAATCAAAATTGACCCCATTTACTTTAACACATATTAAAGGTCTTAGGACAATTAATCCATGCAAGTTAATACACAGAAAAAAATAGTTTGTCGCGGTAATCTTTAATCAAAATCTGAAAAGTAACTTCCGGTCTGGAAATGGCGTTCCTTCTCAGATGATGTCAGTTTGACGGCTTAGGTTTGAAAATGCTTAACCACTCCCCTCCAACCGTTAGTCTGCTATGAGCGCGAGATGGAGAGGAGGAGCGCTGAAGTAAAACCCTGCCCTCTATTCAATATTCAGTATTTCACTTGGAAATACGTCACAGCACTGAAGAAAACTCACTTGCTACTTCCGGTTCACTGGGACTTTAAGCTGCTCTCCTAGTTTAAAAATGAGAGTTTGTCCCCAGAAGCTGCTGCTGTTCCCTGTCTTGGCTTTTCATAGAGCTCATGAAAAGGATGGGGGATTTAGAACAGAGCCACATCGCCAAATGTACATTTTAGGCAAAATATCCCAATAAAAATTTGACTAAAATTTTGTCTATGATGTTTTTGACTCAAGTGGACCTTTTTATTGCAACTTTTAAATCAATTTAATATTTACTCACTGAATAAAATAATTTCTAAAATCTTACTGAACTCAAACTTTTTGAAGGGTATTATATTTATTATATCATATTCTAAACAATTTAGTGTCAAATTAGATTAATATTTTTCATTATTTATTACACCACTTACAACACTGAATGCAAAGTATGAAATTGCATAAAATATGAAAAAAGTACAGAAATCAAACAATCTTTAAATAAATCTTCCTAACAGGGATATTTGACACAGGTAAACAGTAACACTTCTCTACCTGTCTCTTCTCTCGGAATCGAGCACCCTCTAGGTGCTGATAAAAGGATCCCAGTACTTGGTACGCCGCTGCCCTCACTTTAGGGTCATAGCTGCTCAGGGCCGCCACTGCGACACCCAAAGCATGACTGGAAACAAACTTGTGACAGTCGACCGCACACTCTGATAAGAGAGAGACAGATAACAGAACAGGTTAACAAATGTAAATAAACCCCAAAATGTGTGACCTTGAAAAAGCAGGCTTGCAAGAAAATGTTTCAATCTGATGAAATAAATGCTTTAAGATAAAAAAAAAAATGTTATAATATATAACAAATATATACAAAATATAACAAATAATAATATATTATATTATAATATAATATACAATATAACAAAAAATGCCATATGTTTAGATACTGACTAAAATTGTCACAATGATTTTGTTGGAAATATAAAATTGATAAGTAAATTGAATATTGTGATGATCTTATAGCTATGTGCAACAGATTTAAAGATCATGACACAATATATTTATATTTATTTTAATATGTTCCTTAAGGTTCACTTTTTAAAGTTGTTTGAACAAATATATACACACACACACACACACACACACACACACACACACAAATACAAGTGGGCAAGCGTAAGGATTTGAGCGAGTTTGACAAGGGCCAAATTGTGATGGCTAGACGACTGGGTCAGAGCATCTCCAAAACTGCAGCTCTTGTGGGGTGTTCAAGAGATTCAAGATTCAAGAGTTTTATTTGTCACATACACAGTTATATACAGAATATACAACCGGCAGTGAAATGTAAACAGGTCCGCTCCATGGACAGTGCAAATTCACAGTTAAAAACACAATGAGGAAATTATAATAGAAATAGGATAAAAAAGTAATATATATATATATATATATATATATATATATATATATATATATATATATATATATATATATATATATATATATATATATATATATATATATATATATATATATATATATATATCTGTAGAATTATAAATAAATCAAGTCAAGTAGAAAAAAAGTAAAAAATAAGAATAAAGAAGTGGAATAAAATAAGTGAGGTAAACTGTGCAGTGAGTAAACTGTAGACTTATAAATATGTGGTTAACAAATGTACAAAGAGTATAATGTGCAAACAGGTTTATAACAGGTTGTTACACAGTAACAACGAGAACAGAAAGTGCAGTGCAATGTCAGTGTATCGATGTTTATCCTGACGTGAAGTCACGTGATGTTAAGTGACTGAGTTCAGGAGTCTGATGGTCTGGGGAAGAAGCTCCTCCTGAGTCTCTCAGTTTTGGCCATCAGGCTTCGGAAGCGCTTACCAGATGGCAGCAGCGTGAAATGAGGGTTTGCAGGGTGATTAGAGTCCTTGATGATCTTAGTAGCTCTGCCTTTGCAGCATTTGGTGTAGACGTCCTGCAGAGACGGGAAAGCTGACCCTGAGATACGCTCGGATAAGCGCACAACTCTTTGCAGGGCTTTGCGGTCATGACTGGTGCTGTTCCCATACCACGCTGTGATGCACTGAGTTAAAACACTTTCTATCGCCCCTAAATAGAACGTTTTCAGGATAGCTGGTGAAACCCTGAATTTCCTCAGCTGGCACAGGTGGTACAGTCTTTGCCTGGCTTTTTTCACCTGTGTCTGAATGTGAGCAGTCCAGGTCAGGTCCTCGGAGATGTTTACACCCAGGTACTTGAAGCTGCTCACTCTCTCTACTGGTGACCCGCTGATCATGAGAGGGGAGTATGTCCGTTGCCGTCTCTTCCTGAAGTCCACAATCATTTCTTTGGTCTTGCCAACATTCAGAGAGAGACAGTTGTCCTGGCACCATGATGTTAGATGCTCCACCTCGTCCAAGTATGCCGTCTCGTTGTTGGAAATGAGGCCCAGGACAACAGTATCATCAGCAAATTTGATGATAGAGGTGGAGCTGTGTGTGGACAAACAGTCATGGGTGTAGAGCGAGTAGAGTAGGGGACTCAGGACACAGCCCTGTGGAGCTCCCACACTCAGGGTGATGGAGGTGGAGGCGAACTGGCCTATTCTCACCACCTGAGGCCTGCCAGTGAGGAAGTCTTCAATCCAGTGGCAGAGAGAAGAATTCAGGCCGAGATCCAGGAGTTTGGTGGTTAGCTTAATGGGAACTATGGTGTTAAAGGCTGAGCTATATTCAATAAATAGCAGCCTTACGTAGTTCCCACATTTGCTGTCGATGTGAGTGAGGGAGGAGTGGAGGACATGAGAGATGGCATCTTCAGTCGATCTATTGGGACGATAGGCAAACTGAAGAGGGTCCAAAGTGTCAGGAATGAAGGCGCAAATGGTGTTTTTAATGAGTCTCTCAAAGACCTTCATGACTATAGACGTGAGAGCCACTGGACGATAGTCATTTAGGCAAGAGGGTTTACTGTTCTTAGGGACAGGGATGATGGTGGATTTTTTGAAGGAGGTGGGGACCACAGATGTAGCGAGGGACTCATTGAAGATAGATGTAAACAACCCGGCGATCTGATCAGCACAGGACCGCAGAACACGACCTGAAATACCATCCGGCCCGGCAGCTTTCCTGACGTCCACACGCTTGAGTGCTCTCCGAACTTCATCCTCCGAGACAGAGATCACGTGATTGTTGCTGCTCTGAGTAATTCCCTCTGACGCGCCACTTGGCGGAGTCGCGTTGCCGCGGTTACAGTCAAAGCGAGCGTAGAAAGAGTTTAACTCATCCACAAGCGACTGATCAGCGCTCACCTCTGCAGAGGATTTAGATCCAAAAGAGCAGATGGACCTCAGACCCTGCCACATGCGATGATCCAGTGTGTTTGCTCCTCGTGTAGGACAGGAGACGTGCTGGTGAAAGTTTGGCAAGACTTTCTTTAGGTTTGCTTTGTTAAAATTCCCGGTCTGCAGTGGTCAGGATCTATCAAAAGTGCTCCAAGGAAGGAACAGTGGTGAACCGGCGACAGGGTCATGGGCGGCCAAGGCTCATTGATGCACGTATACAAGTGATTACTGTATCAGTGTAGACAGCATCATTGATTATAATGGCTTCTGTTTGCTTTTGACACGACACTCACATCCAATGAAGGCAAATGTCAGCCGTTAAACGACTGAACGGCTGTGATGTGAGGCTGGTGGCACAATGATGTAAAACTATTTGTGGATATCTTGCTCTGGAGGCAGGCATATGCAAATGTATTTCCCTGTGTTACGTCACAGATCCCGCAATATAAAAATAAAAGTCGTTTTTGGAGCTTGATTACATAAATACTTTGTTTATAATGAGGAGGACTATGAAACTTGTAAGATGTTTTAATGGTACAAAGACCTCTTGTATGTCAAACGATCAATGCAAAAAAAGAAAATAACAGCATTATGGTCATGTCATGTCAAGTTACCTGGGCGAAGGATGAAGCTGAACAGAGGGAGGAGAAAACAGGGGTCATACAGAGATGACAAATCTAGAGAATCCTTGCCTTCCTGCTTGTAGACCAAGTTTTTGCTACCCTGTA
This sequence comes from Paracanthobrama guichenoti, assembly GCA_018749465.1. Taxonomy (NCBI): domain Eukaryota; kingdom Metazoa; phylum Chordata; class Actinopteri; order Cypriniformes; family Gobionidae; genus Paracanthobrama; species Paracanthobrama guichenoti. The sequence goes on from CM031957.1 coordinate 4,423,722, forward strand.
GAAAGAGTTACGTACAATTCATGCATGACTCGGGCTTTCATTTTCTTACTTCTATACAGTAAAGAGGAATAATTCAATTTAGAATTTGTTCTAAGGGTTAGTTGACCCAAAACTCTGAGGCTTCACATTGTTCATTTTAAGAAATTGTAAAATAAATCCATATGAAACAAGACGTTTAATTCAAGTCTTCTGAAGAGAAACGATCACTTTATATGATGAACAGATTTAATTTAGGCTTTTATTTACTAATAAACAAAAGCAAATAGGACTAAAACTAGTTACTAGCTTACTAATCGGTTCACATTACACTCACCAGCCACTTCATTAGATACACCTGTTCAACTTGTGCCATGAACGAACAAGTTATAGAAGGATTTTCAATCTACAAATCACATTCACTAAGGACTTAATGTAGTAATGCTAACTGTAACTATGTTATTGTGGCAGAAATAGTAGAATTTTTTTACATTATTCATCTCAGACCTTTATTATTCACAACCTTTTGAGAGTGAAATTCAAGCACTTCTCAATGGCTTTCAAGAGCTTCACACATTTTCCAGCACTTCAAAGCTTTAAATATTAAAATGTATAAAAGTCTAAATATTTTAATGTTATTTTTTAATGTGATAATTAGTAAAACTAAGTTTAAAATGTAGAAAAACTAAAACTATTTTGGCAAACAAACAATTTCATTAAAAAAAGAAAGAAAGAAAATTACCACTATAACAAGTAGATGGCGGCAGAGAAGCACTTATTGCCATTTTCACTTCCTAATATATAGAGAAAAGTGGGAAGTTTTATCTGCATCACAATTCAATCTCAGTGCTTAACTGTCAAATTTCCAATAAACAAACATATAATATTATTAGTAACTGCACTTATTAATGCAAAACAACAGTAATTTTATCTGATTAAAAATTCCCCCAGTGCTACCAAATCAGGTGCTGGCGCCACCATCTGTAGAACTTAGTGGCGCCGGAGGCACTGCTCTCAGATGTTAGTCTGGAGCCCTGACATGACATAGTGAGTTCACTAAACTCAAATGGCCTCCAGTCACCAGATCTCAACCCAATACAGCAGATTGGGATGTGGTGGAAGGGGAGATTCACATCATGGATGTGCAGCCGACAAATCTGCAGCAACTGCATAATGTGATCATCATCAATATGGACCAGATTCACTGAGGAATGTTTTCAGCACCTTGTTGAATCTGTGCCATGAAGAATTAAGGCAAAATGGGTCCAACCTGATTCTAGCAAGGTGTACCTAATAAAGTCAATGGTGAGAATGTTTTGATTTGAAGCATCAAAGCTTTGGTTGAGTAGACTTTCAATGGACAGACAGAAATGTGTTTGATTTCATTAAAAATATCTTAATTTGTGTTGTGAAGATGAACGCAAGTCTTATAGGTTTTGAATGACAAGAGGGTGAGTAAGTGATGACAGAATTTTCATTTTTGGGTGAGCTAACCCTTTAAGACAGATATATTAGAATACCTTAAAATAATGTATGTTATTTATTCTAGTCTGTTATTACCTGAAGGATGATGTATCGCTGCTGCGGGAAGTGTGTCACAGTGTTTAACATCCTGTCTGCAGTGAGCAGTGACAGCAGCTGCTCTGAACTGGGCTTCTGCCACAGTGAAGGTCCCAGGCTCTTACGGGCTTTATGGTGCTCCACCGCGGCGGGACCCCAAAGCACATACCTGACAACAAACAGACATGCAGTAAACAACCATATTCTGTTTGTGGTAATCATCTTCAAACATGTGATGTGAAATATGCTGAAACGTACTGAAACTCGGTAAGACTAATGTTGTTCTTCTCATATTCCTGGAGCACAAGTAGAAGCTTCTGATCTGCAAAAAACAAAACATTTTACTAAATCACATAACTGACTTCATCCAAAATCCAAATCAAATGAATCATGTCAAGTGGGCAATTTACCTGTGGTGCTCAGCGAAGCTCCATATGCACCAAGCAGCACAAGGAAGTGATTGCTGTTACACACTTCAGGGCATTTTTTCACCAGCGTAAGCAAGAAAGATACCAATGACTCTGGAAAACAATATTGTATTATCATTCTGAGGAGGTTGTTTGAAAGTCTAAGTAATAGTAATAAGGACAGGAACCTTAGCAAGCTGAACTAATAAACAATGATACATTTCTTGCATGAACATTAGGAGTGTAACGATTATACATATTCATACTAGCAATTTTCAGCATGCATGTGTACCGAACGAATGCAGTATATTTTTAACAACTGGGAATGAAGAACTTCTGTGTGTTTACCCCCTAGGATGAGCCAATACCATTTATACTGATATACTTTGACGCTGCAAACACATCTGAAAATTAACATGTGCTGTGGGAAAAGTGACCAATCCAAGTGGTCTCAAACATGAGACATGCTTTATATTAAACTCATAAGCCGACTTTTTAAAGCACACTGCCCTCCTGTCAGATGCGTGTATTTTCATTTTAGCAAGAAAGTCTCTGTTAAACTTCAAAGACTTCAACGAATGAGCGAAGATGCACATGCACCCCCAACAGACAATACAGCAATAGAACGGGAATGCAATATAATATACATTTTGCTAAAATATTTTTCATCTAGAAGTGGAAGCACTTCAAACATCATCTTCCATTTACAAAAGCAGCATAAATTGCAGAATGAAGAGTATGCTATGGAAGCTTGTTTTCACCAGGGAGTAAAAAAAAAAGAAAAGGTTGCAATTCTAAAAAAAGCAATTGCAGGAAATTGCAGGAAAAATGCCTGTTTTATTTTGTTATTCTGTGCTAAAAAAAAAAAAAAAAGAATTGTGAGATGAAAAAAGGAATTCCAAGAAAAACAAAATCGAAATACATTTTTGATGTCAACTTACAATTTTAAATCTGAGGTCAAAAAAAAGTCAAATTACAAAATATAAATCTGGAAATACACTCACCTAAAGGATTATTAGGAACACCTGTTCAATTTCTCGTTAATGCAATTATCTAATCAACCAATCACATGGCAGTTGCTTCAATGCATTTAGGGGTGTGGTCCTGGTCAAGACAATCTCCTGAACTCCAAACTGAATGTCAGAATGGGAAAGAAAGGTGATTTAAGCAATTTTGAGAGTGGCATGGTTGTTGGTGCCAGACGGGCCGGTCTGAGTATTTCACAATCTGCTCAGTTACTGGGATTTTCACGCACAACCATTTCTAGGGTTTACAAAGAATGGTGTGAAAAGGGAAAAACATCCAGTATGCGGCAGTCCTGTGGGCGAAAATGCCTTGTTGATGCTAGAGGTCAGAGGAGAATGGGCCGACTGATTCAAGCTGATAGAAGAGCAACTTTGACTGAAATAACCACTTGTTACAACCGAGGTATGCAGCAAAGCATTTGTGAAGCCACAACACGCACAACCTTGAGGCGGATGGGCTACAACAGCAGAAGACCCCACCGGGTACCACTCATCTCCACTACAAATAGGAAAAAGAGGCTACAATTTGCACAAGCTCACCAAAATTGGACAGTTGAAGACTGGAAAAATGTTGCCTGGTCTGATGAGTCTCGATTTCTGTTGAGACATTCAGATGGTAGAGTCAGAATTTGGCGTAAACAGAATGAGAACATGGATCCATCATGCCTTGGCTGGTGGTGGTGTAATGGTGTGGGGGATTTTTTCTTGGCACACTTTAGGCCCCTTAGTGCCAATTGGGCATCGTTTAAATGCCACGGCCTACCTGAGCATTGTTTCTCCCATTCTCTGATGGCTTCTTCCAGCAGGATAATGCACCATGTCACAAAGCTCGAATCATTTCAAATTGGTTTCTTGAACATGACAATGAGTTCACTGTACTAAAATGGCCCCCACAGTCACCAGATCTCAACCCAATAGAGCATCTTTGGGATGTGGTGGAACGGGAGCTTCGTGCCCTGGATGTGCATCCCACAAATCTCCATCAACTGCAAGATGCTATCCTATCAATATGGGCCAACATTTCTAAAGAATGCTTTCAGCACCTTGTTGAATCAATGCCACGTAGAATTAAGGCAGTTCTGAAGGTGAAAGGGGGTCAAACACAGTATTAGTATGGTCCTAATAATCCTTTAGGTGAGTGTATAAACGCAATTCTGAGAATTGTGAGATAATTACCTTTTTTTTTTTTTTTTTTTTTTGTGGAAACAAACTTCCATAGTGTATTGATAGATTGTTATTCAAGGAAAAAGCCATTTAGTTTGCTCTGTAAAGCGTTTAATAAAAAAAAATAAAAAAAAAGTTTTGTTCAACTTCAAAATTGAGGTACTAACCAACCATGATTTTGGTGTACCATTACACCCCTTATGAACATAATATGTTCATGCACAAAATGAGATTTTGTTCAAATTCTCAATCTATTTACCTCCACACTTGACACCGTCACCTCTGGCTTGCTTAGCTGGGGACACTTAACATTATTGATTTGACTATACTGACACTATTGGATGAGAACTGAACTGAGCTGGATGATGAAATCACTTTATAGCAGAATTTAACTCCGTTCATAGTGAACTTTAGTTACTGAACTGAACTGACCTCAGCTGAACAATGACACTATTTTCTTTTTACAGCTGCTTTACAGAAGAATTGATTGAATTCTGTTTGCATCATTGATTCATTATTTTCCTTTTTATCACTGTAAGCTGCTTTGCATTGTATAAAGCGCTATATAAATAAAGGTGACTTGACATTAAACTGATTTAAGTTTAGATGCCAATCAACATATAAGCTTCATGTGTTCAGAACTGCTGATATCATTGGTCTCTACCTCTTTACCTTTAGACAGATGAAGACTGTCGGACTCGTTCTGTGCGGCCAGCATTGTGGGCAAGAACAGCGAGTGACTGGTGGTCATCATGTGGATGGTAGACATGGGCAGCAGCTCTTTAGGGGTCTCTGGTGTTCCATATATGATCTCCACAAGGGTGTTTAAGGTCCCCAAAAAGCTAGAGTCACTGTATCGATACCTGAGAGTAGAATTTTAAGAGAAGTTTTAGTTAGCCAGAACGCACACTGATAGTGTCAACGGAGTTAGTAAGCTAGAAAATTGTTTTAGTCCTATTAGCTTTTGTTTATTAAGAGAAAGATCGCTTACTTCAGCCCAGACTTGACAAAGGTGTTCCAGTCTGATGCAGTGATATTTTCTGGAAAGATCTGCAAGAAACCCAACACACAGTAAACATCAGCTTAATATTGATCAATTTACAGTACAAACATTTTTAAGTGCACAAAATACTGTAAAAGTTACTATATTATGCTTATGTGGCGCATTAGCAAAGTTTATAACTAAGGGCCCCATCATACACCCGGCGCAATGTGGTGCCAGGCACGACGCAAGTGTTTTTTGCAAGCTTCAGCCTGACGCAGTCATCATTTTCATGTCCAGCGCCACGTTGTTAAAATAACAAATGCACTCGCACCCATCTGTTCACCCATGGGCGTGCTGGTCTGAAAATGAGGTGTGTTCAGACGCATTGTTGGCGCGTTGCTATTTTGAGGAACTGAAAATGACTGCATTATTGAAGCGCAACTGGCTTTTAAAGGGAATGGGAGATGAGACTCTGATTGGTTTATTGCACGTTACCAAAACACACCCATGACTCTTTAAGAGACTAGGTACAACCGTTTTGGACCATCCGCTGACCTTTTTTCAGTCGTTAAACTAGCAAAAGTGGATTCGGACACACCAGCGCTATGCGCTGCAGACCATGCACTCAGATCATTAAAATAGGACCCTAACAGTTGATATACATTACAAATGAAATTTTAAAAATGGACAACGGTACATTATATTATATTATAACGGTATAATATTCTGTGTTAAATACAACTGTGTTAAAAACATACTTTACACAAGTTCATAAAAGTCTTTGCAAACGCATTACAAATGCATTGTACCATCGAATATAATATCAATTTCATAACTTCTGACTTACACCACATTAAAGTTTAAAATATGCAACTGTCAGTTTGGAGAGTACAACAAAAACACTGACACATTATCATGAAGCTAGTTTGAATCACTTTTCAACTTTACACTCATCTAAATCTGGAAATTCTGAATAATATTGACACAAATGTGACAACTATCAGTAAATTGCTGTTTACGTGGAACTAACTCCACCCACTGGAATTATGATGGTAACTTTAATCAGATGTTCATCCACCTAGAAAAGTAAGATGACTAGGATAATACTTGACCCACCAGGAGTGACTTGAGTCTTGTCAGCATGGTCTCTTCATGATGGGATTGTGGGTCTTTCTGTTCTTTATATACAGCAGCCAACCAGCGGAGAGTGGCCGAAAGCAGAGATTTCCTCCATTGAGTCAGTTCCTCTGAACTATCACACAGCTTTTCACTGATGGAGTCTGCCAGCTTCCACCTGAAACAACATGTACCAGCACATCAAGCAAAAACACAAGTAAATAACAACTTTGGAATCTTTAAAGCTTTGGTTCAAGTTTGCAAAGACCACAATGTCAAATAGTTAAACTTCAGTAACCAAAGTTTGAATCATTTCCATGGATCTCTTTTTTTTTATTTATTTTTTTATTTTTTTATAGGTTCAATCATTATTATTCTTTAAATACTAAATATAGTTATTTACTACAATGTAGTGTTACATTAGTGCAGTGATTTGACCTAAAATGTTTAGTTGAAGTCCCCCCTCAGATTTTAAGTCTCGATAATTTAATGATCACACGAAATGCAGACAAATAAAACGTTTTAATAATTGTTTTTCTTTTTTTTATTATTTTCTTATATATGTATTTTTTTGTGATCACCTGGGGCCAGGTGTTCAAAGTAATCTGATCGGATTTCAGACATCGGATTGGATTAAATCTTGAAAACGGGTTGTTCAAAAGAAGAAAAAAAAAAAAAAGGATTCTGAAATCAGATTAGATCACAAAATCCAATCTTGGTTTTGATCTGGATCAAATCATCAGTTTGTGTTGTTCAAAACTTTTTAGTAAGATTGTGATACTAGTCAAAACTGGTAAAAAATATAACATTTGTATCATGTAATCCACACACACACACACACATTTTCTTTTTGCTCTTGATTAGTTTAACTGTTAAAGTAATACATTTGAAGTAGACATTATTAGGCTACATATCAAGCCTTTCGGTGACCTACAGTAAAGTAAAAAAGAGATTTTGGCGCAATAAAATAATCCCCAAATAGCTGTGAATATCAAACAAAAATATATTATTTAATTTAAAGTGTTTTGTATCACTGTTTGCAGGGTTTGAAATTAACTCCCGCCAAATGCGGGTAAAAATCAACTGTGGTGGGTAATGCTGTCAAATCACTAGCCAAATTGGTGGGTTACTGATTATGTTTACTCTCTTTGCTGGGGAAGCTTGTGTAAACCAAATCCGCCCAGATTTAGCGCAAATACTCATCATGATATATTAAATCCAGATTTGATAATCTTAAAAGGTGTGTATCTGGACCAGGGTGATCCAATCCAATTTTGCTTTGAAAAACCGGCACAAAAGTAAGATGGATTACCTGATCCTGGATAGCAAAACATGGGATTTCCAAATGTAGGATTTCCTAACTTTTTGAACACCTGGGCCCTGGCTCTATTTGACAGAGAGAGTGATGAGTTTACCTTTCATGACTGTCAGCTTTCTGAAGGATGGCAGGTAGATCTTTCATAAGTTGAGTGAGGTCAGCATTTCCAGCGGCCAGTCGGACGAGACCGGACAGAACCTCCACATGCAGGTCGGTCATAACCCCAACTTCTCCTTGCTGCACAGTACGCCACAGCTCAGACAGTAAAGCTTTCTTCAGGGCCTTCAGGACTGATTTTTGAACTGTGTATGGTGATAGATAAGACGACATGAACCAAACCTATGGAAGTATTACTGTATGTGCACATCAAATTCAATATGAACAACTAAGAAAGCAGCAATACTGACTGTCTTTAGGGCGGGTGGGATCATCACTAGTGGCTCTCTTCAAGTAGGCATTGAGTAAAAACAGGAAGCTGCTGCTTTGGGAGCTGATCTGCGCTAGGTTGGACGGCTCCAGGCACCAGAGCTCAAAGCTGAGGACGTGTGTGGAGCAGTTCTGCAGAAGAACAACCCCAATGGCCTGGGCTGAAGGACTTTCTCTCTGGATGCAGTGCAAGAGAACATCTGTCTGAATGAGTTTGGCAGTGCCTGGCTCCCGGGACAGCACCTAGAGAGAAACATTTTTACTAAAAGTGTGCAAATAAATAAGGACAACTGTAGGTGCATTATTGCTACTCTGAATGCCATCGATATTCTTAAAGGGTTAGTTCACCCAAAAATTAATTCTGTCATTAATTCCTCCCCCTTCATGTTGTTCCAAACCCGTAAGATCTTCATTCACAAATGAAGATATTTTTGATGAAATCCGAGAGCTCTCTGACCCCTCCATAGACAGCAATTTAATTAACACTTTCAAGGCCCAGAAAGGTAAAGACATCATTAAAATAGTCCATGTGACTCCAGTGGTTCAGCCTTAAATGTTTTGAAGTGATTATTTTTATAGTATATTATTTTTTTGTTTTTATTCAATAATCGCTTCTCTTCAACGTCATTCTCCTGCTCCATTCACAGAGTAAAAACAGTCCAGCGCTTCCGGGTTCTACGGCAGAACGCCAGCTCACCATTGACTAGCATCAGTATCACACACATGGTGCTCACGTGAACAGCGTCAACCAATGGTGAGCCGGCGTTCTGACGTAGAACCTGGAAGAGCTGTACTGTTACTACATCAACAGAGTAGGAGACTGACACAGACAAGAATAAAATTGTTGAATAAAGTTGTTATTTTTGTTAGTTTTTTTGCGCACAAAAAAGTATTTCTCGTCGTTTCATAACATTAAGGTTGAACCACTGGAGTCACATGGACTATTTTAATGATGTCTTTACCTTTCTGGGGCTTGAAAGTTGCACTGACGTTGATGCTTATGGCTGGTTCAGAAACCTCTCAGATTTCATCAAAAATATCTTAAGTTGTGTTCTGAAGATGAACGAAGGTGAGGGTGAGGAATTCATGACAGAATGTTAATTTTTGGGTGAACTACCCCTTTAAAGCAAAATCGAAGAATGAACTGGTGTGATGTCATTTTAAACAAAATCGAGCAGAAACTAAAGTGTCGGCCACACTGCGAGCTGACGCTTGAAACAGACAGTGGTTTATAGGATGTGTAAATGAATGGGTCTTTATCGTCGCTGAAGTGAACGACAATACGATTGCAAATGAACAAACAAAAGTTTTTTATCTGCCTTCTCTCTCTTTCTGTTGTCGCTCAGCTAAGTTTTGTGTGTCGTGTCTTTTGAATAATGACGTACACTGAACGCTCTCTTCTCACCATCATTAGTAGACACGCCCCTTACTGCTACTTGGCCCGAGACACTTTTATAAAGCATTTTCGAAATAACACTTACCCCACCTTTAATTTCTTATGGTCATTCCTTCAAGGTCAGACGTGAGTAAAACAAACACACTGGAGAGCCACTTTATTGTAGAAATTAAAGTTGTAATTCTAACTGAAAGCAACTTTTTATGTTTTAATATTGTAAACTGCATGCTTCAAAGATATCTATTGTTTTAAGTGCTATATAAATAAACGTGACATGATTTGACTGGAGTGCTGAATCACAGAGCTGTTGCAAACATCTCCACATCGCTATGATCAAATACTTTATTTACAGCTGTCATTTTTGTTGTGTTTATTTTGTTATTGAGAAAAAAGCGTGCAGCACATATTTACATTCCCAACAGCATGGGTGCCATCTTTTTACCCCTAAGTGAAGGACGAAAAAAAACTTCACTGTGATTATATCTAGCCCTATAACTAACCCTAAGCCCTAACCCTTGAGTGTAATGTTTCGCTGTTATTTGTACCTGTAGCAGGAAGTCCTCAAGCTGCACACATTGGCAGGATGTGAGGAGAGCAGCCAAACCTCGCAGGTGGGCCTGAGAGAGAGCAATGCAGCTGCTGTGGTCTTCAGAGAGCAGCTTCAGCACTGCATAGCCGTACACGCTCAGCTGGTTCTCAGGGCCCACAAGACTCTTCTGAGGGAGCAGCAGCAGGGTGGACACCACCTCATTCAAGCTGGACGGCTCCATGTAGTCATGTAGAGACAGGAGCGCTCCCACAGAGAGGGATTGCTTTTTGGGACCGCTTCTAAAGAGCAAAAGTGATTAAGTGATGCACCAAACAAAAAAAAACTACAACAGGCAATTTGCTCATACTATTTTTGAGCACAAAAAGAAACCCTTGTGTATACATGGAATACCCAGATTACTACAAATGCCAAAATGGCCAGCACACTGCACATCACATTCCACAATGCAATACACTCAACAGTCCATTTCTAGTGCCATAAAATTTCACCATCTCCTCTTTGACAGACCATTATGCACCATTTTTCCGTAAATTTGAATGCAAGCGCTAAACAAACCACATTTATATATACATTATATATACAAACCATATACATTTTAGATAATAACTGGATTGAAGTGAGGTTTATTGTTGCACAATGTGTACTTTTATTTTACATACTATTTTTATAAGTATGCAGTATAAAGAATATAGTAAGATGCATGCTAGTATTCCATTTTGAAAACCTGTGATTCAAAACAAAAATTTTGAATTTAAAGGGATAGTTCACCCAAAAAAAGAATGTAATTTCAAAAAAGATTTTTGTTCATCTTCGAAACGAGATCTCCATTGAAAGTCCACACAACTAAAACTCTGACACTCATAAAGCAGAGACTCAGTGTTTTTAAAATCAGATTTAAAGACCTGCACAAATAAAATGAACACTGTATGTCCATAAACCCACATAAACCGGTTTATTCAAGTTCAAAACAGGGCACCTGCAAGATAAAGACTAAAAGCTCAAGATAAGTTTTATTAAATATATACAGTACTGGTTACAACAATAAATGCTGAATAAAAGTATTAATTTCTTTCAAAAAAAAAGAAAGAAAAATGACTGACAAACTTTCTATTTTATTAAGATTTCCATTTTGAATAAATGCTGTTTTTTTTTTTTTTTACTTTTTATCCATCAATGAATCCTGAAAAAGTATCACAGGTTATAAAAACTATATTAAGCAGCACAACATGTCTACAACATTGATAATGAATCATCATATCAGAATGATTTCTGAAGGATCATGTGACACTGAAGACGGGAGGAATGATGCTGATGAAAATTCAGCTTTGACATCACAGCTTTGCTTTTTGAATAAATTATATTTTAAAAGTATATTAAAATAGAAAACCATTATTTTAAATTGTAATAATATTTCACAATTTTATTGTTTTTCCTGTATTTTTGATCAAATAAAAATGAAGGCTTGATGAGCAGAAGAGACTAAAAAATAGAAAATGTATCCAAAATGTGTACCGGTCAAATTTTTGGATACATTTCTATTTTTTATGTTTTTGAAAGAAGTCTCTTCTGCTCATCAAGCCTTCATTTATTTGATCAAAAATACAATATTAACACAATAATATATATATATATATATATATATATATATATATATATATATATATATATATATATATATATATATATATATATATATATATATATATATATATATATAAAAAGTAAAATCTATTTAACAATAATTTTTTTAATGTTTTATTCATAATGCAGAACTTTTAATAATAAAAAAGCAAACAATGTACCAACAAGAGATCATAACTAATCGCTTAACATTTAGACTTTGAAAATCCAGAGCTTGCTTTTATTTAACTCAATGAAACGTGCTTGCGTGACACAAAACAAACATTTGTGTTTTGAAGATGAAAGAAGGTCTTGTGGGTTTGGAACAACATGAAGGTGAGTAATTGATGACAGTTTTTTTTGGGTGAACTAACCCTTTAATATCAAAGTATTATTTTTATTGTACAATAGTATGTAAACTTAACCCACAATATCTTCCTCAAACTAGCAGAATTGAATGTTGTGACTGGTGTGAGACATACTTGCTTCTCTTGTCTTGGAGTTCTTTGAGCACTGCGCTCTGCACGGCTGTCAGGTATGTGCTCACGAGCTCTAGGGAGTCCAGCTCTCGGAGCGCGGCAGCGCTGGACTCCAGCAGGGTGAGCGTGCTCTCGGTCAGACGGCCGCACAGCTGCTTTAGCCTCACTGGATTCAGGCTGTGAGGAGGGAAAGAGCTCAACTCCAGAGCCAGAAACCACTGTTCCACTGCTGGGTGTTTAAACACTGATCTGAGGACAGCCAGTATGATCTGGGGAGCAGAGGAAAAAGAGGGGAGTAACTCTATTCCTACAGTCGCCATATTGGGCTCCCATCTAGGACTGTATGATGGGGGGAAATTTTTCTGATAATACATTTTTTTGACTGCCATTTGTCCCGCAAATGTAATGTAGGGCTGCACTATTATATTGTACTAAAATAATGTGATTATATATTAATATGGCTTTAAAATCATAATAAGAACAAATTCTTCTATCTATCTATCTATCTATCTATCTATCTATCTATCTATCTATCTATCTATCTATCTAATGTCATATCAGCATCAAAAGCCTATATTGCAAACCCAGGAGTAATAAAATCAAAAAATAATCATAGCAGCACTAATATTTCAATTACTTGTATACAATAATTTAACAATATCTCTACAAACAAAAAAACAAAAATATAAAATAAATAATAATAACAATACTAATAATAACAACAATAGCAGTTATATAAAATATTTATTAATAATAATTTATTATTATTATTATTATTATTAGTAGTAGTAGTAGTAGTACTACTAGTACTAACTAAAAAGAAATAGTAAATATTTCACTGTAAAATAAAAAAATCAGTATTTAAGTAAAATAATAGAATCATAATTTTCATAACTGTAAAATTACAATCCTAAAATTCATGGCTGTCTTCATTTCTTAATATATTCATTCTTAAAACCGCAGGGAGCATCTCTTCTGTCACAAGTAAATGAACACAGTGTCACGTTTCACTCTGAAACACGCAGCGCCTATACTATTTATTATTTTTTTTTTTAAATCACAGCCTTTGCCATTCGATAACCATACTAAGCAATATGCGATTACAATCTAATTTTAATTCATCGTGCAGCGCTAATCCCATTCTTATTTCTACGAGTGATCCTTCTCCCCCCTAATAATGTTTCTAAAATAATCCAGGATGATCTTTAGAACCAAACACATAAAGATCAAGGCTACCTGTTCCTTATCAATGTTCTGAGCAGGTATGTGGTTCGTGTCAAAAAAGAGGTCTCCCTCGTCCTGCTGTTCTGCAGGTTCAGGTTGATTGGGCTGTTGTGTTTCTGAGCTCAGCAGCTTGAGAATGATAGAGTTCAGCACTGCCATCAGACGGCCCAACACCTCCGCTGCCGTCTCCTTGGGGAGCTGCAGGCAAATACAGTGACAATCATTCAGGAAAGGAATTCTCAAACATTTATTTTCCTCAGCCAAACCCCTTAGAACTAGTGAGATTTTAAATTAATATTTCAGTATTTTAACAATGCATTCACAGGTTTATGGTTCTCTTATTGGTTGCCAGAATCATACACTGTTTGTTTGTCGGCCAGAGGAGAACTGGCACCCCGACTGAGCCTGGTTTCTCCCAAGGTTTTTTTCTCCATTCTGACCCTGAAGGAGTTTTGGTTCCTTGCCACCGTTGCCTCTGGCTTTTGGCTTGCTCAGTTGGGGACACCTAAATTTCATCTATATTACCGATCTGCCCGCATTGATGCTATATGATACTTGAAATTAGCTGGATAACATCACCGTTTCACCAGAACGGCTGTATATTTTGACAAATATTTTGATTGATTGATTTAAAAATTACTTCACAGTTTCCACAAAAATATTAAGCAGAAAAACTTTTTTCAATACTTAAGAACTATTGTTAATACTTTAGCACTGTGGGATTACACATTTAAGAATCTGGTTTAAAACATTATGTACATTGCATTTTACATTGAGGTAAAGATTGACAACATTCTATAAAGATCATGTTAATTGGCCCAGGTGTTTGAGACAATAGTCTTTTGTCTTTATGCACTTCCTGACCATTTGGTATGACAAGCTCAGGGCACAGTTGTGCTTTTGTCTCTATAATGTGAAGGTATGGGCAATACCGTCAGAGTGATTGGATTAGCATCTATGCATTTGAATGACACTTATGCTGATTCGATTAGAACAGGTGACACTCTAATGTCTGGAGCGTGTCCCTTTGCCTGGACACAACATTTCATTGCTTTGCTTAGATTGTCTCCGCCTCATTTGCTATGTAATCCCTCCCCCTGAAATGTGGATAAATTACAGTGTATAATGTTTGAGTCTGACTTGTTGGACGACTACAGCGACCAAACTACGTGTCTCAATAAAGAGTAACGTCTGCTTGAAAGATATCCCAATGTCTCCTGGTCTCTGCTTCGATGAGGAAAAGAGTTTCCAACAGCACCAATAATAACTCTATATAATATTGGTAGACAAATAATAATTCAGCTTTGATCACAGAAAAAAATTACATTTTACAATACATTCAAACAGTTATTTAAAATTTAATTATTTTTGTAATAATATTTAACAATATTACTGTTTTGATCAACACAAGAGATTTTTTTAAACATTACACTGGTAGTGTATTTTCATGGACACATTGCTTTTTAACTAGTTCAAATGAAAAATACTTAAGAAAATCATTCATTTAAATGTTTAAATGTATAGTTTTCTGAAACTGTAAGAGGATAGTTCACCCATAAATGAAAAATCATTTACTCGCCTTGAAATGTTGTTCATGACTGACTTTCTTATGGGGAACATAAAATATTTTAAGAAATATCTCCATATCTCCAATCAGTTTTTTTCCATACAATGGAAGTCAATGCTCAGCAAAATGGTTTGGTTACCAACATTCTTTAAAATATCTTTTTACATTCCGCAGAAGAAAGTTCGTCGAGGTTTGGAACAACATGAAGGTGAGTAAACAAAGACAGAATTTTCATTTTTGTGCAAATGATCCCTTTAATTCCTTGAACCAGACACTATATGCGCATTTTTTAGTATGCATAGAGAAACCATTTATATATTCAATATATTTTTGAAAGGCTCAATACCGAATTGAAAGTGACGATGAAGTGTCTGAGGTAGAAAAGCACTTGATTGACAGCCACTGGGAATTGGGACACATCCAGAGTGGTCAGAGCTTCCTGTGCAGCCTCCTTGAAAGAGGCCCGTAGGAAAGCATTTGCCCCTTCACTATAGGATGCCTTCAGCAGAGCGGTGAAGCCAACGCAAGATCGATCCTCACTGAAGTCTTCAGTCATGAACTGTAAGAAAGATTGAAAAAGTCAAACAAGAACTTCAGGAAAATGATCCAAGCTTTGAAACTTTATACAGTCATATATTCATCACATTTCGGTGCCTGAGAACGCATCTGGTGGTGATATAGACTATTGTCTGTGAATATTAACATAATCCTACATTTCGCCCAGAGCTAACATATATGAATTTGTATGGTATTTGTAAGGATCTTAAACAATCAATGTCAATTATGTAAAAAATAAAAGTCCATGAAAAAATGGGTTTTATGTCTGGTCACAATTGTGACCGGTGGTAGAACACAGGGAGTCTAGGTCTATGGTGTTAATGCATTTACAAAATTACAAAACTCTAGCAATTAGTTAAAAGACTGGGTTAAAAAGATGAAATTAGGTGTTTTATTCCACCAACAAAGAAGTAAATCTTGTCTGGCTCAGCTTCAAAAAGGACAAAACAGCATTTCTATACAGCAGTACGGCACAAATAATCAAATAAAATGACAAAATGACAAACTATAGGAAACCGGAAGGTAATTATTATACACTTCATTATAAACTGAAACAAAACAATAAATACGATCAAAATAGAATAGATGGATAGATAGACAGACAGACATATAGACAAACAGACAGACAGACAGAAGTATAGACAGACAGACAGACAGACAGAAGTATAGACAGAAGTATAGACAGACAGACAGAAGTATAGACAGACAGACAGAAGTATAGACAGACAGACAGACAGAAGTATAGACAGACAGATGTATAGACAGACAGACAGACAGACAGAAGTATAGACAAACAGACAGACAGAAGTATAGACAGACAGATAGATAGACAGAAGTATAGACAGACAGACAGACATACAGACAGAAGTATAGACAGACAGACAGACAGACAGACAGAAGTATAGACAGACAGACAGACAGAAGTATAGACAGACAGACAGACAGACAGACAGAAGTATAGACAGACAGATAGACAGACAGAAGTATAGACCGACAGAAGTATAGATAGACAGATAGACAGAAGTACAGACAGACAGACCAGAAGTATAGACAGACAGACCAGAAGTATAGACAGACAGACAGACAGACAGACCAGAAGTATAGACAGACAGACAGACAGACAGACCAGAAGTACAGACAGACAGACAGACAGACAGACCAGAAGTATAGACAGACAGACAGACAGACAGAAGTATAGACAGACAGAAGTATAGACAGACAGACAGAATGTCCACAATCTGTGTGCCAAATTTGATCCTATATTTTCCTATATATGATTTTATAAGCAATCAAGAAGCAGCAGCAAAAGAAGGCTAACCATTACAATGCAGTTTTGGTGCTTGGTCCTTAAAGTCCCAGTGAACCGGAAGTAGCAAGTGAGTTTTCTTCAGTGCTGTGACGTATTTCCAAGTGAAATACTGAATATTGAATAGAGGGCAGGGTTTTACTTCAGCGCTCCTCCTCTCCATCTCGCGCTCATAGCAGACTAACGGTTGGAGGGGAGTGTTTAAGCATTTTCAAACCTAAGCCGTCAAACTGACATCATCTGAGAAGGAATTTTTTTCTGTGTATTAACTTGCACAGATTAATTGTTCACCCTAAGACCTTTAATATGTGCTAACAAAGTAAATAGGGTCAATTTTGATTTCATGAGGACTTTAATGAGCTGCGCTGAAGGTGTGAAGAACTAACCAGTGTCTTCTGTGTGTGTTTGGGCAGCCATTGTGAGTAGTATTGGTAGAAGGTGAAGACAGAGGCGTGAGGAGGCGATGAAGCATTTGATGTGTTGAGCTCTTCATCATAGTGCTGGAGGGTCAAACACAGAGCCAGCGGGTCCCTCTGACAGTGCAGAACATCACACAGGACTGCTGCCATGTACTCATACACCACACCTATACAGCAGACAGAGCTGATCAGAGCATAACCAACATAAACTTGTGCCTAAGAACTTCCCCTGGTCACAATTTATACTAGGTGGCCTTATCTACTGTGTACTAACATTAAATAACCCAATTTATTGCCAGTGAGTTTGAGGCATGGTTAGGTTAAGGAGTAAAAGTTTAGGTATTTTTGTGAATCTGCTAAATGTTAATTATTATTTCAACAAAATAAGATGCATGTATTTTTTAATTAGTTATTTCACATAAGAGCTGTTTACATATAGTCCACAACACAACGTAATAGCTGAATTTATAAAAAATGATCCCATTCAAATGTGTACACGCTTGATTCTTAATACTATTTGTGTTTAAAGTGAATAAAATAGCCTTATCAGACTACTTACTGGAGTTCCACAACTTCTGAACTTTGTACTATCCCACCGGACTAGTAGGTGAGGTACGTGATGGACCAGTAACAAGTAATAAGATCCTGGTAAGGAGTAATGGTTTTTTCGTGTGTGCTCCTATTCTTTTCAGGTGTGTGCTAGTGCGCATGGTAAATCAAGACCTGTCAATCAGGGTGATCAGCCCAATCCAAGCACGCGCCAGGTGTAAGAGTGCCCAATTGCTCTCTACACATTCTCCCAACTCACATTAACCACCTACCTCCCCAGAGATCCAGTTTCAATTGGTTGAACTTTCAAATGAGGCTGTAACATGATTGTGACGCATCGGATCACGGAAGTAAGCATGTCATCAAATACGCATGTCTTGTCAAACTATAGAGCCTTTATTTTAAAGGACAAATCGCAGAGACCTTAAAGTTTCTGAGCTTCTTGTTCTTGAAACCCAACCCAATTTCAAAAAAATCATCAGATCTGCTGAAACAGGTCGTCGAAAGAACAAACAGACATTTTTCTTTAACAATATTTTGGTGAATTTTTTAAGCAACAGCTCTGAAGTCTGATGCGTGTCATTTAATAAATGTGGATCTTTTGAACACATTTATCTGCAAATTGTACCTTTCCCATCTTTAAAACTCTCCGGCAGTTTGTTGCGAGCCTCTAGCACGGCTGGTACAATGGCGCTAAACGGGAACGTCTGGAGGATGATGTCTTCGGTGAGGGAAGGTCCGATCTCTTCAACGTCCCCTTCGCTCCCCTCTACTATAACATCAACCATGTCGAGCACATCTAAAACGCAGAGTAAAACACACATACACGTATAAACAACCCAGATAAACCCAAAACATTCCTAACAGTGCCAGCATCACCTCTGATTATAGACCCATATTTAAAGCTGCAGTCCGTAGGTTTTGTCTCTTTGTCGCCATCTCTGTTTGAAACCTGCAATTGCAGTTTTCTTTAAGTGGGTTGTGCATCAGCAGGGCTCCTCGGCGCGGATGAATCTAATGTTTTGAGGAGTTTGTGTGGCTGTCATTCAGTCACCACACCGGTGTGGATACTGTACTTCGGAATCAGATTCTATGTCTGATTCCGAGTATGATCAAAATTATGAGTATGATCAAAATTATAATTTTCCATGCAAAATGTCATCTGAACCAGTAACACGCCTGCCACTTTTGCTCTGACCAACTGAGAAAAAAAGCATTACAATAAATTGTGCTAATTAAATCTAACGATCGCTTAGATCATATTACATCAAACTGTGCAAATTATTATTTTTGTTACACTTTGTTCTCAAATTGTTAATGTTAACAACATCAGCATTGCATAACTACGTGTATTTAGTGTGTATTAGCGTTACCTGTAGATTTCAATTTCCGTGCAGTCAAATTTTTTGCTTTTGACTACGGGTGAATCTCCAGTTGTCACTGATGATTGTCGTTTGGATCTTTCTGGATTACGATCCGCCATTAAAATGATAAATTTAATTATTCCAGCTGCTGTGAGAAAAGGCTATAAATGATCCGCCACCTGCAGCATCCTCACATGTGATAGCCTACTAGCCGGGACTCCTCCTCTTTTTATGAGCAGAGTCATGCACCAGTACCACTCAAATTAGAACACATTATTACAAGCATACCGTTGTGAATGGGGCTAAGGTAAGGAGATTTGAACGCTGGCTGGTTATGTACCTGCTCAAAAATTTATTTTGGATACTTAACCCAAAAAAGTTACGGACTGCTGCTTTAAAAAAAAAAAAAAAAAAAAAAAAAGTGTATAATGGCTAACCGTCGATGTGTGATATGGGGATGCTTGCTTCATCTCCCTCTTGGCCGCTCAGATTAGCCTGCAGGAACGCCGCCTCCTGGACCGCACTAGCTGCTTTCTCAGTGCACACGTGTGGGTTACACACCACTCGCATCAAAACCTGCCATAACAAAATATCAACACTTTGAAGTCAACATCACTTCAAAATTGACTATGTATTTGATTAGGCTAATAACAAGTCCTTCCCTGAATATTTTCTCACTGCAAATCTTGTTTCACTCAGGTATATAATATTAACTCTTTATCATTCATAACGCAGACATGATTATATAAAAAGCCCAGTAAAAGTGGTAAGAGTAGTCAGAATCCAGTACATGGTCTAAAAACTGAACAACGGTCTCCTGCTGGGATGCTTCCAAACGTGCCAGATGGTCCAGCCATAACTCCAGCTCCTTCCACGTGTGCTCAAATACACCACTGTCCCTCAACACCTGAAAAGCAGAGGAGGATAAATCAGCAATTTTAAGTTCTAAAATTATTTTTTTTGTTAAGCAATTATCAAAGGTTTCTGTATGGCTTTTTCTGTTGTGAACTCACCTTTAGGACCAGCATCCTGGTTGAGGTCTTCAAGTAGCTACTGTTACTACTTACAAGCATCTTAAGTAACAAATAGAAGACAGATTTCTCTCCTTTTTCTTGATCTGGATCTGCTAGTTCCTGTGTTTGACACAAAAAAATCTTCAACGAATAAGTAATCTGAAAAAAACATCAGCAACTAAACCAAGTGTTGAAAAGAAATATGGTCATGTAAACCTGAATAATGTGAGTGTCAAGCTAACGCAAAGTTTTTACCTGAACACGGAACCAGGAGAATTTGCTTGCAGGAAGTTCAAGAGCCAGTTGAAGAATTTGATACTGTAGAACTGGAGGAACTTCCTGTTTCATTCCCCTCTCCGTCACAATGCCTGCAAATGTTTCAATAAGTCACTGATTCCTTCCATTGCAGGTTAGAAGGTAAATGCACTATATCTGTTGTACCTTTCAGGAGTTTGCTGAAATCGAATTTGCTCTGGCTGACAAGGTGAGGCACCACCCTCTGATACAAACACATCACTTGGAGCAGCAGCGCTTTCACCAGGATGAGCTGTGGATCATCCTGACGGGCTGTTTGAGATAAAGCATTTCATATTTATATTATGTGAACAACAACAGCAAGTCTACAGACATAAAACAAGAGATAACTATTTGATTATTACGGTGTTCTTTGCTCGGTTTTTGTTCCCTGTTCTTCATCTTTGCTACATCTTCCTTCTCTTTCGAGAGCGACTGCCAGTTGGAAACAACGCACACCATGTCTGGTAGAATCTGTGGCACCAAAAGGATAAATACTGATTGTTTCCTTATTCCCTCAGATGCACAGCATGGAGTATAAACCCTTCCATTTAACTTCTTTTCCCATCATCCTCACCTTGCCCAGCGCCTCTCTGTAAAGCTGCACAAAGTCCTCCATCGCAGCAGGGCTGTAAACATCCGAACTCTCCCAGGCTGTTTTGTTCAGGCAGTGCTCAATGTTCTTCTGAGCTCGCTTGAGAATAAACGCCAGGAGGGAAAGAGTTGTGTGCTGGACCACCAAGTTGGGTATCTAATAGAGAAACAAAAAAATGTTGCAAATCATTTTACGATTAAATGAACTCTTTCCCTACCATTAACGGAACTTTCATTTTTGAGCCGTGTGGAGCAGTTAGATGATGGATGGATGAATGGAGATTAATATTTTGAAAATAAAATTTTACATTATGGGGGTTGCATAAACAAAGCACATATGTCACTTCATAAAATTGAGGTTGAACCATTGGGGTCACATGGATTACTTTTATGATGTCTTTACTACAGGGTTCACACACATTTCTACCAATACATTTCCATGACTTTTGAGGCAAATATGACCGTTCCATGAAATGTCTGTGTATGCATGTAAAATAAGAATAAAAATTAATGTTCAAATAACAGCATATCTTCACTAATGACAAGATGTGTAGTACAAAATAATCATTTATTTAAATAACACTGAGACACCAGTAAGACGTTTAGATAAAATACTGTGTCTGACCCTCAGAACTGTGTAGCAATGGATTAACATACATCAATGGGAGGCCATGTTAAATAAGTTAACACTGACCAGTAACACTGACAGTAACTTTACAAGGTAGCAGTACCAGAGACAAATTTTGAATACAAGATAAAGATTTAAAACGTACCTCCTATTTACCATTAATCTCATTGAATAACCATGCATCAACACGATAACATCCGCAAAAACAGTTTATTTCTGCAATTTACACCCAAGCACTGCAACTGCCAGACATGCTTTTACACATTAGAAAATGAAGACTTCACGTGACCTTATCAGCATGATGAATAAATTATATTAAGTGGAATAAACTGTATACAGAAAGGGAGCAGAGAATGTGACCGATCATGGAGCTGTCCATAACTTGGGTCTAGCGCGAGTTTAAGCGCTCTCACAAACTATCCCATGAAAATCACAGAAGCTGACGACACTGCGACATGAATCTCTTACACTGAATCGGCACTTTCTTGTTTATGATGGGAGAATTTGCGAGTTTCAGCCATAATTTAGTCAGAGAGCGTGCACACTGAACAAAACACTTTGTTTCAGCGATGACTAATCTGAATGCCTCTGATTGGCCATCACATTAATAAGCTCAACAAAAACCATGCGTGATTGGTTATAATGCTCAATACTGCAAAAAACGAAATCTGACAGAATGTGGCAGTTGGATGAATCATATGAACAATAATTATTGTAGTTTGTTTAACCAATATTTTAAATTAAACATCCAACAAACAGGCATAACATTATGATGTTGCGTCCTTCCTAATATTGCGTTGGTCCCCCTTTTGCTGCCAAAACAGCCCTGACCCGTCAAGGCATGGACTCCACTAAACCCCTGAAGTTGTACTGTGGTATCTGGCACCAAGATGTTAGCAGCAGATCCTTTAAGTCCTGTAAGTTGCGAGGTGGGGCCTCCATGGATCGGACTTGTTTATTCAGCACATACCACAGATGCTTGATTGGACTGAGCTCTGGGGAATTTGGAGGCCAAATCAACACCTCAAACTCGTTGTTGTGCTCCTCAAACCATTCCTGAACCATTTTTGCTTTGTGGCAGGGCACATTATCCTGCTGAAAGAGGTCACAGCCACCAGGGAATACCGCTAACATGAAAGGGTGTACAAGGTCTGAAACAATGCTTAGGGAGGTGGTACGTGTCAAAGTAACATCCACATGGATGGCAGGACCCAAGGTTTCCCAGCAGAACATTGCCCAAAGCATCATACTGCCTCCGCCAGCTTCCCTTCTTCCCATAGTGCATCCTGGTGCCATGTGTTCCCCAGGTAAGCGACGCACACACACCTGGCCATCCATGTGATGTAAAAGAAAACGTGATTCATCAGACCAGACCACCTTCTTCCATTACACCGTGGTCCAGTTCTGATGCTTACATATCCACTGTTGCCACTTTCGTGGTGGACAGGGGTCAGCATGAGCACCCTGACTGGTGTCACCTTTCCATCAGAACCAGCATTAACTTGAGCAATCTGAGCTCCAGTAGCTCGTCTGTTTGATCAGACCACACGGGCCAGGCTTCACTCCCCACGTGCATCAATGAGCCTTGGCCGCCCATGACCCTGTGGCCGGTTCACCACTGTTCCTTCCTTGGAGCACTTTTGATAGATCCTGACCGCTGCAGACCGGGGACACCCCACAAGAGCTGCAGTTTTGGAGATGCTCTGACCCAGTCGTCTAGCAATCACAATTTGGCCCTTGTCAAACTCGCTCAAATCCTTACGCTTGCCCATTTTTCCTGCTTCTAACACATCAACTTTGAGGACAAAATGTTCAATTGCTGCCTAATATATCCCACCCACTAACAGGAGCCGTGATGAAGAGATAATGTTATTCACTTCACCTGTTAGTACGTTAATGTTATGCCTGATCGGTGTATATTCTACTATATAAATATTTTGAAACAAGTTTCCATGACTTTTCCAAAACTTTCTAGATTTATTTTTCCAAAACTTTTCCAGGTTTTTCATGACCGTACGAAGCCTGTTACTAACTTTCTGGGGTTTGAAAGTGGTAGTTGTGTAGCTGTCAATGGAGGGACAGAAAGCTTTCAGATTTCATCAAAAAGATCTTCATTTGTGTTCCAAATATGAACAATGACATGAGGGTGAGTAAATGATGACAGAATTTTCATTTTTGGGTGAACTAACCCTTTAACAATGCCCAATAACAGTAGAGTCAACAATATACCGCACATCACAACTTCTGATGATGTGACTGGTTGAATCGATCACTTACATTGAGACCTTGAGTGAAGAAGACTTTATTGCACACTGAAGGGAGAGACGTGACCAACACCATAGACAGCAGACGAGGTAAAGGAATCATTTCACTCATCTGGAAAGCCTTGGACACCTCCGTCTGAGCCTCATAGATCTGTAACAACATCAAACCTTGAGTAAGTAGCATCTGTAAGTTCCGTAAAGGCAAATGAACAAATAAACAATACAATTAAGAGGTAAATTGTCCCTGTTATTACATCCCAAATGAAATGAAAGCATTGCACCACACGATATAAAACACATAAAGCAACCAGAAGACATGCAAAGGAATGAGACTTACTTTCTTGAGCAGAGTGATGTTGTCTTGCCAGGCTTTTGCGATTCGTGGAGAGAATGAGAACTGGGTTTCTTTGAAGTATCTGGTTAATATATCAGGACTGCCCTTCAGAACACCAACAACCAGCTCCGCAACCATCTCGTCCTCTGTCGCCTGCTTTAGCCTCACCAGGAACTGCAGAAGAACAAGGTTTCCTGCTCTGGAAACAGCAGGGGGATAAAAGTACAAGGGGGATGAAGATGTGGGAGAGTGTTTTGGGCACAATCTATTGTTTCTTGTTCACTTGGGAGATTGTTTCGAAGTGTTTGTGCTGGTATTGTTATATTTTACAGGAGCAAGTTGATAAAACATGGTTTTAAGCATATATAGATTGTTTCTAATTTCTTATTTAAGTGATGCACACCTAGAGTGCTGCAGGAATGATGTATGTTTGTAGGTCAAAACACAGAAACGAGTCAGAATTTTAGCACTATTCCGGTATTTCCCAAAGTCAATGTTTCTTTTAATTGGGCTTTTGGTTAAATGCGTGATATAAGGTCTGTGGTTAACACAAGCTCAAGATATTTTTACATGTTATTCCATGACACAAAATACATCAGTAATACACCCTTGTGCTTTCTGTAAAGTTTTAAGTGGCCAAGACTACAGAGGTTGTCGATTACATGTATTTAGGCTTCAAATAAAAAAAATTCTCATAAATGTTGTGTTCATTTGTAAAGATTATCATGAACAAAACGTGTAAGAATCACAAACTTCTGTTGGTCACAGAGCTAATTTTCTGCAGTCGCAGACTACCCACTGACCCTGTTAAATGAACTAAAAAATAAATTGTAGCTGCAAGAATGACAAAATGAACATCTGAAGGACTTACCTTCCAGCGGTGCCCAGGCTCGGGTCATGAAAACTGATCCCATGTTTGCGAGAGCAGCATATGTCCAGCAGGAAGTTATGCACCAGCTCCCTCACTATACGTTTCCCAGACTCTTCATCCTTCTGTTTCCAAAATATGTTAATTATTAATACAAAAACTTAAATACAATATAAAAGACAGGAAAACAATTCCTGGTTACCAAAGTTACCCATGCATGTCTGAAAGGAAAATGAAGAGAATTCAGAATTTAGTCAGAGAGAGTGCACACTAAACAAAACTCTACAAAAGTTGGCGTGAAACGATTATTGTGCCACTGCCGCATTCCTTCCTGGGCACCTTCCTTTCCTTCACAGCGGTGCGCTTGTGTCTTCCTAAGCCAAACTGAATATCCAAATCAGCCGAATAAGTGAGTATTGTAATGCAGTCTTATTGTTGCTCAACTACGGGACATGCTTGATATTAAACATTGTTATTAAAAGCACATTAAGCCACGAAAGATACACTGTTACCCTAGGCGGGGTGGAAAGCACATGTGCGAAGTATACTATGGTCTTCAGATACGCACCTAAATGGTCAAATGTTGTTTAGTAATTATCCTCATAAACACAGTCAGTTATGTCTTAAGTGAATGTAAAGAAAAATGTAAAGAAAGAGTGTGTGTAACAGTATATTGGATCCATGCGAATCTTAAAGTGACAGCAGCCTAATAAAGCTGCTGCAGTCTGTCATTAATGTTAATCAAACAACAAAAGAAAAAGAGCATATCACTTGCTGCTCTTGAATGAATAAACTGTAGTTTTAAAAATAAGGATTAGTCTATATTTAATGCATACAGCAGTGTTATTTTACTTTTGATTACTTTATTCAGTTTTCCGCTTTGTTTGTAATTAGTTTCTTTGTTCTTATTTTAGCGCTGACTGTTTACTTGTCTTCTGCAACTGTTTTGAGGACCTTTTACTTGCATTAATTAACCTAGCATTAGTTTTTGCTTTAAGCATTGATAATTGTGAAATTTCACTACCATTTAAAATGACTCATTTCATGAAATAAGACTTTGATCATATCACCCACAAATAATTGTGATAAATAATCGCAATTTCAATATTGAGCAAAACAATCGTGATTATGATTTTTGCCATAATCAAGGAGCCAGTTTAAGGCTGATTGATTGGTCAGTTTGAATGTCTCACATTTGGGTTTCAGTCATATGGTCAGGAAAAGGATTAAAAAAAAGATTGTAACTGTTGCTCTGGCTCTTCTCTTTTCTTGGGGCCTTCACTTTGGCTCTCTTCTCTTTCTCTAGCTTTGGGGCTCTGGCAACAATTTGGATACAATTAACTCTCTCTCTCTCTCTCTCTCTCTCTCTCAACAATTTAAATACAATTAACTATGTTTCATCATATTATACATCTATTTTGTAAACAACTTAAGTGTAACTGTAACCACACACTGTCATTAAAACATTTAAATGATTAATTATGTGCCAACTAGTTTTGATTCAGTATTAACGTCGACATATCATATATTGCAATACAATATAGTCACAAACTAGCAACGCTCTGCCACATATTTTACTATTCTGACGGCACTTGTTTCTGTCGTTGATAAAGTTTCTTTAGTCATTTGGCAATCCTGCAGCCTGAACCACTGTTGGGAAACCAGGGAAATCAGATTAAGCAATAAAATATAATTTTAATTTAAATGTGTCATATTTATCTTTCTGATACAGTCAAATCTATTGGATAACTGTCAACTTAGAAATGAATGGATGAGTATATTAAGCAGGATTTGATTGTCCCCGCACTAAATCACTAGCCTGGTCATACCAGACTCTCGTACATTTCATTTGTACAGAGAGTCTGGCCACTCTCCATTGACAAGCGTTAACTTCCTTAAAAGCCAGGTACTCTGTTGAAGTTTAAAGGGCACCTATTATGCAAAATTCAATTTTACATGGTGTTTGAACATAAATGTGTGTGGTCAGTGTGTGTACACAACCACCCTATAATGGTAAAAATCCACCCACTCCTTTTTTTGAATCCCCATAAATCATAAGCAGTGTATCAGAACAAGCCGTTTGCAGATTCCTGGTAAAGTGACGTCACATTTCACAGGCCCCGCCCACGAGTGTTGATGGACACTGCCGTATTAGCGTAGACCCCGCCCTCACAGATCAGTACACACACAGTCCATGTGTTTTTGTACGCGTTACATGTACTTTGTGTGTTTCTGTCATAACCTTGTGTGCATTTGACAGTTTAATCGCAATAACACATAAAAGAGAACTAGTCTAACTTAATAGCCTACTGGACGCACCAACATCCAGCTCTCTGTGCGCATGCGTCGAGTGCGTGTAGATGATAATATTTCATGATGATGAAGAAGAACTGCAATGTCACAGGAGCATGTCTACGATAGAGATGATCATCAAAACAAACAGATGTATCATGTTTCAGTTTTCATTTGCGTGTTCTCTGGTGCTCAGGAGCTGTGAAGGCTCGGCCCTCTGGGGCCGGGAGCAGCAGCTCATTTGCATTTAAAGGAGACACACAGAAAACAGCTAATTTTTTCTCAAACCCAAAAATTGGCATTTTCAAAATGGTATATTAAATTATTTGTCAGGAATTTTGATCTGAAAGTTCACAGACACACTCTGGGGACACCTGAGACTTATATTACCTCTTTTAAAAAGGGGCATAATAGGTGCCTTTTAAAACTATTGGATCTGCCATAACCAATCACTAACGTTTAGTACCGTATGTCATCTCAAACTAGCGCACAACATCAACGTCATCGTTCTCAGCCACTCCCTCTGTTCACTGATTGGACCGGTTAAAATTTGACCGGAGAAAACCAGAGAATAAACCGCAAACCCAGACGGAGTACTGAAGGAAAATGAATATGGAGCAAAAGTACGTATGAGGGTGGAGCCAGGCTACTAAATCACCCCCCAAGTACATGATGTGTTGCAGACTGCATCAACAGAGACATATCGGCAAAAATGTCCGCGATGGTTTCTTTGAGTGCAAAGCTCCACTGTACCTCTTTCTCATCCATGCTGACATCCACAATCCCATTCCATTTATAGAGGGAGGCTATCTGTCTCAGTACAGAAGCACTGAAGAAGCGCACTTTCTGAGTTTTCGTGATGGTCTTATTCTGCACAACCTATGGACAAATATATAAACCGTTATGCACAGCATCTCACATTGGTAAATGGCATTCATAGGGGAGGGTCTTACTCTGGTTTGCAGGGTGGACAGAATCAAGTTTACAATGGATATTCGATCTTCCGTAAGTCGTTCAGATAAGATTTCAGACAGGAGATCTAAAGATCAGCAGAAAATAAAAATAATAATTTAAGACAACTCAAAGCACAATTCATAATGCACACAGATTCAGTCATTGATACCTTTAGTTTCCAGTATCTGGCCAATAGTTGTATTGTCTCCAGACATCAGGAATGAAAGGACGAACTGAATGTAAGCCATTCTAACATCTGGCTTTCCCTGGAAAATTAACACAATTATTACAATTGAATGAAAGAGCTAATTATACAACTACTATTAGTACAGCACTGGTCAAAAGTTTGGAAACATTATTATTTTTAATGTTTTTGAAAAATCTCTTCTACTCATCAAGCCTGCATTTATATAATGCAGATCAAAAATACAGAAAAAATATTGCAATATTTGAAATATTACAATTGAAAATAATTGTTTTCCATTTTAATATACTGTAAAATATAATTTATTCCTGTGATCAAAGCTGAATTTTCATCAGCATCATTACTCCAGTCTTCAGTGTCACATGATCCTTCAGAAATCATTCTGATATGATGATTTATTATCAATGTTGTAGACATGTTGTGCTGCTTAATATGTTTTTGGAACTGGTGATACTTTTTTTCAGGATTCATTGATGAATAAAAAGTTAAAAAGAACAGCATTTATTTAAAATAGAAATATTTTCTAGCAATATAAATCTTTACTACCACTTTTTATCAGTTTAACTTCAGTTCCTTGCTGAATAAAAGTATTAATTTCTTTCAAAAAAGAAAGAAAAAAATACTTTCCAAAACTTTTGAATGGTAGTGTGTATATTGTTACAGAAGATTTCTATTTTTAATAAATGCTGTTCTTTTTTTTTCTTTTTTATTCAAAGAATTCTGAAAAACATCACAAGTTATAAAAAAAAATAAAAATAAAAATATAATAAATAAACAGTTTTTTCTGAAGGATCGTGTGACACTGAAGACTGGAGTAATGATGCTGAAAATTCAGCTGTGATCACAGGAATAAATTATATATTCAAATATATTCAAATAGAAAACCATTATTTTAAACTGTAATCATTTTTCACAATATTACTGTTTTTCTGTATTTTTGATCAAATAAATGCAGTATACTCATACAAAGCAATATATAATACATAGTAAATCTCATTGTTTATATTATCACAAAAAGAAACTATTAAATAGCAAAGCTCTATATATAAAGCCGAACATATATTGTATAATATAAGATACATACATACGTGTGTGTGTGTGTGTGTGTGTGTGTGTGTGTATATATGTATATATATATATTATATATATATATATATATATATATATATATATATATATATATATATATATATATATATATATATATATATATATATATATATATATATATATATACACACACACACACACACACACACACACACTCACCTAAAGGATTATTAGGAACACCATACTAATGCTGTGTTTGACCCCCTTTCACCTTCAGAACTGCCTTAATTCTACGTGGCATTGATTCAACAAGGTGCTGAAAGCATTCTTTAGAAATGTTGGCCCATATTGATAGGATAGCATCTTGCAATTGATGGAGATTTGTGGGATGCACATCCAGGGCACGAAGCTCCCGTTCCACCACATCCCAAAGATGCTCTATTGGGTTGAGATCTGGTGACTGTGGGGGCCATTTTAGTACAGTGAACTCATTGTCATGTTCAAGAAACCAATTTGAAATGATTCGAGCTTTATGACATGGTGTATTATCCTACTGGAAGTAGCCATCAGAGAATGGGTACATGGTGGTCATAAAGGGATGGACATGGTCAGAAACAATGCTCAGGTAGGCCGTGGCATTTAAACGATGCCCAATTGGCACGAAGGGGCCTAAAGTGTGCCAAGAAAACATCCCCCACACCATTACACCACCACCACCAGCCTGCACAGTGGTAACAAGGCATGATGGATCCATGTTCTCATTCTGTTTACGCCAAATTCTGACTCTGCCATCTGAATGTCTCAACAGAAATCGAGTCTCATCAGACCAGGCAACATTTTTCCAGTCTTCAACTGTCCAATTTTGGTGAGCTCGTGCAAATTGTAGCCTCTTTTTCCTATTTGTAGTGGAGATGAGTGGTACCCGGTGGGGTCTTCTGCTGTTGTAGCCCATCCGCCTCAAGGTTGTGCGTGTTGTGGCTTCACAAATGCTTTGCTGCATACCTCGGTTGTAACAAGTGGTTATTTCAGTCAAAGTTGCTCTTCTATCAGCTTGAATCAGTCGGCCCATTCTCCTCTGACCTCTAGCATCAGCAAGGCACTTTCGTCCACAGGACTGCCGCATACTGGATGTTTTTCCCTTTTCACACCATTCTTTGTAAACCCTAGAAATGGTTGTGCGTGAAAATCCCAGTAACTGAGCAGATTGTGAAATACTCAGACCGGCCCGTCTGGCACCAACAACCATGCCACTCTCAAAATTGCTTAAATCACCTTTCTTTCCCATTCTGACATTCAGTTTGGAGTTCAGGAGATTGTCTTGACCAGGACCACACCCCTAAATGCATTGAAGCAACTGCCATGTGATTGGTTGATTAGATAATTGCATTAATGAGAAATTGAACAGGTGTTCCTAATAATCCTTTAGGTGAGTGTGTGCGTGTATATATAATATATATATATTTTATAACTTTATTCAAATAAAAGTATACCGTATACTATTATGTAAAATGAAATCTATTGCAAAAGCTCAACTCCCTGATTTTGTATTTTGTAGCCAAATATAAATATATTAAATCGCACAGCTCTTTATATAAATTAGAATATATAAATGTCCAATTTTACAGCACTTTCACATAAAGCAATACGTAATTAGCAAATCTCAACAGCTTGATTGCTTATATTGTTGCAAAATGTAAAATATATGTAAACCCAGCTCAAGTCTGCTAAATGCAACTATAAGGCATGAGGATATTAACTTGTTATAAATATTAATATCAAGATTTTCAGTAAAGCTACATAAATACATTTTGACTTAAGTGTGAGTATCAGGTAAACAGTGTCTTATTTTGGATCTGAAAGTTCATTTGTAAGGCACTTTAGAAAAAAGCATCTGCTAAATGAATAAATGAAAATGTAAAGTTGTGCCATTTGCAGTTTGTGAAGCACTTACCGTTTTGTCTCTTCTCTGAGCGAGGCTAGACAGACCTTTGCTGAACTGAATTTGACTGAAGACTTCCCTCGCCGCCTCCGCACCCTGAGACACCAGAGCGGACAGCAAACACAGACACTGACGGACAAACCTGTTCATAAAGAGCAGGTAGGCAAACAACATTGAGTGCATTTGTAACAAGTACTGCCAGTTCTAGGGTTGGGAATAGAAATTTGATTCCAATTCTTGAATTGGATGCTTGTTATAAAAATGTAAATTTCGATTCTGCTTATCACTTCCTTTTTGTGCATTTTAATGACTTTAAACCATTCAAGCACAAGAAGACTCGTGTGCTGTTTTCTGTACTGCACACACACAGCTGCCTCTCATACTGAATAGTTTGTGCGATACTGTACTGAGTTGTCTTCCACGTGTTTTTGCACTTGAACGGACAAATACACAAGTCAAAATATCCTCATAAATACAGTCAGTTATGTGTTAAGCGAACGTAAACAGTTAAATGCATGTTTATTAATATACTGGATCTGTGCACCTCTTAAAGTGACAGCAGCCTAATATTCCTGCTGCCATCTCTATAATAACGTTAATCAAACAACAGGAGACAAAGCTGTTCTAAATAACTTTTGTAACTATATTTCTAACGTACACCAATCATGCATAACATTATGACCTCCTTACTAATATTGTGTTGGTCCCCGTTTTGCTGCCAAAACAGCCCTGACCCATCGAGGCTTGGACTCCACTAGACCCCTGAAGGTGTGCTGTGGTATCTGGCACCAAGACGTTAGCAGCAGATTCTTTAAGTCCTGTAAGTTGTGAGGTGGGGCCTCCATGGATTGAACTTATTTGTTCAGCACATCCCACAGATGCTCGATTGGATTGAGCTCTGGGGAATTTGGAGGCCAAGTCAACACCTCAAACTCGTTGTTGTGCTCCTCAATCCATTCCTGAACCATTTTTGCTTTGTGGCAGGGCACATTATCCTGCTGAAAGAGCCACAGCCACCAGGGAATACCGTTAACATGAAAGGGTGTACATGGTCTGCAACAATGCTTAGGGAGGTGGTACGTGTCAAAGTAACATCCACATGGATGGCAGGACCCAAGGTTTCCCAGCAGAACATTGCCCAAAGCATCACACTGCCTCCGCCGGCTTGCCTTCTTCCCATAGTGCATCCTGGTGCCATGTGTTCCCCAGGTAAGCCACGCACCCGGCCATCCACGTAATGTAAAAGAAAACGTGATTCATCAGACCAGGCCACCTTCTTCCATTGCTCCGTGTCCCAGTTCTGATGCTCACGCATTCACTGTTGGTGCTTTCAGTGGTGGACAGGGGTCAGCATGGGCACCCTGACTGGCCTGAGGCTATGCGGCCCCATACACAACAAACTGTGATGCTCTGTGTATTCTGACACCTTTCCATCAGAACCAGCATTAACTTCTTGAGCAATCTGAGCTACAGTAGCTCGTCTGTTTGATCGGACCACATGGGCCAGCCTTCGCTCCCCACGTGCATCAATGAGCCTTAGCCGCCCATGACCCGGTTGTGGCCGGTTCACCACTGTTCCTTCCTTGGAGCACTTTTGATAGATCCTGACCACTGCAGACCGGGAACACCCCACAAGAGCTGCAGTTTTGGAGATGCTCTGACCCAGTCGTCTAGCCATCACAATTTGGCCCTTGTCAAACTCGCTCAAATCCTTACGCTTGCCCATTTTTCCTGCTTCTAACACATCAACTTTGAGGACAAAGTGTTCACTTGCTGCCTAATATATCCCACCCACTAACAGGTGCTGTGATGATAATCATGTATTATTCACTTCATCTGTCAGTGTTCATAAAGTTATGCCTGATCGGTGTATATTTTGTTCATAAAGCGCAGTGTTATTTTTCTTTTGATTAGTTTCTGTGCCTGGAAACCTATAAATCTTAAAACACTTTGTTCAATCATATCTTTGTTCAGTTATATTTATTTGTGCGATTACTCATTTGTTTATTACTGAGTGTTTACTTGTTTTCAAAAATGCTTGAAATAATGCTTAATGCTTTATTTATAATACGGTAATAAAAAAAAGTTAAATACAAGCAAATATCTAACAGACTAGGATTAGCGCAAAAAGTACCTGTGATTGTCAGAATGTAGAGAGGAGAGCAGAAGTTTCATGTGAGTGGAGACAGTCTTCCTGACGATGTTGGAGCCCACCATGCTCAGCTGAGACAGATCACTGGCCGTACGCAGCAAAATCATTTCTAGACTCTGGAATATCAGAGTCAGCTACAAAAGACATTAAATAGAATTTATGATTAGCAAACTCTTTATCATCAAAGCCAAACTGCATTCTTAGTGGAGAGAGAAGAACTAATGTTGGCTAGTCTGTATGGCTAGGAAGCTTGTTTGAGAAGCTTGAAAAGAAAAAGGTAATTGCAACTTTTTATCTCACAAGTCTGACCTTTTTCTTTTTGACTTTATACCGCAAGTTTCTGAGAATAAAAAAAGTTGGAATTCCGAGACTTTTTTTTCTCTCAATTGTAAAATATAAACTCAGAATTGCGAGATAAAAAGCCGCAATTACCTTAGTTTATGTCTCACAACTTCGAGTATGTCTTTTTTTCTTGCAATTGCGAGTTTAAAACTTGCAATTCTGACTTTATTTCTCATAATTCTGAATATATAACAGAATTTTTCTCAGAATTGAGAGAAACAAACTCGCAATTGTGAGGGGAAAAATGTCAGAAATAAAGTTTCACTTTTTGTATTTTGTATTCTGTGACGGGAACAAGCTTCCATAAGTCTGCATACAACATTAATAACAAGCTCAGAAGGAAGGTCAACCATAGTCTGCAGCATTCCGGTACTAGAAATGCCAAAATGTAGGCTATATAAAATGTTAATACTACATCCCACAATGCAATGTGACTTGATCTTTCCCATGTGATCAATGCACTATAATCTTTTTTTTTTTTTCATATCTCTTTCGACTCATTATTTGATTGCGCACTTAAGTTAAGACACTTTTACAAAATTAATTAAAATGTCCGTGTTAATTTCCGAGATGATACCACCTACTGAATTATGTTTAAAGTAGTGAGATCATCATGACCACAGTGTTGCATACTACTGTCTAATATTTCTTATTGCATACGGTTTCATATACTAGTTATTAAAAAGGCATTATTCAGTCTATGGTGTGTAGTTGACATGTAGTTGCTTGCTGTTAGTAGAATGTCGAAATCTGGATCATCGAAATAAAGTGTAACCCCATAATAATAATAAATAAATAAACCAAATAAATACATCTAAATTATAATGCGTGACTTACTTCAGCCTCTGAATTATTTTCTTCCTCCAGTAACCCGAAAATCTCTGAACATTCAGCTGAGATTTTTATGTAGCCCTCGACTACATCGTAGAGTTCTGCGCTTGGAAGTTTCTTCGCCATTTTTATGAAGGTCTCCAAACCTGTATGGAATTAAAGAAGAATATGTTAATAATATACCATGATAACATTTATTTTCTTAGACACGGTCATCCAAACAATCCTATCTGCGTCTATGTATATACATTTCACTGCCGGTTGTATATTCTGTATATAACTGTGTATGTGACAAATAAAACTCTTGAATTAGACATGAATAGACATATATGTACATCTAATCAACCCATGTATACACACACACAAAAGGGTACAAGGAATTCATTGCTTAGATTGCAAAATAATAAATAAATAATACATACAATTTTTGCTTTCTTTAGTCGTTTCAATGAATGCAGCACTTGTATTAATAAATGGATAAATAATAATTTAGTATTAGTCTGCATTTGTGACTGCTCGTTCAACGCATCTGCACTGCACAGTAAAATATGAAAACAAAATAAAAGTCTTTGGCGATAAACACTGGTACCGTTTTGAGAAAATTACTGATCAACAATGTACACAAATCGAGCATTTCCACATTAAACTGTAACAGTTACAGTTCAACACATGAGCTGTTTTCAGCTGGACAAACACTCACTCACCCTTCAGCGCTTTAACTGTAGATGAATCCTTTAGCATGGACTTAAAGACAATGCCATTAAACTCGCTTTCGTTTGTTTTGGTTTTCTTTGCTGTTGTAACGGACTCAGGAGGATTCCCATTTTGACGTTTAGTAGCCATTGTAGTATCCCAGTAAACGAAAACAGACACATGGAACAGCGGAAGTGTAAAACTAGAGACGATAGAGCAGCAAAACACGTGGAAACGCTTATCTAATGAATATTAAGTTGGACGTGCTGACGTTCTTCATTTTCTCTCTAGAGCGT
Source organism: Paracanthobrama guichenoti (assembly GCA_018749465.1). NCBI lineage: Eukaryota > Metazoa > Chordata > Actinopteri > Cypriniformes > Gobionidae > Paracanthobrama > Paracanthobrama guichenoti. Next base: position 4,459,480 of record CM031957.1, read on the forward strand.
CACCAGAGCCAATGAGAGCGTCACGAAACGAATTAATATTCATAAGCTAAGCGAAGCATTCGCTTGCCAGTTCTACATTCATTTTACAAGTATTTCGCATAACTTAATATTAATGAGCCAGGACTTTATCGTAGTCAGCCTGACTGAATCATTCCAGCGAACCGATTCGTTTGAATCTCTCAGCTGTTGTTGTACATGAACACTGTTTAACCCGGTTTAACCCAGTCCATGCCCAGAACAGATGGTCTAATTCACGACACAGCAGCAAAGACCTCAACGACTAGAAAGTATGTCTTGTGATGGGATCATAAATCACAGTCTATGGTTCATTCATTTATAAATGAACTACACTGCAAGCTACACTGATTACGTATGTCCCTTTAAAGGGATAGTTCACCCAAAAATTTAATTTACCCCATGATTTACTCACCATCAAGGCATCCTAGGTGTATATGACTTCCTTCTTTCAGATGAATACAATCAGAGTTATATTAATAAATATCCTGGCTAATCCAAGCATTATAATGGCAGCAAATGGCTGCCCAAAATTTGAAGCCCTGAAGGCAGTCTGGCGGTAGCTAGATATTTTACTTTATAACGTGTTAAATATGGATCTTTTTTTTAACAAACACCCATCGATTCACTTCAGAAAGGCTTTATTAATACCCCGGAGCCATGTGGATTACTTTTATAATGGATGGATAAATTTTTTGGGGCTTCAAATTTTGAGAAGCATATGACGCTCTCGTGCAGCTCCTATCTCTTTAAATGGTGAACCATCAAATTCTCCAAAACTGTTTACCAAGCTTAAGATTAAATGTCATATTTGAAATCACCAATAAAATCTGACAAATCTCATAAATGTTGTTTCTAAATGCTCAAATGATGACAAAAAAAATAAATGTATTTTTCAGCTTGGACAAGGCTAATGACGTCCGATCCTAAACGCTCTCAGAAAACTGCCTGTTTAGCAACTTAGCTTCTAACGGCAGCTGCAGTGACGACATTACTTTATTAACCAAAGATTGGCTCTTTCATTTAGAAAGTGGTGTTTATTCGCCATATTGGGCATTGCACTTTCTCCCATTTATAATAATTTTTCATATAAATTTAACTTTGTTACTTGGTCGCGCTGCTACTTGGGTCGACATGAGGTGAGTAATTGATGACAGAATTGTAATTTTGGGTGAACTAACCCTTTACGTGTTAATAGGACACTGACAACAAAGAAGTTATAAACTGTACTTTCATCCATATTTCCATTTTTAGGAACGTCTCCTTTCGTGTAACACTTTACAATAAGGTTCATTAGTTAACTACATTAGTTAACATATATTAATAACGAACTGCACTTCTACAGCATTTATTAATCTTTGGTTGGTTGATGTAAAACAACATTTACTAATAATGTTGAAAATCAAATTAAAATTATTATTAAAATCAAAAGCTGTATTAGTTAACATTAGTTAATACACTGAACTAACATGAACAAACAATGACCAGCTATATTTTTATTAACTAACATTAACAAAGATTAATAAATACAGTAACAAATGTATTGCTCATTGTTAGTTCCTGTTAGTTCATACATTAACTAATGTTAACAAATGAGACCTTATTGTAAAGTGTTACCCCTTTCGTTAATGGACACAACACCAAATGACAACTCTATTTATTGTCAAGCAACATGTGCAACATATTCCTTTCCCTCTCTGTATAGCCTTCTTGTGAGATTAAAAATAAAACACAGAACAGACTTTATCAACATGAATCAAATGTAAAACAACACTGCATTCACTGAATAAATTAAATATAGATACTACTTAATCTACTAAAGAGCAGTGAGTGATTTTCTCTGTATTTTGTTGTTTGATTAACATTAAAGACGGCAATTGGAATATTAGGCAGCTGTCACTTTAAGACCCAATGCATGGATCCAACATACTGATGTGACTTATTTCCCAACTGTTTATGTTCACTTAAGACATACACAACAATGTTTAAGCGAATACTCACCAAGTCGGGCCTGGTTTCTCTCAAGATTTTTTTCTCTGAATTCTGGGCATTCTGGCCCTGAAGGAGTTTTGGTTCCTTGCCACCGTTGCCTCTGGCTTTTGGCTTGCTCAGTTGGGGACACCTAAATTTCAACTATATTACCGATCTGCCCGTATTGACACTATATAATAACTGAAATTAGCTGGATAACATCACCGTTTCACCAGAACGGCTGTACAGCCGAATCAAATTCCGTTGCATTATTTTCCTGTTAACACTGTGAAGCTGCTTTGAAACAATCGCGCTAGAAATAAAGGTGACTTGACTTGCTTGTCCATGTTTCACTCCACCTCGGAGCGCGCACACATAAAGACGCTTGGGGCTTTAATGCAGTTTTAATAACTCTATTATCAAACATGTCCTGCAGTTTAGCAACAGTAGACTGTATTTTACAACAATCACTTGCTGATTTGGACGTTAAGTTTTGTCTTTTAGGGAAGAATGAAAGCGCACCGTTGTGAAGGAAAGAAATGCAGTAAAATATCACTAGTTTCTTGCTGTCATTGCTGTAGAGTTGCTGTCGTTACAATGTGTTTTCTCTCCGCAAAGACTTTGCAAATGTATTTTAGCTTGGGTTAAGGTTAAGCGATTAAGATTATAAGATGCGTATAGAAAAATGTCCTCGCTAGTTTTGCGTCATTTGATCAGCTCTTCTGATCGGGCTTTATAAAGACCACCGATCAAACGATAACAATCGGCACCCGATCAGTCGGAGAACCCTTGGTGAGACGATGTGTGTCCTTGTGTGCAGTTGGGTAGAAATCTCAAGCTCTCTCAGCTGTGTCCACCTAGTGAAGAAATATGACTGGGTGGACATACAAATTTTTCTTTCATTGAGTGACTGTCTTATGTATCCTAGAGAGCCATGCTAAGATGAATGGACACAGCAGGTCAAGACCACAGTTTTTGTTTTGTTTTTAATGTAAAAAAAAAAAGAAAAGAAAAGAAAAAAAGAGCTATTTTTACGTTGTTTATGTGCTGCTTTTAGCTGCCGCAATCAATAGGTTCTGGGTGGTCATTTTTTGCCTTCCCCAAAAATGACAGAAGGTATGGAGATTTAAAAAGGGGTTGATCTGACTTTGGATACACATATAATTAATAAATCTTTTTATTAAAATGTTGCTCTGCTTGACCTCTAAAAACTCCTGAAATTACAAAAATAATAGGATCAGTAATAGTGTAATATGTGTATTGACTTCAAACCATTTATATTTATTTAAATTTTAATCAACAACAAAAGGAGAAAAAAGTGGTTATCTAACATCAGGAGTGCAGATCTGAAATATGTGATGACGAGTTCTCCACACTAAAAAATGCAAATTTGGGTCAAATATGGACAAACCCAGCCATTGGGTTACATTTTTACATTACATTTTTAACCCAAATGTTGGGTTTGTCCATATTTGACCCAAATTTGGGTTAAAACAACCCAGTGTGGGGAGGATAAGTGGCCTGTGAAGAACAGATCATCATTCAAGTACATCCACTTTACTCTCAGTCTTTGTATGATGTAACATTAATATAATTAAAAAAAACAAGCAATACTAACATTTCATTTGAAAACTTCTCTAAGAGGAAGAGGAAACGGCTGTCCCCTGATACCAAACCAACCCTTAAATTGTGGAAACCAGATCTAAGACTAGAGAAAATAGGTAATTGAAAATATTTTAGAAATATGTGTCATTATTTATTATTACATATCTTGTTATAGACAAGACAGAAATACCATTGGACAGTTCTCCTGTGCTATAGATGTGGCTCAAGAACCTCTTTCACAGTCCAGTCCTGAGCTAAGAAGACGCTGGATGGCAAAGATAAGGTTGCAACAGGGTAAATAATTCAAAGCCAATGGTTTTAAAGAAAAATGTTAAAGTTATTTCCATCTAGAAAATGAAGGACCTTGAAAAGATGCAATGCAGGGAGAGAGACTGGACAATTTACAGGATTAAGGAGTATTATTTTGCAATAAATTATTGTAGTCAGAAATTTACTGCTCTTGTTTCGCTGTGAATTCACATGATAAAGTTGTCTTTAGCCACTGCAAGAAATGATATTGTTCAGTACTGTAATTGTTTTGAAGTCACCATGATGGTGATCAGTGTTACATTTGCTTGGGATCTTAGACCTCATACATTCATATTCAAATTTCTGATCTAGCCAAGAAATGAAAACATTTGTTAAAACAATGACAAGCTAAAATATAAAATAAGCCAATTGGCTGATTTTAACTTAGACTATATTATTAGGGTAATTTCAGCATAAAGATTTATCTTATTTCAAATTCATAATTGTTTGTAGGTGGATATTTCACAATAGTGAATCAGCTGCTGAGATTTATCTTGCAACACAAGATATTTTCTTCCATCACCTAATGATGCACAGATATGAATACTCCACATACAACACCCAGCAATGGTGACACTCCTAAATTAATTTAAGAGCTTGTTGTATTTCGGTTGCTCAGGAGAGCACCGGTTTTCTCACCTTTTCCACCAACTTCTGTCAACTTGCATTCAGCAGCCCCTTTGATGACGAGACTCTGAAGAACCTGTTCTGGATCCATCAGCACATTGACCTTCCAGACACCACCGGACTGAACTGGAGGTAAACTGTCATTAGGTGTCTGGAGAGCATCCTGCCCCAATTCAGGACACAGCCAGACTCAGAGCCTGAATTACCTCCATCGACAGCGGAGTACTTGTGTGAGCCCCCCGCAGGTGGAGAGTTACCACACAACGGTCAGAGCCTGAGGGAGAAGGACAGATCTGACCATCGCCCCAGAAGTGGAGCTTCATTATAAGTCTGACCAGGGGTGTGAGCCCACGACATCAGCGGACAAGGGATGAGTGACAATGGAAGAGGAGGACTGTCTGATCAACTTCAGCGAGGAACCAATGACTGCCACCCTATCCCACCTGCTACCTTCAGCATCACTGTTTCTAGACAGCACCATGAACAATTATTTTCTTTCGTCAACCTGCATGAACCGTTGCCATCATCGTTGCCCCACTGCTGCCGGATGTCTACAGCCCTGCACCGTCTCTGGGGAGTCCCTGTGATGTCGAGCCACAGGTCATGCATCCACCTGCAGCACCTGTGTGAGAGGTTCCTATGGCTTCGTCTCCTGCCTTCGATCTCTTCGCTTCACCTCGGCCTGTCAACCTGCCAGCTTTGTCTTGGCTCCTCCCACCTTCGGCTCCACCGGAGACCATTGGACTTGAGGCTCAACTGGGTTCCTATGTCCTGCTGGCTCCCACTTGGTCAGTCATCACACTTGCGGGCCAGCTGCTGCACTCTGATCCTCCACCCCTATGGCTGCAGTGTGTTCCTCCTTCCCCTCGGTGTTGCCTCTGTACTCGGTTGCACTAAATTCGCCAGCCCTCGGGTACTCTGGCTCCACTTTCGGCGGTCTTCCCTGTGGCATCGCCAAGTCCATCGGCTTTCCATCTGTGCCCGAGTCTCCATCCCTCAGATTCCGTCAGTCACTGCTTCACCACCTCTTCATGATCTTCACCACCACTTTGGGCAACCATCATCGCCGCCAGGGAATTGTGGTCCCACCATCCCTTCGGATTGGATTATGTTATTAAAATAAGTTTGGAACTGTACTCGCCTGTCTTCATCTGCCTGCATGCACCTGTGACAATAACATTGTTGTAGTGGTTTTTAAATATAAAAATCTTACATAGTGTCTTTAACATAAATTTACAACAGCATGAATTACCCCAAAAGCTTGACTCTTTTGTGCAACAATATTACGAACGGAATTAAATTCCAACAAAAGTTCCTTTTCACACTGAGGACAACTGAGGGACTCAAAGACAACTATTAAAAAAGGTTCAAACATTCACTGATGCTCCAGAAGGAAACACGATGCATTAACATTTACTCTCTTTTGACTTAGCCTTATGTAAAGCATGCTGGGAACTAACAAGCCCCGCCCAGTTTCAGTTAATGCAACACAAATCATTCATGTAATTGCAACACAAACAAATTACGTAAAGTTCTATTTCACATTTAAGTGGATTGAACAATCAAATGAAGTTAGGACAAAATGTATAGCAATTGTGTTGCTTTAGCTCAGTTCAATTCAGCAATTTGAACAGTGTCTTTTTTACATTTCTTTACAGTGTATATACAGTAATGAAGTGTTCAAATGTTAAGTGATGTTAAAATAAAGTGTGAACTATTAATGTCTTTCCTGTGAAGAATCTTTTTTTAGGTTTTTTTTTTTGATTATACAAAAATAAAGCAGCAATATATTAATATTACATCAACACCACAAGGAGGCACCATGGACCTTCATGTACTTCACGTTGATGGATCCCTGATCACAGACAATGCACTTGACCTAAAAGTAAATTCAGCAGTGTAAATTTACATTATAGTGTAAATCACCTGTAATTTGTGCACATTGCACAGCTGTAAAACCTGTAAAAAGACCATGGCCTGGTGAGCAATAGACCATCTATTGAGTCTGACCTTTTGTTGTAGTCCAGATGATTTTAAATGGCAATTTCATCAAGCACATTTTTTTTGCCCTGCTGTCATTGTCTTCAGTTTTAATAGCTAGCTTATATAATTATATAGTTTATAATAGTTGTTGATTCTACTTAAAGGCCCAATATGTAAGATTTTTGGATTAAAATATCCAAAAACCACTAGAACAATGTTATATATTTTGTTGACTTGCGTACTTACATTATCCCAAATGTTTCCAAGCATGTTTAAATCCAGAGAAATAAGCAATTTTAACCAGGACGGACCGTGTCTGTGCGTCGCCTATCGATGACATCATACGTGCATTCCCCTCGATTTTATTTTGTAGAAACCATGGAAACAACCAAAGTGTTTCTTTTATTAGACAAGGGAACAATTGTTTGGGGAAAACTGATTATTGTACAGTAATACAGCATTTTCTCCGTCATACAATATGTTTTAAAATGAATTGCATGCAATTTAGCAACACAAGCCATCCAGCATTTATTAATATGATATTCTAATATTTAGCTTACTGCAGTGTGCAACAAGTGTCTTGACATTATAACATAATTTTCAACATGCTCAAATATCTAATATGATAAAACAGCGCTGCGTTACCCCACATATGCTTGAGCAGAAGAAGCAGAAGCAGCGACCGTGTCGTGATAAAAGCTCCGCTGCTGTCGAGCCATGTGTCTCATTAGCAATCGCTTCATCGGCCTCGTTCAGCTCCACAGCACTCGGCCCTGCTCTGCTTCATACTACAGTAACATTAATAATCTCACCCATGAACATGATTTCTGCCTGATCCTGATTCTTTTCCACCGGCTGTGAGGTGAAGATGACAACTCTCAATCTCGGCGTCATCAAGCTACGCCTTTGTTTTTGAATAGGTGACCTCTAGCGGCTAAAATCTACATATTGTGCCTTTAATGCTTTTACACTTTTAAGTTTCCTTTTATTGTTTGATGGTTGAATGGTGGAAGAATGATGGAAGAAAATAATGTGACTATTGTACGCAATTTTTTTATTATTACATCCATAGAGCAAGCCTTTCCCTGATTGTTTACAGTTTAACAAAAAATATGCATAATCATGCAAAGCATCATGGGGTGTAGGAAAATGGTGGATAGTAAGTACATGTAGTTAATTGTTACTACTGAGTTAAGTGTATAATTACACTAACACGGACACTGGGAAATAAAGTGTAATCGTTAATTCTAATATAATGCAAAATGTCATTATTTTTTTCTCATACAATCCTTACCTCGTAGGTTGGAGGCCATGAAGTGTCATGGAAACACCTTGAGGACTTCTATAATCAAGACTAGAAGTGTCATCCATGTGGCTCCAAAATGAGCTGAGAAGCACGTTCACCCGCCCACCATCACAAATATGAGGGTGAAACTGACCATCCAGGAAATTTAGGTAAATAAAGATCTATTTGGGTCCAAATTAAACAATGCCAGATACAGCTCAGAGTGAAAATAACATATACCATATTCAATGAGTGGAGACTAAAAATTAATTGATGTTTTTTTTAGTAAAATTGCTGTTGAAATATCTTTGTTTACTGCTTCTTTAAGCTAAGAAGTGACTTATGCCGCTTCACCATTTGTCAGTATCTTAATGCATTAAATTCCAGATGTTTATTATGGGATTTATAATGGTTTTATGTCAATCTTAAAATAGTATCATTGTGATTTACAATGACCAATGTTGCAAGATTACATAGTACAAGGAAGTATGATCATTGGTCCGATTTTAATAACTAGTAAAAAACTGAACTGTGCTTCATTGTCAACACTGATGCAGTAAAAAGAGCACTTCTGTCATAATGAAGCTGCGTGATTGGAGTTATTTAAACTGTTTAAAAAAAAAGAAAAAAAGAAGAATTATGCAAGAATATCACCGACAGCAAACTGACCTTTAGCCTACATGATCTGCAGTACATGTGTACAGTCAGCTCTGTCCTTATCTCTGGCTTTTGCTCCTGCACACTTCCTAATATCAATATTGAAGAACACATTTGTAATGTAGCTTGAAAGAAGTTATGCATATTGACAAACTATAGTTTCCTTTTCCTTTTCTTTTGATATTTTGATTAATGAAACGAATTGATATTCACAGTAATGAAGATGTAATTCAACCTACACATGATGAATGATATTTTTCTGTTTTTGATCAGTGCCTTGAAATGTTCCTCTTTAGTCAGTGCATTAGGTTTCTAACTTGGCTTTATAAAGATGACATTTTGTTGATGGGATAAGAATTGTTTGGTGGTTTTGAGGACTAAGTGAAAAACTTCATAGTCTCATAAGATTTTTAACTGTTGACTAAGTTTACATGGTTTTCATGTTAAAGGTTCATAATAAAACATATATTCTAGTATTTGTCCATATAAAATAATATTATCCTATTAAAAAAAGTAATATATATACACCGATCATAACATTATGACCACCTTTCTAATATTGTGTTGGTCCCCCTTTTGCTGCCAAAACAGCCCTGACCCGTCAAGGCATCCACTAAATCCCTGAAGGTGTGCTGTGGTATCTGGCACCAAGATGTTAGCAGCAGATCCTTTAAGTCCTGTAAGTTGCGAGGTGGGGCCTCCATGGATCGGACTTGTTTGTTCAGCACATCCCACAGATGCTCGATTGGATTGAGATCTGGGGAATTTGGAGGCCAAGTCAACACCTCAAACTCGTTGTTGTGCTCCTCAATCCATTCCTGAACCATTTTTGCTTTGTGGCAGGGCACATTATCCTGCTGAAAGAGCCACAGCCACCAAGGAATACCGTTAACATGAAAGGGTGTACATGGTCTGCAACAATGCTTAGGGAGGTGGTACGTGTCAAAGTAACATCCACATGGATGGCAGGACCCAAGGTTTCCCAGCAGAACATTGCCCAAAGCGTCACACTGCCTCCGCCAGCTTCCCTTCTTCCCATAGTGCATCCTGGTGCCATGTGTTCCCCAGGTAAGTGACGCACACGCACCCGGCCATCCACGTGATGTAAAAGAAAACGTGATTCATCAGACCAGGCCACCTTCTTCCATTGCCCCGTGGTCCAGTTCTGATGCTCACATGCCCCCTGTTGGCGCTTTGGGCAGTGGACAGGGGTCAGCATGGGCACCCTGACTGGTCTGAGGCTATGCGGCCCCATACGCAACAAACTGTGATGCCCTGTGTATTCTGACACCTTTCAATCAGAACCAGCATTAACTTCTTGAGCAATCTGAGCTACAGTAGCTCGTCTGTTTGATCGGACCACACGGGCCAGCCTTCACTCCCCACGTGCATCAATGAGCCTTGGCCGCCCATGACCCTGTCGCAGGTTCACCACTGTACATTTTTGTGATATCAACTTCACATTTGGAACACAACTTGATTAAACATAGCTTTGATTTTATAGTAATTTTAGAGTAAACATTTTTGAAAAATATATATATTTTATATAAAATAACAAATATTTAGGACAGTACATTGATTTACAGTAAATTTAAACTTCCATAACTTTTTCATACTTTCATTTTCTTTCACTTCAGCAATAATCTGCTGAGTGTCTTCTTTAAAACAAGACCAAACTTATCTTAGGTCCAGCATTCTTGAGTTACATCCATTTAGGTTTTCACGTCCATTCTCAAAAAAGGGGGTGACAGTTAAGGGGTTAGACACTTAAGAGAATGATGAGAACACTTGCCCTAAATTCTGTTTCTTATTGTCTTCTTTAAATCAAGACCAAACTTAGATCTTAGGTCCAAGGCAATGTGAGAACACGTGTCCTAAATTCTGTTTCTTAAGCAACATGCCCTTCTGCTCTATTTCTAAACCCAGTAACATGTTGCTTAGGATTATTGCAAAATGACAAAATCTTCCTTTTTATTCAGATATTTGGACGACTCTCATGAAAACAAACAAATACACACTCTAAAAATGTCCACCTATATTTAAACTTAAATTATATTAAACTGACTTTAAATATTGAGTCTAACTTAAACTAAAATCTCAGTATAACTTCAATTCAAACTAAAAAGTTTGAATTGAAATTATTTTGATGAGTTAATGTAAAAACCTATGTCGTCATGACTTTAATTACATAATTTTTAGGTCATATAATTTCACCTTATCTCAAAACCAGAAAAAGCAATTGTTAAAAGATTGTGATGTCGATTCAAACATCCAGGTGATCTTATTACTAAATGCCAAGGATTCTCCTGTGTGTATTAAACCTTCGACAGGTCCGATCACAGCGAACACTGAGATTGACATGTATTGATATAGATATGAAATATCTTCACAGTCTTTTTAACCACACAGATTAGACTATCCTTATTTCTGTGTTATAATAATTCACATTCTCACAGTGCTGGGGTGAAGGTTTGGATATAAACACTGATGTCAATGGTAGCAATAAAAAAAGAATAAATCACCTTTTGAAAGTAACTAGACGCTTCAAATAAAGATTGTATCATTACATCGTTATGCCAGTAGGTGGCGACAAGTGACTGTTAAAAATGTATTTGTTATTGAATCATTCATTCAAGAGATTCGATCAAAAACACTGAATGAGGTATTTATGAGTGAGTCATTGAATCATTCATTCAAGAGATTTGATCAAAAACACTGAATGAAGTATTTATGAGTGAGTCACTGAATCATTCATTCAAGAGATTCGATCAAAAACACTGAATGAAGTATTTATGAGTGAGTCACTGAATCATTCATTCAAGAGATTCGATCAAAAACACTGATTGAAGCATTTATGAGTGAGTCAATGAATTATTCATTCAAGAGATTCGATCAAAAACACTGAATGAAGTATTTATGAGTGAGTCAATGAATTATTCATTCAAGAGATTCGATCAAAAACACTGATTGAAGTATTTATGAGTGAGTCACTGAATCATTCATTCAAGAGATTCGATCAAAAACACTGATTGAAGTATTTATGAGTGAGTCACTGAATCATTCATTCAAGAGATTCGATCAAAAACACTGATTGAAGCATTTATGAGTGAGTCAATGAATTATTCATTCAAGAGATTCGATCAAAAACACTGAATGAAGTATTTATGAGTGAGTCAATGAATTATTCATTCAAGAGATTCGATCAAAAACACTGAATGAAGTATTTATGAGTGAGTCATTGAATCATTCATTCAAGAGATTCGATCAAAAACACTGAATGAAGTATTTATGAGTGAGTCATTGAATTATTCATTCAAGAGATTCAATCAAAAATGGATCTGAAGTATTTATGAGTGAGTCATTGAATTATTTATTCAAGAGATTCGATCAAAAACACTGAATGAAGTATTTATGAGTGAGTCATTGAATTATTCATTCAAGAGATTCGATCAAAAACACTGAATGAAGTATTTATGAGTGAGTCATTGAATCATTCATTCAAGAGATTCGATCAAAAACACTGATTGAAGTATTTATGAGTGAGTCACTGAATCATTCATTCAAGAGATTCGATCAAAAACACTGATTGAAGTATTTATGAGTGAGTCATTGAATCATTCATTCAAGAGATTCGATCAAAAACACTGATTGAAGTATTTATGAGTGAGTCACTGAATCATTCATTCAAGAGATTCGATCAAAAACACTGATTGAAGTATTTATGAGTGAGTCATTGAATCATTCATTCAAGAGATTCGATCAAAAACACTGATTGAAGTATTTATGAGTGAGTCACTGAATCATTCATTCAAGAGATTCGATCAAAAACACTGATTGAAGTATTTATGAGTGAGTCATTGAATCATTCATTCAAGAGATTCGATCAAAAACACTGATTGAAGTATTTATGAGTGAGTCACTGAATCATTCATTCAAGAGATTCGATCAAAAACACTGATTGAAGTATTTATTCAAACTATTCAAATAAATGTAAAATATGTAAACAGCAGTGATTAACACTCAGAAGCTCTAAATCACGATTCATCAGTTTATGCAGAACAGTGCAGCTGTAATTTACTGTTTTAGGTCCTGATCTATTTTATATATTTGTTTTTTCCCAAAGATTCTAAGTAGCAGATTGTAATGAGAAAAACTGTTATAATTAACAATTATTATGATTTTTATGATATCAATATTATTATCATAAATTCTATGTACTGAATCAAATTCATGCTGATTTTAATAATAGTTTTTACTGTATTACAGCAGTAAATATGAGATTTATTATTATTTCTTTATTTTTGCTCTGATTTCTTAGTATGAAGCACAAGTGTTGTCCGAGGGTCATTTTTACTCTTGATCATGGTCTATTAAAGCCTCTCACGTATAATGATACAGCAGCCTACATGCATCAACACATCTAATCCCATCTGAAGTGAGTTTACTCAAACTTACAGTATTACATTGTTATTACAGTGTCATTATGTGTAAATACACTTGATTGCAGCGGTTTACACGCCTGAGCTGGTGACGAGATATAAAGACACTTATCTTACATTATCATCGTGTGCCCTAAACTTTCACCTGTTACAAATCCACAAATGCAAGTGACACTTTATTACTGACGCCTCACTGACATACTCTCATAAATACACATTGTTAATTGAAGCAACATGAACTTAAACACACGACATGTTCAAAGGTGGAGTCACTAAGATTATTTTAAAAGATTAAATTGATCAAAAGTGCAGTGAAGACGTTCACATTGTTACAAAAGATTTCTATTTCAAATAAATAATGTCCTTTTGAACTTTCTATTCATCAGATATAACAGGCCTATAACAGCTTCCTCAAAAATATGCAGCAACCGCACAAATAACACTGATAATATCATAAATGATTCTTGAGCATCAAATCATCACATTGGGATGATTTCTGAAGGATCATGTGACTGAAGACTGGCGTAATGATGCTGTAAATTCAGCTCTGCGTCACAGGAATAAATTGCATCCTGAAATATTTTGAATTCTAACAATATTTCAAAATATTACAGTTTTTCCTTCATCTTTTTGATCAAATGTGAGCAGAAGAGACTTCTTTCAAAAACATTTAAAAAGCTTACCAACCACAAATGCTAGTGCAAGTTCAAATTTTTACCAATGGGTCCAGAAGTCTGAGAGCATTTTTACTGATTTAATGCAAAGTATATGCAAATCAGATTATCTGAATAACAATTTGAGTGAAAAGCTGAATTCATGACTTAATAAATGTCATGTTAGTATTGACATGAGCTCCAGAAGTGCTGGACGTTTGATGTTCTGCAGAAAATGTTGAAATCATTTTAATCAGAATTGGCTAATGCACAAAAATGATACGAGATTACTTGAAAACTGCTGATTAAAATAGTAGAGAGGAAGCATAAGACTTTACAATTTCATGACAGCTGCAACATCTGCAGAGCTTCTGTATGTCTCTCTCAGACCGTGTTAAAGCCGTCGCGAGAACATCCCCTTTCTAAAGTCCAGCCCTTCTATTAATGAAGATAAAGGGTCTTATCACAAGAACTCTGTCCCTACGGATCATTTCATCACACACACACACACACACGGCTATAAAGGCCGTGGCTCTCCTCGTCCTATCCTTCTCTCTCTCACACACACACACACACACACACACACACAACATCCAGCTTCACAATGCCGGCTGATTTCAATGGCACGTGGGAGATGGTCAGCAATGACAGCTTTGAAGACGTCATGAAGGCTCTGGGTAAGTGATTTTCTTTCATAAAGACTGACCTCTTATATCGAGCTCACTGTAATCTGAAACTGTAATCCTGCTCAAATGAACGTGCAGTTGTTGCAAAATCTCAGTGTAAAGAAGAGGATGCCGTGTAAAGTAACAGAGTCAGACGTTTGGGGTTGCAAAACATTCAGCCTTACATGAGCAATATTAATCTTGCAACAGATTTGAATGGATGTATTCGTTGTGCTTAAAATGTGAGACCTGATCAGACTTTACCTTAAGGTTAATTCATTACTAATTAATACATTACTTGAATTAAACATTGATTGAGTTATAATGAACAAAAAGTGCGATAAATGAATAAAGAAATGTAGCGCTTGTTCCAGGGTCAAAGTTCACGCCAGTATCTTATCAGTCGCTTTGATAAAGGAGAGATGAGCGAACCTGAACACCTTTGTGTGAATGAGGTCATTCTGTTGCATCATGGGACTGATTCCAAAGCGTCCCGTTCGCTAGTTTCACAGTCATGCTAAACCTGTGCTGTAAGATCTGTTCGCACAATCTCTCCTGGTCAATATCTGATTCTGTTCCCTACAGACATTGACTTTGCCACCCGTAAGATCGCAGTGCATCTCAAACAGACTAAGGTCATCGTGCAGAATGGAGACAAATTTGAAACTAAAACTCTCAGCACCTTCAGAAACTATGAGGTCAACTTCAACATCGGAGAGGAGTTCGAGGAGCACACAAAAGCCCTGGACAACAGAGTTGTTAAAGTAGGTGTCCAAAATACAACAACGTCCAAATTCTCAGAAATAAGAAAAATATACTTTTTCAGATGCTAATACCATGTTCATTTGCTACACCTTTATTTATATTGTGCTTTATAAAGATTGTTTCAAAGCAGCTTTACAGTGATAAACAGGATAGTAATATAAGTAATTATTCAAATGAAATCAAATTGGTAATAATAAACCATTTTTGAGTGCAGAAATGTATGACTGTCAAATATGCATCACACTTATTTATCAGTTCATTTTAAAACTGTGTAATCCAACTGCATGGAAATTTTCAATACATAACAGTGTAACTTTTGTCCCTCTGGTGGTTAAACAAAACTGCATGTATTTTGCAGAAGAACATTGTTTTGGTTGTGCTTTGCTCTGTGGCTGCAGATGAATATGACTCTTCACAATAGATAATGCTTTACGATAAACTGATAGAGATTTATCTGTTCAATAAATGACTTTACTCACCTGTTGAGTAATAAAAACACCATCTCCACGTCACTTTTACAACCTGTCAGGTCTCACACATCTCTGAAACGCCAAGCCGATGTTGATTCTTGTTTTATTACGAGCTCGGTCTGGTTGTGTTTTTGCCAGCAGACTCTCCTCTGTTCGGCGTTTGTTTAAAACGGGTGATTCCCGGAGATTAGAGATTTAGCTGCTTTAAATCCTTTAAATTTAGACCTGAATATTTTTGAGTGCACTGTTATGAATGATAAATAGCATATTTGTTCCTTTGAGTTCTTGAGTTCTTCAAATTGAACTAAATAATAATTGCTTTAATGTTGTGAATGCGCAGGAGGCGTCTTATACGTCTTTCACCCCTGTTGAAATGTTTGTTTTCAGACGCTGGTGACGTGGGACGGTGATAAACTGGTTTGTGTGCAGAAAGGGGAAAAGGAGAACCGTGGCTGGAGGCAGTGGATTGAAGGAGACCTGCTTCACCTGGTAAACATCAGTACAACAATAAACCTATCAATCAATACGGCTTACACTTTATTTTAAGATGACATAGTTACACTGTACTTACTCAAATATAATTAACTACATGTACTTAGACTTATGGTTAGGGTTAGTTACTTGTAATTCTGCATAATTTACTGTTATTAGTAAGTACATGTAGTAACGTGTAACTACATCACCTTAAAATAAAGTGTTACCATAAATCTGTATGGTATTTTTAATACCATGGTACTGAATTATTAACATATTGATGTATCACATTTACATATTTTAGAGGATATATATGGTTTTACATATCCAAATAAACATGGTAATACCATGGCACTTTATGTTACAAAAGAACCTAACACATAAAATCCTAATTTGGCACTTATTAAGTGGGTAGTAATAAATGTTACACCTTTGCACTTTGTAACTTTGTAACTCTCATTAGAGTATTAGTAGACTGTTCGGTTAGGGTTAGTAGAATAAGCTGACATGTACTTGCATGAGTGAGTAGTTATCATACTAACTAACACACTGTCTCTCTCTTCTTTAGGAGATTCATTGTCAGGACAAAGTCTGCCATCAAGTCTTCAAGAAGAAAAACTAATTCTCCCTAAATAACTCAATATTCACTCCGGGTTTGGAGTTGTGCTGTGCATATTTATTAAAGCAATTTTAATAAACAGCTTCAATCAAATACATTCATTTAGTCCTCCATGTGGGAGGATTTCAATGCAGCAAGTGACCAATAAAGGGATTTCTGATCATCTCAGCACTAATTAATAATTAATAATAATTTCACAAGCTGTATGATGCAATTTAATGAATGTTTTATTGAGAACAGCATATCAAAGTTTATATGAATCACACCAGTCACGTACTGCTGGGAAACACAAAGGTCAGGTTGAGGATCCAAACACAGTATTTATTGAAAGGGTAATCCACAATCAGAATCCAAAAAAGAGGAAAAGGTCATACACAAACAAACAATCCAAACAACAACCGAGTTCAGGGGAACAGAAAAATCCAACCAAACAAGCAGAGAATAAAAAAAACAAGACACAGGAAAACCAGGATACAAAGGCTCAGATATGCACATGCAAGACTTAACAATGTGTGATTGAATTGACCAGGTTTATAAAGGGTGCGCTAACAAGGTTGAGGAGACACAGCTGAAAGCAATAAGTGCCAAGTATAGGGCTGAATCCGAAATCACCCCCTATAGCCTTAAATAGGACACTATTTGAGGGGACAGCCATTTGTAGTGGTGTCCGAAACCATAGTGGACGTTATTGAGTGCACTCATTGAATCCCACATTGCATCACAATAACGAGTGTACAGCCGATTCGAATCCGAATTCGCTCACTTGTTTTCATTCACTCCTTCAAGTGAACTGTATTAGTGGACTAAAGTAGTGAGGGTTTAGGGGGCGATTTCAGGTTTCAGCCTCTGTCTCTGCAGGATAGTAATAGGAGTTACCAGATCAGTGGGCGAGGCGTAACAGAGGGGTGTTTTCCCTGATTTGCCCATGTCACAGTGTGAGTAGGGTTTAGGGGTGGGGTCGGGTGAAGGGGATCATTTTCAATGCGTGATTTATAAACACCCATTAGTTTGAAAACACCCACAAATTTAGAAACACCCACTTTTCCATGAGCGCTGATGAGTCCGGGATTATGGGGAATGAAGTCCATGACAGAGTGGCACTAGTCTGGGATGGAGTACCCCTCTGGTGGCTATCAAGGGTACTCCAGCTGGTGATCGTGACAACATTATCTGATAGGATTTTGCCAGAAGTGTGTGTGGGTGCACTTTCCCTTTCAGACCAAGCTTTAACATGTACTATATGAATGTAAATTTGACCCTTACTCGAAATGTGCTTTGGCTATATGGAAAGAATATATCTGACATTAAATTTATACAAAATCACAAAATAAAATGTGTTAATTTGTTAAAATATGTTTTTCAATATTTCAAGAAAAAAATATGTTATATTGGCATATATTTTAGTATCTAAGAATATATAAAAATAAACAGTCATGAAACTCTAGATTGCCTGACGGTCATTTACATGCAATCTGCAAGCAATCACATCATTACCGCATGGCATAAGCTAATTGGCCTCTATCCTCTAGCCTTTATCCTGCAGGCAATGAGGTTGATTGCTCAACATTTAAATAGTCTGGTTTAGTGTTGCTGTATAGGCTAGTCCTGCAGCGCGCAGAGTTCGTTTGAAACCCTTCACCTCCCCCAGCTCCACCTGCCTAGATCTGCTATGGCATTCATTTATGCCTATTCATGCAGCAGCAGATCTTACATACTCACAGCATCTTACTTGCTCTGCAACAGCAGCAATAATCAACAGCAGATGCAGCAGTGTCATAGCACTGTCTAGTCCACCAATACCAACTACATTAATATTGCCATATTCATATATTGCCATATTGCAATAACTCAGCGTTTATAACCATCCAAAAAAAACTGCCATAGACAACATCACAACAAATGCATCAACAAGCGACAAACCCTCTTTAATAAGTTAGTTAGTACAACAGAATCAATGCAGTGACCATATTGTTTAGGGGCCAGCGGCAGCTGAAGCTACAATGCAAAATGTGGTGAAGCTCCATGTTTAAGAGGGGATCATGTGGGCTTGTTGTATTGAGTGCACAGATGACGAGGGTGCCAGCGCCGTCACACAATGATGTAAGATCCTAGTGGACCTAGTGGAACCCTGCACCCAGGATAAGGGGGCAGAGTTTACTGTCCACTCTAGGTTCATTGCACACAGTGTATCCAAGACATATATGCTATAGCAAAAGCAATAATCAATGAGAGCAGTAAAAATGGGTTTTCCTTGGCTAGCCTTTTTGATAGAAGTTATAGAACTGGGCAAAAGTGTTCTGTGAAGCCCATCCTGCTGCTGAGCAGATGTCCTGGATAGACATACCCTTTGCCCATGCCCATGAGGAAGCCATACTCCTCGTACAGTGGGCTTGCACACCACTGGGACACATCCTGTGAGCCATAAACCAAAGCTATTGCATGCACAATCCATTGGGATAGTCTTTGTTTCGATACTGGTAGACCTATAGTGCGACCACCTAAACATACAAAGAGCTGCTCAGAGAGCCTAAACTGTCTAGTACACTCGACATAAATACACAAAGCACACACAGGGCAGAGCGACTGGGAAGTGGGTTCTTCCCCGGCCACAGGCTCGCTCAGGATGAAAGCTGAAAGGTTTATCACCTGGTCTCTGGACGGCGCTGAGAGCACCTCAGGCACATAGCCCTTTCTCGGCTTAAGCGCAACTTTACAGTTGTTGGAGCTGGATTCCATGCAGGACTCACTGACTGAAAGAGCATGCATGTCACCGACTTGTTTAATAGAAGCAAGTAAATGCGCTGTCTTGAAAGAGTTGTGGCAGTGAGACTGACGTTGGTGGGCTCCTTTGAATGGCCAGACGTGAAGGGTCCATAACTCTGGGTTGGGGTGCTAAATTGAGCCATGTGCTTAAGAGAGGAGATCCCTCCTCAGCAGGGACCCATGGGGGACCTGACAGCATCTCAAGCAGCTTCGGGAACCTGGGCTGTTTTTACCATTTTGGTGCAACTAACAGAACTCATTCCTTTTCCTCCCTGATCTTGCACAGTACTTGGTGCAGGATATTCACTGGGGGGAGCGAGTATTTGCACGCTTTTGGCCAGGGGTGAGCGAGTACATCAACTCCCAGCATGGAACGCTCCGCTAGGGAGAAGTAGAGGAGTGAGTGTTCTCCGCTGACGTGAAGAGATCCACCTCTGCTCACCCTAATATGCTCCATATCAGAGGAAATAACCTGCCTTCCTTGAACATCACAAGATAGTTCATGATAGCCTGCAAACACTCCAGTAACAGGTGTGCTTGCATAGGATTAGAGTACAGACTCGTGGCCAGAAATGGAATACATTGCCTGGCTTTTCTGCAGGTTGATCGTAAGCCCCAAACACTAAAGGTGGTTGATAAGCCGATCTCTGTGGCTGCACAGCTCGTTTTCTGAAGGAGCCATAAGCAGCCAATCGTCCCAATAATTCATGATGTGTACTCCACTCAGAAGAAGGGGGGAGAGAACAGCGTCCATGCACTTGGTGATTGTGCGTGGAGCTAAAGACAGACCAAATGGGAGGACCATAATAGTCCACACCTTCGAAGGCAAATCTCAGAAAGCGCATGTGTCGAGGGGCTATCTGGATATGGAAAAAGGCATACTTTAGATCCACAGACGTGAACCAGTCCCCAGGTCGAACGAGCAAGAGGATCTGTTTCAGTGCAAACATTTCAGCTTTGCTAGGGTGTGATTCAGCTGATGTAAGTCTAGAATAGAATGAAGTCCACCGTCTTTCTTGGGGACCAGAAAATAGCGGCTGCAAAAAACAGTCCCACTCTCCTCAGTAGGCACAACCTCCACGGCTCCTCTGCCAAGGGTATGAATTTTTGCCCTCAAAACTGGGGCGTTTTGAGCTTGAACCTCCACCTCCTCCGTGGGGAAGCTGGGTGGTCTGCGGGCAACCTGAAGTGTGTAACCGTTTATGATCATGTTTAGGACCCACCTTGATATGTCTGGAAGCACTTGCCATGTCTCTGTGAACTGCGGGAGAGATTTTAGTGTGGCTCGGTCTAACAGCTCGCTGCTGAGTGGTGGAGAACTGTCTGAGATGTGAGTGTGAGTAAGAGAGGGAAAAGGAGAAAAGCTTTTTTGTGAGGTTGTTTGGATTTTATTACACATACATGTGAAACAATCACACAACAACTTTCTTTGTTCTCGTCATCTGCAACAGGCAGGGAGGCAAGGGGAACAAGCAGAGCAGCATCTGAACGGGCAGCTTTTGCTGCCGGACTATCTCTGGTGTTGAGTTTCGGACACCTCTTCCGGGGTAGGGTCCCTGACGCTTGATGCATGACTCTGAGGGGAAGAGTCCTTAGGCTGCACCGAAGGCTCTAGCTGAGAGCAAGGTTTTGAAGTGGGTGCGTCCATGGTATAAAGGAAGATGAGCGTGAAGGAGCAGGCTCTCCGGCACATTTTGGCATTAAATTATTTATGGTCATCTAGGTGCTTGAGCATCTTTGCCTGGAAAACTTGCTGGACAGCCATCAAGTGGAGGGTCTGGCCCACTGCAAGCAACCTAGTAGCATTTAAAAATGTTAGATAAAAAAAATAAAAAAACCTTTCATGAACAATGTATATAATGTTTTTGTGCTAATGCTTTGAGAACATTATTTGTATTTTTATTTTTAAAAGGGGACAATGCGCATTATTTAACATGAGCATTCAAGTCCATTATGTAAATGAATGGAAATGGAAATGGCCTAGAATTTAGTTATCATTGAAGTCCAATAAATCTGAAGACACTATTAATAATAACGGTCATACAGTCTTTGATTCATCAATATAGGTTTATGATACTGGCCCAGTTAAATATATAGACTTTCTATTTTATTTATTTATTTTTATTATGTATTAGACCTACTTTTATGTCAATAATTTAACACAATACATTTATTTCATTATTTATTTATTTATTTATTTTGTAGTCGAAATATAAAACATAGCCTATGTATAGCCTAAATACATTTAAAGGAAAACATATAAATATTGGTAACACTTCATTTTACAGTGTCCTTGTTATGTGTTACATGTACTTACCAAAGTTAACAGTAAATCATGCACAATGCAACTACCCCAAACCAAATCCTAATCCTACCCTAACCCAATAAAGTAACCTACATGTAGTTAGTGACTAAATATTACTCAGTACTTTAATATATAATTACACTGTAACAATGACAAAGTGTAACCTAAATATTTTCCTCGTTTGGTTTTCATGGATATATATTACGACGATTTCAGTGTTTTGAATCTTTCATATGACAGTTTCCAAATCAAAAAGTACTAGTTCTATTTATTATCTTTATTATATTTTCTATATGTATATTTATTTAGTAGCCTGCTGCTATATATGTGGTGTGTAATACGTATTATAAGCAAGCACCTTTGAAGTGAAACTTAAATCTTTTTCGATTTCAATAAGTTGATTTCTCGAGATCACGACCTTTATTTTTCGTAGCAAAAAAGGTCGTGATCTCGAGAAATCAACTTATTGAAATCGAAAAAGATTTAAGTTTCACTTCAAAGGTGCTTGCTTATAATACGTATTACACACCACAAATCAATTTATTGTCAGATTACGAGAAAAATTAAGTCGTTCGAGACATTTAGACATCGAGATTAAAATATAATAAACACCGCCTTTTATAAAGGGCTTCCGTATTCACTTCAGCGACTTCAGCGTAGCTGTACACTATTTTCATTGGATTACAGGGGTGATTGACAGTTCCGGTTCACCAGTAATATTCACGGTTCTTGTTCGGAGGGCGTCACCCCCGCCTGCCCCATTTTCTGTAGTTTTCGTCCATTTCATTTTGTTGCGCGTGATTCGTAACGGGACAACATGGCGACGCAGACGGCCCGCTACTACAGTGAAGGCGGCAGAGCAACAAAACGCCAAAAAACGGAAAGCGAGGGAGGAATGGCTACCGTAAGACAAATCTTTGCTTACATACTATCAGATATTTAATTGGAGACATTATCTGGCATAGATTTAGTTCGCTAGCTGGCTGAATAACGCTAGTTAGCGAACAGGCTAACCAAACAATTGAGCTACAGCATGCTGGATTTTTGCGCCACGCGCATTACAAAAACACAAATGTGACAAAAATTAAATGCGTATGAAGGAAATGTTTGCTGCATCCGTGTGAAATGGACGTATTTTTCACGCCACGCATATTTTCGGATAGGTTGTTGAATGAATGGATTATGTTGCATGTAAGCCGTAATCATACATCCACGACGCATACGTTGTTAATCCGAATGAGTGGGGAAATATTGTGTATCTGCATAATATACACGATAATTAATACATACATTTAGAGAATGTCCTCAATTTGTACACGGCATGCAAAATGCAAATAATATAATTTTGTCTTGTTATACGTTGTTTGTTTTTATGTTTGTTTGTTATAATTAACTATGCCTGTGATGTTTTACAGGAAGGCTATGATGACCCACATAAGACCCTCCCCTCTCTTGTGGTCCATGTCCGAGGTTTAGTGGACGGAGTTTTGGAGGCAGATATCGTTGAAGCCCTGCAAGAGTTTGGAACCATCAGGTAACTTGCCTGCTTCATCCATGCTGTTCCTTGATTTTTACCTGTTGTGAAATGCATTGTGTATCATCCATCTCCATTTCTCTCCAGTTATGTTGTACTCATGCCCAAGAAGCGTCAAGCCCTGGTTGAATATGAGGATATGAATGGATCTTGCAATGCTGTTACTTATGCCAACGACAACCAGATCTACATCGCTGGACATCCTGCGTTCGTAAACTACTCTACCAGTCAGAAGATATCCAGGCCGGGTGACCCTGATGACTCCCGCAGTGTTAATAATGTTTTGCTTTTCACGATCATGAACCCCATTTATCCCATTACCACGGTAATACCCACAGGGTTATTGATGCTTTTATTGAAATGTGTGTTTTCACAATTCACACTAATATTCTTGTTTTATTTTATAGGATGTTCTGTATACTATTTGCAACAACTGTGGTCCTGTTCAAAGAATCGTCATCTTCAGGAAGAATGGTGTCCAGGCCATGGTGGAATATCCTTTACCGTTTCAGTATTAAGATCAAAGATGTTTGTTAGATTCTGTCTGCTTGCAGAGAGCCGTAATGTGTGTTTATGAATCATTCTGCACTTGTCACGGTTGTTTCAGCTTGTCATTTGATTCCACTTCCCATGATTTCTTTTAAGATGTGTGACAAACATTAGCTGCTTTTGTAGTCGGCCAGTGCAAGCAATGGCTTTCAGTGGGCTGGGCTAATTACCTCGGACTTGTAGCACCGTCAAGCTAGACTAAAGAGCTTCACTAAAACCCGTAACACCCCTCTCTAGAACAACGTCACAAAAACCCATAATTTCACTAACAAATGGAAGTTTTATCAGAAAACTAATCAGAAAGCAGTCACTGGAAACTAGCGAGATCAAAAAACTAACATGATAGAAGCAGCTGTTAGTTGGCATTTTTGTTGTTTTCTTAAAGATATAAATCCCAAGCATCAATGTTTTACCACAGTTATACACTATTAAGTGATGCATTGTTGATTTCACAAAAGAGGACACACTTTTATTCAGTTGCGTCTGTTTCTGTTTATTTGTAGTTGCAGGACAGTATGTTTGCATCACATTTAGAAAGAATGATAATTTATACAGAATTTCCACCAAAAAATACGACCTGAGGAGCTTCAGCACTCTTTCCAATCACACTCCCAATACAGTTAGGCTATATTATCAGTCAGAGAAACAGGAAGTTGCTTTATTTTATGACGCATGCAGAAAATGCTAATATGTTAAATATGGATATCAGAAACTCCGGTATAAAGAGACGAGACATACTGACAGATTAGAAATACACGATTGTGATAACTTGTATGGTTTGTCTGATTTACCATGTTTACTTTAGGAATGGTGGTTAGCCTGCATAGTCTTTTGCGTCGCATATACATATTTCTGCCTTATACGGTGATCAGAATCCACAAAGTTATTTTGACACTCACTGCTGACCGAAAGTGAGTTGAGCTTTAAAGACATTAAGTCTTTAATGTTGATGTTTGTTGGTATATGAAATCATCCGTGGCACTGCTATCTCCAGACTCCAGATAAACTCCTTTGTTCGTGACCACTCCTCCAAATTCATGTTGATGTTAGCTGGTATATGAAATCATCTGCAGTGCTGCTTTCTCCAGACTCCGATAAACTCCTCCTTTGTTCATGACCACTCCTCCAGATTCAGATAAACTCCACCTTTGTTCATGACCACTCCTCCAATTCAGATAAACTCCGCATTTGTTCATGACCACTCTTCCAGATTCAAATAAACTCCTCCTTTGTTCGTGACCACTCCTCCAGATTCAGATAAACTCCGCCTTTGTTCATGACCACTCTTCCAGATTCAGATAAACTCCGCCTTTGTTCGTGACCACTCTTCCAGATTCAAATAAACTCCGCCTTTGTTCGTAACCACTCCTCCAGATTCATGTTGATGTTAGCTGGTATATGAAATCATCCGTGGCACTGCTATCTCCAGACTCTGATAAACTCCGCCTTTGTTCGTGAGCACTCTTCCAGATTCAAATAAACTCCGCCTTTGTTCGTAGTCACTCTTCCAGATTCAGATAAACTCCGCCTTTGTTCATGACCACTCCTCCAATTCAGATAAACTCCGCATTTGTTCATGACCACTCTTCCAGATTCAAATAAACTCCTCCTTTGTTCGTGACCACTCCTCCAGATTCAGATAAACTCCGCCTTTGTTCATGACCACTCTTCCAGATTCAGATAAACTCCGCCTTTGTTCGTGACCACTCTTCCAGATTCAAATAAACTCCGCCTTTGTTCGTAACCACTCTTCCAGATTCAAATAAACTCCGCCTTTGTTCGTAGTCACACTTCCAGATTCAAATAAACTCCGCCTTTGTTCATGACCACTCTTCCAGATTCAAATAAACTCCGCCTTTGTTCGTAGTCACTCTTCCAGATTCAGATAAACTCCGCCTTTGTTCGTAGTCACTCTTCCAGATTCAGATAAACTCCGCCTTTGTTCATGACCACTCTTCCAGATTCAGATAAACTCCGCCTTTGTTCATGACCACTCTTCCAGATTCAAATAAACTCCGCCTTTGTTCATGACCACTCTTCCAGATTCAAATAAACTCCGCCTTTGTTCATGACCACTCTTCCAGATTCAAATAAACTCCGCCTTTGTTCGTAATCACTCTTCCAGATTCAGATAAACCCCGTCTTTGTTCATGACCACTCTTCCAGATTCAGATAAACTCTGCTTTTGTTCGTAACCACTCTTCCAGATTCAGATAAACTCTGCTTTTGTTCGTAACCACTCCTCCAGATTCAGATAAACTCTGCTTTTGTTCGTAACCACTCCTCCAGATTCATGTTGATGTTAGCTGGTATATGAAATCATCCGTGGCACTGCTATCTCCAGACTCCGATAAACTCCTCCTTTGTTCGTGACCACTCCTCCAGATTCAGATAAACTCCGCCTTTGTTCGTAACCACTCTTCCAGATTCAAATAAACTCCGCCTTTGTTCGTAACCACTCTTCCAGATTCAAATAAACTCTGCTTTTGTTCGTAACCACTCTTCCAGATTCAGATAAACTCTGCTTTTGTTCGTAACCACTCCTCCAGATTCAGATAAACTCTGCTTTTGTTCGTAACCACTCCTCCAGATTCATGTTGATGTTAGCTGGTATATGAAATCATCCGTGGCACTGCTATCTCCAGACTCCGATAAACTCCTCCTTTGTTCGTAACCACTCTTCCAGATTCAGATAAACTCTGCTTTTGTTCGTAACCACTCCTCCAGATTCAGATAAACTCTGCTTTTGTTCGTAACCACTCCTCCAGATTCATGTTGATGTTAGCTGGTATATGAAATCATCCGTGGCACTGCTATCTCCAGACTCCGATAAACTCCGCCTTTGTTCATGACCACTCTTCCAGATTCAAATAAACTCCGCCTTTGTTCGTGACCACTCTTCCAGATTCAAATAAACTCCGCCTTTGTTCGTAACCACTCTTCCAGATTCAAATAAACTCTGCCTTTGTTCGTAACCACTCCTCCAGATTCATGTTGATGTTAGCTGGTATATGAAATCATCCGTGGCACTGCTATCTCCAGACTCCGATAAACTCCGCCTTTGTTCGTGAGCACTCTTCCAGATTCAAATAAACTCCGCCTTTGTTCGTAGTCACTCTTCCAGATTCAGATAAACTCCGCCTTTGTTCATGACCACTCTTCCAGATTCAAATAAACTCCGCCTTTGTTCATGACCACTCTTCCAGATTCAAATGAACTCCGCCTTTGTTCATGACCACTCTTCCAGATTCAAATAAACTCCGCCTTTGTTCGTAGTCACTCTTCCAGATTCAAATAAACTCCGCCTTTGTTCGTAATCACTCTTCCAGATTCAGATAAACCCCGTCTTTGTTCATGACCACTCTTCCAGATTCAAATAAACTCCACCTTTGTTCGTAACCACTCTTCCAGATTCAGATAAACCCCGTCTTTGTTCATGACCACTCTTCCAGATTCAGATAAACTCTGCTTTTGTTCGTAACCACTCCTCCAGATTCAGATAAACTCTGCTTTTGTTCAGATAAACTCTGCTTTTGTTGTAACCACTCCTCCAGATTCATGTTGATGTTAGCTGGTATATGAAATCATCCGTGGCACTGCTATCTCCAGACTCCGATAAACTCCGCCTTTGTTCATGACCACTCTTCCAGATTCAAATAAACTCCGCCTTTGTTCGTGACCACTCTTCCAGATTCAAATAAACTCCGCCTTTGTTCGTAACCACTCTTCCAGATTCAAATAAACTCTGCCTTTGTTCGTAACCACTCCTCCAGATTCATGTTGATGTTAGCTGGTATATGAAATCATCCGTGGCACTGCTATCTCCAGACTCCGATAAACTCCGCCTTTGTTCGTGAGCACTCTTCCAGATTCAAATAAACTCCACCTTTGTTCGTGAGCACTCTTCCAGATTCAAATAAACTCCGCCTTTGTTCGTAGTCACTCTTCCAGATTCAGATAAACTCCGCCTTTGTTCATGACCACTCTTCCAGATTCAAATAAACTCCGCCTTTGTTCGTAGTCACTCTTCCAGATTCAAATAAACTCCGCCTTTGTTCGTAATCACTCTTCCAGATTCAGATAAACCCCGTCTTTGTTCATGACCACTCTTCCAGATTCAAATAAACTCCGCCTTTGTTCGTAACCACTCTTCCAGATTCAGATAAACCCCGTCTTTGTTCATGACCACTCTTCCAGATTCAGATAAACTCTGCTTTTGTTCGTAACCACTCTTCCAGATTCAGATAAACTCTGCTTTTGTTCGTAACCACTCCTCCAGATTCAGATAAACTCTGCTTTTGTTCGTAACCACTCCTCCAGATTCATGTTGATGTTAGCTGGTATATGAAATCATCCGTGGCACTGCTATCTCCAGACTCCGATAAACTCCTCCTTTGTTCGTGACCACTCCTCCAGATTCAGATAAACTCCGCCTTTGTTCGTAATCACTCTTCCAGATTCAGATAAACCCCGTCTTTGTTCATGACCACTCTTCCAGATTCAAATAAACTCCGCCTTTGTTCGTAACCACTCTTCCAGATTCAGATAAACCCCGTCTTTGTTCATGACCACTCTTCCAGATTCAGATAAACTCTGCTTTTGTTCGTAACCACTCTTCCAGATTCAGATAAACTCTGCTTTTGTTCGTAACCACTCCTCCAGATTCATGTTGATGTTAGCTGGTATATGAAATCATCCGTGGCACTGCTATCTCCAGACTCCGATAAACTCCTCCTTTGTTCGTGACCACTCCTCCAGATTCAGATAAACTCCGCCTTTGTTCGTAATCACTCTTCCAGATTCAGATAAACTCCGCCTTTGTTCGTAATCACTCTTCCAGATTCAGATAAACTCTGCTTTTGTTCGTAACCACTCTTCCAGATTCAGATAAACTCCGCCTTTGTTCGTAACCACTCCTCAAGCCTGAGCTGGTCCGCTTTGTACCAAGGTATTCGGTGAGCCAAAAAACCTAGGCCGTTGACCCCAAGGAACCCCCGACGAGGCCTGATCAAACCCAGGAAGTGACAGTGGAAACACGACTGGGCCTGGCACATGCTAGAATGCCGCTTTTCGACCGGGAGTGGAAATGTGGCCATTTTTGGGAATTTTCTATCCATGCCAATTAACTAAAACTATAATCTGTTGTGTTCCAAAAATGCTTTATATAATGACATTTGTGCTCATGGTACACAAGATTTCCTCTGTATTTCTTTAATTCCTCACACATTTGATTCCGTTCAGAGTGCCCAAAGGGCCAAGGCCTCACTCAATGGGGCTGATATATACTCTGGCTGTTGCACACTAAAGATCGAGTATGCCAAGGTGAGGTTCATCTAAATTCACTGTGTGATAATGCTAAAACAATTCTATCATTATTTTTTTTAGACTTTTGATAATCCAGTGTGCATGAAGGGCTTAAATGTGGTATCAGAGGAACCATCATTTTGTAACCAGTCTTCAAAATCTTGAAAGCAAATTTAAAGTAAAAAAAAACCAAACATTTGAAGTGAATACTCAATATCTGCCATCCCTATTAAAGTTTTCAAGCAATGTTAGAAAGGAAATTTTACTTTTTTTTTTCTCTCTCTCTCTTAGCCAACACGCCTTAATGTGTTCAAGAATGACCAGGACACGTGGGATTACACCAATCCAAACCTGAGCAGCCAAGGTACCTTTTACCCTACATCTGCTCTGACATTTCTCAGCGCTCTTACTGCCACTGTGGGGGAAATAAGTGGGTGGGATTGGGGCATCTTAGAGCCGCAGCAATGAATCCACAGTTTCACCTCCCCTGTACTGAGAGTTAGGCATACGCCTGTAGGCCAACATCTACACCGCTTGTTGTGTATGTTTTCCTGACTCTCTGAGGGCAAAGTAAAAAGCCGTATCTGTGTGATCTTGCTAAGGCTTCCTCCGAGTGTTGTCCTTCTGATATCTCACAAGCTTCCTTTTCCAGCAAAGTCCGTCACATGTCAGTAATGTGAGGGGCAAGTGGCTTACTGGGTAAGCACCATATAGGTGGATTATCAGTCCATGGTCTACTGATACATTTTATGGTCAACATGAAACTACGATTGCAACCCATTTTACTTTTCCAGGTGAAATAAGGAAAAACATGGAGGGGGAATTTGATTTTGTCCATTGTAAATGTATTGAATTTTAATCACTCGAAATGGAAAGTCGTTTTGTTCAGAATAACATGTAATGATTAATTGTTCAGCAAAAGACTAGTAACGTGTTAAAAGTAAGTGGGCACAATTCTGATTTCATGTTGACTTTTAGGACCACTGATTACATGATTTTGGCCGAAGGTATCCATGGCCACCAACGGTGTAACCAAAGAAATTCCTGTCACAAACAAATTGTAGTTCACCGAACCTTTTGAAAGAAATGTTATTTGGTGCTCACACTGGCTATTTGCTCCTCACATTCATGCGGTACATTTAGAGACCAATGCAAAAGTACAGAACCTTCCAGAATATCAAGTGCGACAACAGAACACTCAGTACATCTGGACACTGGGGGACATTTCCTAGATTTCACTGAAGACACAAGTTCCTCAGACTTCCAACACTGTACCAGTCAACAAACCACAACTGCTTCCTATACCTGCGAGAACATTTCTCCAGAAGGACAAACACTCATTTTACTCACGTGAAACTGCAAGACATCCTGACAAACACGTGATCACGCACCATTTAGCACTCATCACCTCCTACAGAAATGACACTGCCAACGAAGACATTCTTCCTGTTGAACGGCAGTACACATTGAAGGATTTGGGGTTGTCGGTGCAAGTAGTTATGGCTCCCACACCCATTCAACTTTCTCCCGTTGTTTCTTACGGGTCAAGAACAAGATACACACTCCACTGTGACACCTCACCTTCACAACAACCTCACTGCTAACAAGGGAAGTTTTTGACACGCATCCTCAAGTGACACCATGACACAATTCAAACAGACCTTCTCTTCATTCATGTCAGACTGTTGACATCCACAGACAAACAGCCTTCTCTGAACCTGTCTGTCTTTCTCTGGGCTACGTTGTCTTTCTCTCGCTGTGCCGGTCGTTACAACACAAACCCCCCCCACACCTACAAATCGATATGCCTGACAACAGCTGATGACACTAAACCACTCGAGACACCGAAGACACTGCAGACAACATTCCAACAAGCAGACGCACTGACATGCAGACAGCCGACACGTCAAGTTTTAAAAAAGCTCAGTTAAGCCCTGAAATTCTGCCCTGGAAACTGGTGTTTCAGATACGCTCTTCCCCCAACATGTCTTCCTCCTCTAGTCCTTCCCTTTCACGATTCCTATCTCTTTCTGTCAATATGTGACGTTTTTTCCCTTTTTTTCAGTCGTATGACTACTGTGTAACACCTTCCGTATGATGCAGGTTGGCTTTGTGTCTAGTGGAAGTACCAGTCAATCTGAATTGAGCATAAATTGCTCCAACTTTTCGACCTCCGTAAGAAGACAGGCTTTGAAATGTGAATATGAAACACATGCTGGCATCAGTGGAGCTTTGAAACCAGTCTGAAACAATGAAGAGTGCTTGGGAAATCAGTGGATTGGACTGGTGGGGGAAGAAATGGAAAGTTCTTGAGTGCGAAATGGAGGAAGATGCTACAACCGTGGCTAATTTACGGCATGTTCTACTTGCCCCATCCTTCAACCCCCAACCCTTACGGTTGTACTGTAAGTAACCCCAAGCTTCTGTTGTCTTGGAGTGATACGCTCATAGTCTGTTTCATGGGGATGTGTGACCAAATGTTTGACTAACTTGAACTTTTCCTTTTCAGTTGAGTTGTTTTTTTTATTTTTTTATTTGTCTTCCCTCATTGGGCTACAAATGTTATGTAGTTCAGCAAGGTGCATTAAAATGCATTCCTGGGTTGGGTTGTGTTTCTGTGAGCAACATTATTATGCTTGTGATCCTCTGAGATGTTTTGAGGCGAGTTTAGTACCCCTTTTCCATTGATGGGACAATAGTCCCTCATTATCTGTGTTTACACCAAATACAAGGCAAGTGCTCTAAACTAGGGATGCACCAATCTGATATTCAGTATCGGTATCAGTTTCGATACTGCAATTTTTGTCGGATCAGGTATCGGTCAGATAGGAACGATCCAAATCCAATACTGAGTACTCACGGTTGTTACTGTTAAGCTGCCGGTATGAGCCGGTATGATCTGGGGTCCGTTCTTTGTAACCCGCTTAATACATCTGAGATGATTTGACAGAGCCCAGATCTTTTAATCGTGATAACTGATCTCTGGCTAATTTGGTTATTGAAATGAGTTGGATTAAATTATCTGAGATTACTGCACATTCTTGTGTTCACTGAAGAGGGCAGATGCATCGATACTCGAAACCACGATCAGCAGTGCAGTGATTGGCTGGCAGCAAGACAGCAGCGTAATGACATCATATAATTAAAAAAGCCACCTGGCAAACAACCCCACAAGTTTGTACCAAGCTTTAGTCTCTCAGTTTTTTCATTTCTTCGTGTCATCGCAGACACTCAATGGTGAGATCAGATCATACCGGCTGTTGTCAGACTCCTTGTGCATACAGAAATCTTACTGGATTATTACAATTAATGGCAAAATGAGTGTTTGGAAATGTAAACCGATATTCCCTTCTGACACTACAGCAAAAGATATAAAGAACTGCCGTAATACCATTTTTTTTTTTTTTGTTGGGGTGTAAAATACTAACGTGTATAAGACACGGTACTGTTTATATGTATTAAATTACAATTAAGTGTAAAATGTATCTATTTTTAGGCAAGGTTAGCTAAACATCCATTAAATTACATTTATATTTGTCCCAAATCGTTGTTACAACACAAATAAAGACTGCTTTATACTGAGAAATATAATGATATAGATCACCATTTCCCTTTCTTGTTTTGTTTTTCCACTTTATTAATTCCTGAAGTGAACTTTCGGCTGTATGACGATAAGCTTGACCAATATATTGACTGATATTTTGATTTATTTTGGGGCTAATTAATATTTTAAAGGGGCTAAAGCCTCTGTAAAATAGGTCTAGCGATGTCCCTGGTATTTAGTGGATTGTATTTAAGCCACAAAAGATTGATCATCAATTCCACACACACAATAGGTATAGATATAGATATTCTACTGGTATCATATGTATCGGCTGAGATTCAGTATTTTGGCTATTGGATCGGTTTTGAAAAAATGGTATTGGTGCATCCCTACTCCTGGAGTTCGTAAAGCAAGAACCACTGAAGCCCAAAGTATACTTACGTTTTTATGCATTTGTACAGTGCGTGGCATAGTGTTGTACTATATCTTAATTTTAAAAAAGTGTGTGCTCACCTTAAATTATTTCATCCACAAGGTGGCAGCACTTTCATAGGTGAAAAAGAAACGGGTGATGCAGAACAAACCACAACCAACGCTGGAGGATGCATTTGTTGACTGCATGCGTCATTG
Source organism: Paracanthobrama guichenoti (assembly GCA_018749465.1). Taxonomy (NCBI): domain Eukaryota; kingdom Metazoa; phylum Chordata; class Actinopteri; order Cypriniformes; family Gobionidae; genus Paracanthobrama; species Paracanthobrama guichenoti. The sequence continues at coordinate 4,492,646 of CM031957.1, forward strand.
AGGGTGCCTCAATTTAGAAAAGTAGCCATTACATTCCCATGTAAGAAAGAACTTATGGTAATTTACACCAAGAGGAATAACTAGTAGTAATAAGTTTTGTAACGAGTACTTTTCTGAATTGAGACATACAATGCATGCAGCTGACAAATGCGACCTCCAGAGGGAACAGGATTAGAAACGTGACGAGAGATCCACAACTCGTTTAAATGAGTACAAAGACTTTATTTGTTGTAACCTCTGGAGAGAAACAGTGCAGACATTGGACAAAGATGAACCTTTCTAGGGTACATGTGTTGACCATCTTTGTCCGCACACAGTCAAATAGAGTATTGAAGCACTATGTGTTCAGCGTTTGCGTCGAAACTGAAGTATTCTTTGGGCTTAAAATCACGGGTTGAGGGATGGAGAAAAGTAAAACGTAGAAGTTTCCCAAGCGGCTAATCAGTCTTCCTAATGCAAAACAAAATCACACTAAATTTCCATGCTGCTTAAGTACACCATTTTACTCGCTGTATATAATGTTCTTATTTGTAATAAGCAGAGTGATTTAAAGGCATGGTGCCCAACACATTTAAGAGAATAGAGTAAGAAACCTGTAATGTGATTGTTCAGAAATGTCCGTGAGATTGATGTTTGCACTGTGTGTACCTGAACAGGTGCAGATGCTGATGGCAATGGGGGCAATCAAGGTGTGTGTCTGCAGTAGACTTTATGTCCTCCCCCACCCACCCACTCACTCCCAAACATGACACACTACATTTGTCAAGGCGATTAGCCAATGAGTTCAGTCTGTTGCTTTTATTATAAGTTTGATTGGGCTGGTACACCACAAAAGAAAGACTGTATGTTTATTAGCCAGCTGACTGTGTTTGTGAGTAGTAATAAATGGGTCACATTTAATGGGTGAATCTCATGAATGCGGTCAAAACGTAACATTTCATGTGGCAATTCTCATTACCGTAATGCAAAATTGATTTAAAATGTATACTTCGTAGTATTTTTGTTTTTTTAAAGAAACAAGTTTTTTTTACTGCATTACAGTATACAAATATTGTAATTTGACTTCAGTAATGAGTCACCTTTGGTAACAATAAAAAAAAAAACTGTTTGGACAGTCACATCGATGCATGATATACAAAATTTAATGATTTAAAATCGACAGACTTATTCAACGAATATTTGTAAAGCAATATTTTCGTGAGATTCACCCTAGCAGTATAGCCCTTTTTTTTCTGGTGTTGTCCTCTTCTCTGCTGATCTTAAATCTGATCACATGCCAGTCACATTAATGTTACAAAGTCAGTGTCCTGTCCTGTCGCCTCTCAGCAAACTCATCTTTCACACTCTCTCTCTCTCCCCTCCCCTCTCTCTTTGCCCCTCCCCTTTCCTTTCTTGGCCTTCTTCCTTCTCTCGCCTCTCAGATATGAACGCCAACCCCAACAAGCGCCAGAGGCAGCCGGCTCTGCTGGGAGACCACCCTCCAGAGTATGGTAAGACTTGCGGGGTACACGCGTCTACACATTTGCTCGCAAACAGGGGAGTGAATGTTAAAACGACATCAAATTGGGGTGCATTTGTCACAGTGGCAGCAAGATGGTGCTGTGTTGACGTTAACTTTAATTTAAGTGAAGGGCGTGTAAAATACTCCTAATCTGCGCGCAACCCCCACCCCACGTGTCCTATATGTCATTTGTGGATTCTCAGGTGGTTATCACGGATACCAAGAAGAGAGCTATGGTGCACCCTATGAAGGCCGACGGATGGGGCCGCCCATGGGTGCTCCAAGGCGTGGTGGGACCAGTCAGCGTTATGGTGGACAGTACGGGCCTCCGCCTCCACCCCCAGGAGAATATGGCGCACATGCAGACTCACCGGTGATCATGGTCTACGGGCTGGATCCAATTAAAATAAATGCAGACAGGGTCTTCAACATCTTCTGCCTGTATGGCAATGTGGAACGGGTACGTACAACAGCAATACGTGCGTCAGACACTGCCAGAGTGCAAACAGCTTCGTTTGAAAGCCCATTTTTCCCCTTCTAAATGTAGGTGAAATTCATGAAGAGCAAGCCTGGGGCTGCTATGGTGGAGATGGGAGACTGCTATGCGGTGGATCGTGCCATCTCACATCTCAACAACAACTTCCTGTTCAATCAGAAGCTCAACGTATGGTACGTTCTGACTGCAGAATATGTGTATTCGGATATGTGTCTGCATGCTTTCTCCAGTGTGGCTTTGTATCTAATGGCACTGGCAAGTCCATACTTGCTCTCAGCAGCAGGATGCATAATTTAGTATGTTTCATCTGTTTGTTTTTTGTGTTTTTTGTTTTTTTTCTCCTCCTCTTCCCTCTTGTGTCAGTGTGTCTAAGCAACAGGCCATCATGCCCGGCCAGTCATATGAGCTAGAGGACGGGTCCAGCAGCTTCAAAGACTTTCACGGGAGCAGAAATAACCGCTTCACTTCTCCAGAGCAGGCGGCAAAGAACCGCATTCAGCACCCCAGCAATGTCCTCCACTTTTTCAATGCAGCACCTGAGGCTTCACCAGAGTCCTTCACCAGGGTCAGTTCATCACCTCAGAGAATGTCTGGACCTCTATTGTCTTATGATGTTATTTGATGTATACAATTTCAAACCTTCATCTCTTTTCAGATCTGTGAAGAACTGGGTGTAAAGAGTCCTTCCAATGTCAAACTTTTTGCAGCCAAAGGTATGTAATATAAAAAAGTGCTTGCATTGTAAATAATAGCATGGAAAGCCGAACTTGGCATAAATTAATTTAAAGTGTAGCTTTTTTGTTAGTTTTGTATGGGGAAACTTTAATGTCATCTATACTCTATTTTTATAATGGCTCCAATGCTGCTTTACTTCATTGACTAGGTTCCACATCAGAGAGGAGTTCATCTGGGCTTCTTGAGTGGGAGTCTGTTAACGATGCCATGGAAGCCCTTGCTATGATGAACCATCACCAGATGAAGAACCCCAGTAAGTGACATCATCGTTAGTGCTCGACCATGATTATTTATTTTGATGGCTGATGCTGATAGGGTGAGCAGGGTGGCTGGTGACATGTATACTGCCACACACTTAAAGATGGTAAAAACACATGCCTAACAATGGTTGACATGAAGTTATTTATTTTACAACATTGTTGAATTGTATGCAACAAATCATTTGAATGTAATGGCTAAATCTGTCAAATAAACATTTATACTTCAGATTGCAGCTTTTTGATTCGCTAATCCTATTACAGTATTTTTCACAAATAAAGAAATTGGTAAAAATGGGAGTAAAAAGTAACAAAGTAACCAGAGAGAGCGGTTGTCGTGTAGGTATGAAACAAGCTCAGTAAAAACTTGTATTCAGTAGTATTTTTTTTTTTTTAAATGGAAACTTTACGTTCACTCTTTTCCCACCACCAATCTCCACTGTTAAAAATGTGTATTTATCCTGTTTTTCTCTCCGCAGGCGGCCCGTACCCATACACACTTAAGCTGTGCTTCTCTACTGCACAGCACGCAAACTGAGCAGCATCATGTCCCAGTATCATCGCTGACCCGTCACTTCACCTTCCTGCTACTTTATTGTCCTTTATGGCTCATTTGTGCGAGTGGGTGTGCAGCCGTGTTGAGTTAACCTTATGTTGATTGAGCCACAGCACAAGCTGAGTGTGAAACTGACTGAACTCATTGTTTTTAATGGAAATGGGGTTAAAACGCTTTTGTACCAGTATTTTGTTTTGTTTTTTTTTTTTTTTTTTTTTTTATAGCTTATGATCGACTGTTAGCATTGTGCTCAGCACCTCACTTTTAGAAATGTCACCCTGTAAAGAAGATTGCTTTTTCTTTTTTCTTTTTCTGATTGTAAAATAAAAAGGGTCTTTGTTGTGATTTGCTTTTGCAAGGGAACAATTGTGACTCATGTTTTAAAATGTTTTGCAGCAGTTCAACCTTTCTTTGTTTCTTTTTTCAAAAGCTGCCTGGATGTTACTTCCTAGTGTATATTTGCGATCTGGACAATACAATGTAATCGATTTAATAAAGAAATTTAATCTGCGTATTCAAAATTGGATCATTGCCATTTGCTGTTAATTTGCAGATCAAGTTTGCACATGCTTTTACATGGTTTCATCAGTCATTAGACACTAACTCATCACAAAAGTCACTGAAATTTTTAGTTAAATGTATAAGATTATCCTGTGTATGGAGGCCCAGAAAACCAAATCAGCTTTTGGGCTGCTTTCAAATCAAATATTTGTATAAAATGCATAATCATTGTGGAAGATCGTGGTCAGAAACGGTAAAAAATTATTCACCTGATGTAGTGAATCATACAATCATGAAGACCTATCTAGCCTAACTGCCTGATGAATAGTTTATTTTAATACAGCAAAGTAAAACTAATATACAGAATTAAATTAATTTAAGAATTAAATAGAATTAAGGCAGTTCTGAAGGCGAAAAGGGGTCAAACACAGTGGAATGTAAATTATACAGTGGAATATAATTAAGACACAATGGTGTTCCTAATAATCCTTTAGGTGAGTGTGTGTGTGTATAATATATATATATATATATATATATATATATATATATACTTGCATATTGTTGCCCTTGACTGTTTTTAGTTGCTTCTATTGCTCTCATTTGTAAGTTGCTTTGGATAAAAGCGTCTGCTAAATGACTACATGTAAATGTAAACCTGACGCACGTATAAATTCTCCCCCTTCACATCTGTCACAATAATTTTCATTTATGCTTTACCTTTGCAGTTAAAATAAACCATATGCTTTATTATTTATGAATTTCTTAAATACCCACACTTCAACATAAGGGCAGATCCCTTGAGCGCTGCTGATGACACTTTGAAGTAACGCTTGAGTGATCAATATTCCAATATACAAAATAAGCCGCACAGATATGCTGAATCGAAACTCCCCTAAGTAAAGCCCAATTTATACTTCTGCGTTGAGTATACGCCGTAGCTACGTAGTAGGCTGTGTTGCATGTGTAGCCTACAATGTACCCTGACATGCACCTCTCCAATAATGCAAGCGCTGTGATTAGTCTGCCAGAACCCCTCCCTCAGGGGTACACATGCCTGCATGTGTAACTGCACATCAACGCGGACAAGGATGCAGAAGTATAAATGAAAATCGATGCGTAGCCCACGGCGTAGATTCTACAGCGAAGGTATGATGCAGGAGTGGGCCCTTAAGTCCTGGAGAAAGCTGCAAACGAGACGGGCTGATAGACAGAGCTTGTAAGTCACTCACACACTTAGCTGTCACCAGCGCTACAAGCAGTGCAGTCTTGGGAGAGAAACGTCAACCCTATGCCTTCTAAGAGTGTTAAGATGTTAAGAAGGGTGTTAAGAAAGGGCATCTATAACCATTGAGTCCCACAAAGGGACCATCTGCCTGGTCACTGGCCTCTTACGGCGTGCCCCTTTCATAAAACAACTTATTAAAGGGTGCTGGGCTGACATGACAAGCAGAAATAGCTGCTAAATTATACCTTCAAAGTCAAAAAAGCCTTTCCTTTATAATATAATTAAGACAATATTCTTATCCCATTGATATATAGTGATATATAGTGGAAATAGTGTCACTTCCACACATTTGCTGAAAACCCTCGGAGCTAAAGACAACCCAAATGGGATAGTTTGAAACTCGTAAGCAGTGCCTCGGTATGCAAACCTGGTTTCTCTCATTTTCTCGAGACCTGGTCCAAACAGGCCTTTAATTGGGTCGTACGCTGCATCCATCACCTCCGCTTTCTGAGCATCATACAATCCTGGCAGGTTAAGCCATAACGCTTTCTCACCTGACAAGGCCAGGCCCATCACACGGCCACAGCCCTGAACCGCTTCACGGGAACAGCGGAGAATTAAATCGCTCACCACACATATTTCGTCCCAGAGTGCTGGGTTCGGCACTCCTGTGTCTAGCTGTCGTCCCATCTCCTCCAAAATCTCTGCCTGGTATGCTGACAGTAAAGTCACTGCGTTCAGCGAGCACACTGACTGTGGCCCATATTTATACATCCTCTGATAGACGTTCCATCTTGCTCTGAAGCGAAATCTGGGAGGAGGCAGAAATAGAGTGCTGATTCGGATGGAGATGATAAGCCACTGAAGACTTCCACTGGGGGTCCAGCCAACTCCAGCTCTCCCATCCCTTGAATCTCCAGCTTAGAACATCCCTTGGCTGGGAGCTTGCTCTAAAGGGGTTAGACCAATGGCGAGACATCTCTTTCATGCAGGCAGGCATGGCGGGCAGGAGTTATGTGGCTGTGGGTTGAGCAGGCGACAGCCTTTTTCCGTCGTAAAGGTCCCTCTCTGCTCTTTCTGCATCTCACCACGGGCCAAACTAGGCCCAGTTTCACCGTGGATAGATAACACACTTTGTGCAGGTTACTGTCTGCCTGAGAGGCCCAGTCAGTTGTGCTAGAGGGTCTAGACCAGGGGTGTCTAATCCTACTCCCAGAGGGCCACTGTCCTGCAAAGTTTATCTCTAACCCCAATTAAACACACCTGAAGCAGCTAATCAAGTTCTTACTAGGCATACTAGAAACTTCCAGGCAGGTGTGTTGAGGCAAGTTGGAGCTAAACTCTGCTAGACAGTGGCCCTCCAGGACCACCCTTGGTCTAGACTGTTGGACAGGGAAGGGAGAGTTGTCTTCCTCGTCATCCATGTATAAGTCATGGAGGACAGAGTTAGCATCGCCTTCTGCGTCCTCCTCACCCGGTCCATCCGCCTCCTGCGTGAGAAGGCCATCAAACAAAGGAGGCATATCCGGGGATTCGGCTTCCATCATTTTCGCCAAGCTCGTGGTAGCCTGTGTATGATGGTCAGTCGCCATAGATTTCGCAGAAGCTCCTTCTCTCCAAGATTTTCACTGGCATTGACGCACAGTGGACCCATGTTTGTGGGTCCACAAGTGATGTTTGAGCGTGTTTTATACACATGATGCACATTGGGTGAGGGTCCCTGCCCGAGATGGTTGCTTCACAAGACGATAGACATGGGCAGGATGCGGCCTCCCTGCTCTTCGACTCATTCACTGGTGGGGGTAATGAACATCGACATAATGGCTAAAGAGTGAAAGAGTAATAAGACTAATTTTTTGTGAGTGTGCACTCAGCACTGGACAAAAACTTCACCGTGTTAAACAGGAAAATAATGCAACAGAATCTGATTCGGCTGTACAACCATTCTGGAGAAAACGGTGATGCCATCCAGCTAATTTCAATTATCATACAGTGTCAATGTGGGTGGCAAGGAACCAAAACTCTTTCAGGGCCATAATGAAGAAAAAACCTTGGGAGAAACCAGGCTCAGTCGGGGTGCCAGTCCTCCACTGGCCGACGAACAAACAGTGTATGATTATGGCAACATTACAGGTCAGAATATTAGATAGAAAGATATTCGAAGGAAGTCAATGGATGCAGTCTGGTTACCGACATTCTTCAAAATATCTTATTTTGTGTTCAACAGAACAAAGAAACTCATGCAGGTTTGGAACTTGAGGGTGAGTAAATGTTTTTTGCTAAAAAAATACTTTTATATGTGACTATGGGTTCTCAAAATTGAATAAACACAATTTACTCTAATGCAGCTTGTATTTTATTGTCAGAAAAATCGTATTCAAAATATTAAATGAAATAAGTATAAAAAATATAATACTAAAAATAAGTTACATTTTATTAAAGTGACAAACACATTTGTTTCAGGTTTCAGTCAGGTTTCAGTCATAGACCGTAAAAAAATATGGACGACGCGACTTCATTCTCTTCCGCTGAAGTGATTAAGCTTCCGGAGGTCCGAATATGGCGCTGACATCTTGCGCAGATTTGGGACCGAGTCTGCGCAATAGAGATCTCGGGACCGGAGTCTGCGCAGTAGAGAGCAGGAAGTAAAGGGCGCGAAATCAAAAGCCCACCCACCCTCTCGCAGATGCAGAACAATTCATTATGTTGGTGTGAAATAAACAGTTATGGAAATTTAGAAATTAAAGCTAAAGCTCCAATCTCCTCCAAATCCCGAAAAAAAGTCCGTTAGTGCCTCAGCGACAACTTCAATCCGTCATCTCAGCTGTCAATCATGACGTCACACCCCCGTTTTTATAGCATACATAAACTCATTAAAAAAAACACTTGAAGTGAAATCATCACGCTAAAAGCTGCCTATAATGACAGAAACCAACTTTGGGACAAAATTATTTGAAGTGTAATTTGACTCTTTAGTTTGTCTCGCGTCCGTTAGAAAACACGGAGGGGCGGGGATTATGAGCTATACTGGGAGCGGCCACCGGGGGGCGATCGAGGCGCGGAGGCTTCAGTTTCTGAGAGGAGTGCTGCAGGCTTGGTTTCAGCACAGACAGTAAAAGAAAGGTTTCAGCAGTACATTGCAGCATACCCCGGACGTACAGCACGCGCATAAGCGGAAGGTCACCGTGATGTAATATGCTAGAAAGTTCCCCGGATATTAACTGTTGTGCGAAGGTCAGTTAGTAGCGCACAAACAGAGTAAGTTACTACACAGTAAGTCATATTTAAGTAACAGAAACGTCAACTAGTATTGTATCTTTCTGGACGTAGTAATAAAAAAGCAACATGCCGAGAGGAAGCCGAAGCAGAACTTCGAGGATGAGTCCTCCGAGGTGAGTTAATAGTTATGGTTATCATGAGTTAGTGCTAGTCATGTGTCAGTCAGCTACTCAATTCATCAACAACCAGACGTCTACAGCTCCACAAGACGGACTCAGTCTCTTCGTTTTAAACATAACGTTAAGTTATCAGCAGTTATCGTGGTGATTGTAGAAGGACATCTAGCCTACAGTTATATGATCATGAGCTACATGAACCACGAGCTAGACCAGTTTGTTTACAATATGACTTTTATGATGTTGCTGTGATCATAATCTGTAATGTTCTTTCTTTAGATGTTTAGTGCCTTGTGTAGAGATACCCTGATTTTATAATTACAGAATATCAACAGTTTTATTAAATTAAAATCATGTTTTAAAACCGCTTTTAGTGTTAGACGAGAAAAACATTTATGTAAATATAAAACAAAAAGGACATGAACAGGCACCAGTAAATATTTATTAATTGTTGTCCAATATCTAGCAATTGTGATTAAATTTGTATAAATAGCTAATATCTGTGATAACCTTATATTTTACCAATGTGTATTGCGCATCCCTATTTGCTCCCAATTGGTCAAAACACCCTAGCAACCCTTGCACCCCCTGTAGTTGCCACCTAGCAACCATCCAGAACAATCTAACCATTGCATATCTATTTGATCGCATGGCCTTAACCTGGCCTAAGCTTGTAAAACGACTTCAATCTTTTGTCCAGCTAACAACAAAATCGTGTTTTTAAATATTAACATTGAGAATTAGACTAGGACAACCTTTTATGTAAGTGTAAAAAGAAAACAAACAAAAAGGCACCATTAAATATATTGTATATATGGCCAATAAATGTATAATATCTATAAGATAAAAATATCTTCTATCGATAACCCATATGGTACCAATATATATGCATCAGTCGAGTTTCAGAAGTAAAAACTCCACTCATTTTCTCCATAGGGAAATTGAGTTTGAACGAAAACTTATAAACCTTTAAAGACAACCTTACTGTGAGCTATAAGTTTGTTTGTTAATCCTTGGTACTTGCATCAGCCTAGATTTCATTTTTTTTTTTTTTTTTTTTAAATAACCGTTTTAACAGTGGAATTCCTGGTGAAAAACTACATTACCCATAATTACCTCTACATAAATTACACCAATCAGAGAGTCGAAACAAGCAAAACGCACCAAAGCATCTCTTTAGCCCCGCCCACTCAATTGAAGCACTGCGAATGACGTAATAAAGTCAAAATCCTTCATGTTTTTATATATGCATATTAGCTTTTTAAAAATATATAATCAACATTTTTAAATGAACTGTTTTATATTTCAAAGTTGTTTTTTATTAAATTATTCTGCTCGCAATGCTTCATGGGATTGTAGTTCTTTCCCTCACTAAAGCCGTTAAGTCTTGACACTATCCCTATGGGAAAAATTAATGGCAAAAAATACTTCTGGCATCAGTGCTGCTGCAAAAGTGGACAGGCACTGTTACACTATATTTGGCCCCTAATTGGTCAAACTGCATAGTAACCACCCAGAACACCCTAGCAACCACATAGCAACACCCTTCTACGCAGAATCCCCTAGCAGCACCATAGCAACCACCCAGTACACTGCCTAGACGGTAGCAGCCATAAAATAAATCTAATATCTGCGGTAAGATAACCCATATGGCACAGAAATGTATTGTGCATCCTAATTTGGTCCTTAATTGGTCAAACTGATTCACAAATCAGTTTGTATGATTCAACAACGAACCATTCAAAATCCTTTTCTAGCAATCAAATGATGGAAATGTCATGGAACTCATTCATCAAAAAAACTGAGAGACTCGTTTGAATGGATAGTTCACCCAAAAATGAAAGTTCTGTCATCATTTACTCGCCCCCATGTTGTCTCAAACCTGAGAATGTTTTTGTTTTGTTGAACACAACAGTTGATGGACCCCATTGACTTCCATTGTAAGGAGAAAAAAATACAATAAAAATCAGTGGGAACTGTTTGTTTTCTGACATGTTAAAGAATAATTCAGGTTTGGAATGACATGAGGGTCATTTTTAGGTGGAATATCCCTTTATAGGGATCTTCTAGTCCAAGCACTGATGATAAATGCCTGTTTTCCCTCTAGTTACTCATCACCTCCACCAATGGCTCGTGCAGCTCCTCCACGTTCATATGCCCCGGCTCCCACTGCCCCTCCGCCATCGGCAGTGGCCGCTCCTGCTGCTGCTCCCCGGCAGCCGGGGATGTTTGCCCAGATGGCGACCACTGCGGCCGGCGTGGCGGTCGGCTCTGCTGTCGGACACACAATAGGTCACGCCATGACCGGTGGCTTCGGCGGAGGCGGACAATCAGAGGCTGCCAGGCCTGATGTTACCTATCAGGTAAACGCCAACCCAAACTTCTTGTTTGAATAGTTATGTTCGCCTTTCCCTTCTGAAAATGTAGACTTTAGCATACCTTTAAAAAGAGTACTTGTTACGGATAACATACTATACTCAAAATATGTTATGTGTAAGAAATTAATACTTTTCTTCGGGAAGGATGCACAACCCTCTACAATGCGAGTAAATCAGTCGCATATGCGAGTACATTTCACTCTGGGCGACTAAACAATGTTTATCAATGTCTAGCCATTGGCTAATAAATTCTTAGATTTTTCGTGTGTGTGTGTGTGTTGGAGGCTAAGAATAAGTTTAGCATAGATATATTTTCACTCGCTGAACACTGAGTTTCGCTCTCGTCATGCGATCTAACTTATACGATTTCAAATCAGCTCATCTGACGTAACGTAAACTCTAAAGTACCCGTAAAGTCAATACTTTAAATATTACAAATTATGTGCGCTTCTTTTTCTTATATATCTTATTAGCTATGAAATTGTTGTTTGTGAGTCCTTATACTGTAATTATGGATGACAAATGAATGTATTAAGAAATTCTATGAATGTCTGGTAGATCTTGCTAAATAATTGTAGGAATTGTGCTTTAAAATGTCAGAATAATGACATGTTGCTTGTGTGTGGTGGCACAGGAGCCGTATCAGGCCCAGCCCGCGTATCAGCCGCAGCAGCCGTCGGTGTTTCAGTCGGAGCCGCAGCAGCAGAGTCCCTGTGCTTACGAGCTCAAGCAGTTCATCGAGTGCGCCCAGACACAGAGCGACCTCAAACTCTGCGAGGGCTTCAGCGAAGTACTCAAACAGTGCAAGTTCTCCTATGGTATGTACTCCGAACTTAGTCGTGGCTGTGTTGGGGAAAGTTACTTTTAAAAGTCATGCATTTGCTTTACTCCCTTAAAAAGTAACTTGCGTTACTTACTTTTTATGGAATGTAATGCGTTGCATTTTTTTCTGTTACGTTTCACAGCTGGCTGAGACTCGCTCTCTTCCAGGCCTTTTTAAAGCTTCTTTACCACAGGAATGCATTCAACAACAGGGTGTGTTCACATGTCATTTTCAAGAAAAAATAAACATTTATATACTTTTTAACCTAAATTGCTCATCTTGCACTGCTCTGCGCTCGCCAGTGATTGCGCAGTAACGTCGGAAAGGTCATGCTAGACGTAGGCGGAAGTACCGCCCCAAGTGAACGTGTGAAGACGAATACAAACGGCCTTTACAAAAAAACACTCCATCTCCAACTTTAAAATCGTCTGACATCGTTGTTTAACCTTTTTTTTTTTTGCTAAAGGATGACTACCCTACTACAATAACTGAAGCCACGCTAGGTCTCTTTTAGATGGAAACAGTTTTTTGTGGGAGACTTTGAGCTTTGAAACTTGGCAGATCTTATGCACAACCAGTTACATAACATACTAAAGAAAAAGGAAAACACGAAAATGCATATTGCTCCTTTAAAGCAAACTCTGGTGCGATTGCTCTGTTGGTGCGGTTTATTTGAATAAGTGTGAACGCTGCCATCTGAACCCTGGTGCTCATCAAGCAAGCAGACCGCTTCCAAACTAACTCTGGTGCAGTACGACTTAAATATGAACGCAACACAGACCAAAGACATGTAAAGAAGCCAAAAACTGGACATGATGTCAAAAGATGTGACCCTAAAAAGGACAGAATGCTCACTCATACCTGTTTTTTCTTGTCACAGTCACGATGTTGCCCATTATAGTTTGGTACAGGCATCAGAACCACGTCTCCTCGCAGCAGATCTTGGTTTGTGTGTGTGACGGAGGGATTCCTGCCGCTGTTTGGGCTCCTTTACACATTTTATAAGCCTGGTCAAAATACCATCATATGTACATACAAAGAGCACATATAGCCCAGCACACAGCATTGTTTTGGTTGTTTGATAAGTTCCGTCACGAAATATACGTCATAGAAGCCTTTTCTTTTTTTTTAATCTAAAGGTTCGGTGTTAAAAATGACAGTGTGAATGCTAAGCAAACCAGGACTAAATGTATCTGTATGTATGTGTGTGTATATTCCATCCATCCATCCATCCATCCAATGTTTTTTATAAAAATGTGACTCAAATATTGCTGTGTACATTTTATAAAGTAATGCATTAATTTATCAAAAGATTTGATCTGATATTAATTTATTATCACTGAACTTATTGAACAACATTTACACTCCTCTGCTTGATCATGGCGCCATCTGGAGTGTCGTTAAGGAATAGAAATGAGATTTTTGACAGGAATGAAAACGCGTTCAAATACGTGTAGTGCGTTCAATGGATTGTACTGTTGTTTAACAACAGTTGTTCAGCTGACGAATCGTCTTCTCCGAAAAACTTTCAGAAGACAAAAACTACACAAAGCAGTTCTGAAATTATGTGATTTTCCCTCATAGCCTAGTTTTCAGAAAAGTCAATGCTTAAAATCCAAACAGCATTATATTGCCATGCGCTCAACAGGAATCAGCAGCTATCGGCAGTAACGTTGCAGCAGCTATTTGACGTATTGTTCACATTCATGACGTTAATATTAACATTTGATTAATTTAATTACATTATGATTACAGAAACCTATTTACAGTTTTTCACTAATAATCTATTCCAGTCAAAAGTGGATAGCTAATACCTAAACCTAGTTTAACATTGCAGTCTAGGGGTTTTGCAACATAACACTTTGTAGATTATGTAATAAACTTGCCTACATTAATTTGCTCCAACAACATTGCTTTACCAAATCTTTTTTCCCTTACCTTAGTTTATTTTTTTCAGAGGCCACTGTAATGTTTGTTTGGGTTATATTGTTCTAAAGTGATTTTTTTGTTTTTGTTTTTCCCACAGGAATGTCATGAGGATTGGAGACATGAACACAACTATTCCATAGCCATTCATCTGCTTACTTCTGGGAAAAAGTTTCCTCTTAAAAATGCAACTCCAGCAAATATTAGGCCCTGCGTGAAAATTAAAAGCAGTGTCTTGGGAGAAATGCTGTATTTGATGCATAGTATTTATGCAGTTGGTGTAGATAACTGCAACTTTCTGATTTTTTTTGCTTGAGATAATGTCGAAGAGATCATAATGTGTATTGAAGGAGATTCTTTGTCAATATATGTTCTTATTGAAAATGTTTGATTCAAATTATGCGAATTGCAAATAAAAGGGTCAGAAACCTTTACATATCCAGTCATTTATGCATTTAGCAGAAGCTAGATTGAATTCCTCTCCCCAGCTTCAATTCAAGTGTATATCAATATATATCAAATCATTGTGTATATAAATATATATATTTTATATATATATATATATATATATATATATATATATATATATATATATATATATATATATATATATATATATATATATATATATATATATACATGCATACACACACAAAAATCAGGCATAACATTATGACAGGTGAAGTGAATAACACTGATTATCTCTTCATCACGGCTCCTGTTAGTGGGTGGGATATATTAGGCAGCAAGTGAACACTTTGTCCTCGAAGTTGATGTGCTAGAAGCAGGAAAAATGGGCAAGCGTAAGGATTTGAGTGAGTTTGATAAGGGCCAGATTGTGATGGCTAGACGACTGGGTCAGAGCATCTCCAAAACTGCAGCTCTTGTGGGGTGTTCCCGGTCTGCAGTGGTCAGGATCTATCAAAAGTGCTCCAAGGAAGGAACAGTGGTGAACCGGACACAGGGTCATGGGCGGCCAAGGCTCATTGATGCACGTGGGGAGCGAAGCCTGGCCCGTGTGGTCCGATCTAACAGACGAGCTACTGTAGCTCAGATTTCTCAAGAAGTTAATGCTGGTTCTGATAGAAAGGTGTCAGAATACACAGAGCATCTCAGTTTGTTGCGTATGGGGCCGCATAGCCTCAGACCAGTCAGGGTGCCCATGCTTTTGGCAGTGAAAGGGGGACCAACACAATATTGGGAATATATCTGATACTATATATATTTATATAGTAAATAATACAAAAAATCTGTAACTATTGGATTTTTTTTTCTCCTCTGATGTATTGTAAAATTCTAATTAATTGATACGTAAATGTAGGTGTGAACTGGATTTCTTATTAATATGGAGTGTATAACTGTAAGTAGTAATACGATATGGGACTGTCTTTAAAACGGCTTTTTATTTTTGGGTCTTGACATTCACGGTTGCCCTTTCGGCGCTGTGTTGTTGAAGGCAGCAGAGCCGTCATATCTCGACCGGCATATTCGTGTAGGAATACTGGAACATGGACCTGCACTAGCTGAAGGAGAAGACGACCGTTAAACAAAGGGAATAATACTCGTACAGGTATGCTGAATGTAGACGTTGTGAAGTCGTGCTTGTAATCCGCTAAACAGATTTCCTTCCATGATGCTGCAGCCTCAGACTGATGCTGGTGCGACTGTAAACATCGCGGGTTCATGAGCAAAGATAACTATAATTTGCCAACCAGCTCATTATAAATGAATAGGTTGAATCTAAAAACAATGCATACAATAGCAGTAACGAAAAATAAAGCAGCAGACGATATAAAACATGCCGTTTCCGAGCAGTACTAAAAGTACCCGGATGACCACTGTACACATACACTCACTTAAAGGATTATTAGGACAATACTAATACTGTGTTTGACCCCCTTTCACCTTCAGAACTGCCTTAATTCTACGTGGCATTGATTCAACAAGGTGCTGAAAGCATTCTTTAGAAATGTTGGCCCATATTGATAGGATAGCATCTTGCAGTTGATGGAGATTTGTGGGATGCACATCCAGGGCACAAAGCTCCCGTTCCACCACATCCCAAAGATGCTCTATTGGATTGAGATCTGGTGACTGTGGGTCCATTTTAGTACAGTGAACTCATTGTCATGTTCAAGAAACCAATTTGAAATGATTCGAGCTTTGTGACATGGTGCATTATCCTGCTGGAAGTAGCCATCAGAGAATGGGTACATGGTGGTCATAAAGGGATGGACATGGTCAGAAACAATGCTTAGGTAGGCCGTGGCATTTAAATGATGCCCAATTGGCACTAAGGGGACTAAAGTGTGCCAAGAAAAACATCCCCCACACCATTACACCACCACCACCAGCCTGCACAGTGGTAACAAGGCATGATGGATCCATGTTCTCATTCTGTTTACACCAAATTCTGACTCTACCATCTGAATGTCTCAACAGAAATCGAGACTCGTCAGACCAGGCAACATTTTTCCTGTCTTCAACTGTCCAATTTTGGTGAGCTTGTGCAAATTGTAGCCTCTTTTTCCTATTTGTAGAGGAGATGAGTGGTACCCGGTGGGGTCTTCTGCTGTTGTAGCCCATCCGCCTCAAGGTTGTGCGTGTTGTGGCTTCACAAATGCTTTGCTGCATACCTCGGTTGTAACGAGTGGTTATTTCAGTCAAAGTTGCTCTTCTATCAGCTTGAATCAGTCGGCCCATTCTCCTCTGACCTCTAGCATCAACAAGGCATTTTCGCCCACAGGACTGCCGCATACTGGATGTTATTCCCTTTTCACACCATTCTTTGTAAACCCTAGAAATGGTTGTGCGTGAAAATCCCAGGCCTGTTGTTTGTTGTTTCAGAGTTTTCCTTTCCTTTCCTTTCCTTTCCTTTCCTTTCTTTCCTTTCCTTTCCTTTCCTTTCCTTTCCTTTCTCTTTTGTACAGGATGGTGAGTTTTGTTTGTTTAGTTACATTAGATTAGAGGGAAAGCATAGGTAAGTCAGCTGACCCAGAAGATTCTTTTGTGTTTCTTGGGAGTTAGGAAAGCATCAACTCTGAGTTGTAGTTTAGATTAGTTAGCTCACCAGTCCTTATTTTAAGTTTTGTATGTTTATAAATCTTTGTTTGGTTTTTGTTACTTTCTGTTGCCAATACGTTTTATATTTTTATTTCTAAGGTAATAAAAACATTATGTAAGGTCTTTATACTCCACTGAAAACATAGTTATGTATATTATATTGTATTTCTGTCAATAGATCCTCATAAATACTACACACTGCACCTTTTAAATAAAGTGTAATCCTTTAATTTGAGGTTTCAGTGTTACAGTGTAATTATGCATTTAAGTACTGTGTAATAATAATTAACTACAGGGTTTGGGTTAGGGTTTGTTTTTTCTTTGGTTTAGGTTAGTTGCATGTAATTATGCAGCTATAATTTACTGTTATTACTACAGTAAATACATATAACGACACTGTAAAATAAAGTGTTACAGAATATGGTAATCATTTACCCTTGTATTACCATCTGATCACTATACCACTTGCATAATTTTAATGTAAGGGCTATAGTATTGTTTGTATTATTTGTATTATTTAGTTTTTGTTGTTGTTATGTTATTATTTTACTATATGTTATGATTATTATTATTATTTTTATTTTTTCTAAACATTTATCCTGTCTTTAACAAATGTTAACATGTATGTGGTCTGAACTAGGTTTGTAATAACCCAGTTTTCTTACAGGTGAGGTTATAATAATGACCAAAGACGATGAAATTGACTGGGCTGGAGCACAGGACTTTTATGAGAAGTATGATCCAAAGGAGATCCTTGGAAGGTACTGTCATTGTACACATATTTTAGTGAAGATGAAAAAATGTATTGGTCATATTCACCCTAATTTACATCATAAACTATTATTATTTTCACTTAATTCTAATAAAAATGAGATTTGTTTACTTTTTTCATATTAATGTCAAAGCGTTTTAATGTTGATTTTGGACTTTTCTTGAAAGTTGTTGTTAGATTCACAGGAAAATAAGCTCAGTAATTGAATGAACAGCAAAAAAACTAGAGGTGCATGAAATTTGTGGTGCATTTTTCAAAACTGAAGAAATATTAAAATATATATTATGCAAAAAGAGAAAAATTATACGGTCTCCTTCTTGGCTGGCATGTTGAGAAATATGTATTCAGTATCATTAGGATTTATATAACACTATTAAATTAACTTATTAAATTACATCTATAAACATGTTGGAGATCAGCTAATGACATGAAATAATACTCAGTAAAATACTTTCTTATATATATATATATATATATATATATATATATATATATATATATATATATATATATATATATATATATATATATATATATATATATATATATAACTATATAACTTATAACTTAAACCATTCAAAAAATAATAAAATAAAAATTTGTGTGAGCATGCGTTTTCGAGCCGTGTGCTCTCTTGTCCGCGTGTCTTGTTTCTTGGCGTGCTGTGTTTGGATCCCGGCGCTCATGTTCAGTTACGTGTCGGGGTTTCGGATACTCACGCTCCATGTTTTCTCTACCTGCTATGTTATGCTGCGTTCCAGACAGATCGGAATTTGCGGGTCACCAGTAGAGAGAGTGAGCAGCTTCAAGTACCTGGGTGTAAACATCTCCGAGGACCTGACCTGGACTGCTCACATTCAGACACAGGTGAAAAAAGCCAGGCAAAGACTGTACCACCTGCGCCAGCTGAGGAAATTCAGGGTTTCACCAGCTATCCTGAAAACTTTCTATTTAGGGGAGATAGAAAGTGTATTAACTCAGTGCATCACAGCGTGGTATGGGAACAGCACCAGTCATGACTGCAAAGCCCTGCAAAGAGTTGTGCGCTTATCCGAGCGTATCTCAGGGTCAGCTCTCCCGTCTCTGCAGGACGTCTACACCAAACGCTGCAAAGGTAGAGCTACTAAGATCATCAAGGACTCTAATCACCCTGCAAACCCTCATTTCACGCTGCTACCATCTGGTAGCGCTTCCAAGCCTGATGGCCAAAACTGAGAGACTCAGGAGGAGCTTCTTCCCCAGGCCATCAGACTCCTGAACTCAGTCACTTAACATCACGTGACTTCACTTCAGGATAAACATCGATACACTGACATTGCACTGCACTTTCTGTTCTCGTTGTTACTGTGTAACAACCTGTCATAAACCTGTTTGCACATTATACTCTTATACATTTGTTAACCACATATTTATAAGTCTACAGTTTACTCACTGCACAGTCTACTTCAATTATTTTATTCCACTTTATTCTTATTTTTACTTTTTTTCTCTTGACTTGATTATTTATAATTCTACAGATATATATATATATATATATATATATATATATATATATATATATATATATATATAGTATATATATATATTTTACTCTATTTCTATTATAATTTCCTCATTGTGTTTTTAACTGTGAATTTGCACTGTCCATGGAGCGGACCTGTTTACATTTCACTGCCGGTTGTATATTCTGTATATAACTGTGTATGTGACAAATAAAACTCTTGAATCTTGAATTTGGATTTTTCCCACCTCCTTCTAAGAAATAATGTCTGGAATGCCTCTCAAAGTCGGACATTCGTCATTTAATTTGGGATATTCCCATGTCCAACCTTGTCTGGAACATAGCATTAGCTGAAACCCTATTGTAATTGTTAGAATTTACAAAGATCAGAATTCTGCCCTAAAAGTGATCGGGCAGACCAAAACGGTAAGGGTTAAAATGTTAAACCGTAAAATGTTGAGGACTGGTAGTAGTCACACTGCCTAACCCATCATCAAAGCTCGTCTCAATCGGCCTGACAGGGGCGCTACAGAGGTCAAAAGTACGAAATCTCTCATAACTCCTAAACCGATCGTCACCCGCAAAATGTTGGGGTATTTATTTTTAATTTTTTTAAACTACTTCTAGTTCTAGTTTTTCACCCAATCAGAAGCAAACCAGTGCAGAAAGATTCTCTGAAGTCTAACTGTCAATAATTATCAAAAAAAGTCTACATTTCGATTGACGTCCACGACGGGACGGCAAAACGTTCAAAGTGGCCGTGGCCACTTTTACTGAAATGGCTATCCCTCTTGAAATAAATTAGATAATTTCACCAAACTCAGTGAATCTGTGTATGGGCTCGGTCTGTAGTCACTTGAAAAAGGACGCGATGACTGGCCACTTGGCCAATGAAAAAAAATGTGAAAACAACTATAATTACACATCGTCAGTCCGATTTACTTGAAAACTTGAAATGTGGTGTCGTCCAAGGTGCCGCGATTGTCTATGAGTATATTTGCATATCTCGAAAAACACGGTCGCCCACGGCCAATGAAGTTCAAGTAGCTGTCAGCCGATCGGTACACATTTAGATTAAATATGCCACTCTCATTAATGGGGTTACGCACTGAAACTTCATAAAATCATTATCCAGAAGTTACAAAAATGTTTATATTAATTTAACGGTGCACTGTGTAAATTTAGCGGCATCTAGTGGTGAGTTTGTGAATTGCAACCGCTCACCGCTCAGCCCTTCCTTTCGAAGCACATAGAGAAGCTACGGTGGCCGACACAGGACAAAGATGTCATCGTCTGAGAGAGCAGAGAGTAGCTAGCACTCTGTAGAGAAGTTTGTCCGTTTAGGGCTACTGTAGAAACATGGCGGCACAAAATGGTGACTTCACTGTAAGGAGACCTGTGGTGTGTGTAGATAGAAATGGCTTATTCTAGATAATAAAACATACCATAAAACCATAAAACATAACAGTTCATTATGTAAGGTATACTCCACTGAAAACATAGTTATGTATATTATATTGCATTTCTGTCAATAGATAGTTGGTAAATTCTACACATTCAAATAGAAATATTTGTAGTGGATGCGCTGCTTTTGAACACTTTACCTTTGGCATGATGTGTTTTAATGTTTTAACTACAGCAAGGATTGCTTGGCGTATGATAATTCCGCTTTAAATTGTGTCAGTTATTAAAGGGGTCATGAATTGAAAAAAATCTACTTTCCCTTGAGCTTTTGATATATAAAAGGTCATGGTAATATAGGAATAGCCTGTAAGTTTCAGAGCTGAAAACGTCCTTGTTAGTCAAAGAAAAGCTTTTATTGACACCAGACCCAGCAAACGAGAGATCTCAGAATATGCCAAGCTGTGATGTCAGAGTGTGGTGAAACACCGCCTCAACAGAAGAAGTACGCCTGATTCTGTAGCCCCGCCCACCGACTCGTGCCACTGACATGACATAGGCCTAACATAGAGCTAAACCGGACTGAACTTCTAAGCAATAAACATACCGCATAAGCTTCATTCGGATTCCAGTATTATGAATGCATGGATGAACTTTATTTTTAATGAATATCCAGTTGCGTGGGGAAGACATTTCACCACGGATTCATTTGTAAACAAGAGACTGGATTTGCAGACAGGATGAGATTACATGAATGAATGAAGCAACACACTACCCTTACGAAAATGAACCATGGTTTTACTACAAATAAAACCAAAAAACCATGGTTATTGTAGTTAAACCATGGTAACCACAAATTAACCATGGTTTTGCTACTCTAACCATAGTTATGTGGTAAAACTGTGGTTATATAAATGGTAATCAATTGGCCAAAAACCATGGTTACTACACTTTTACTTCAATAAAACCATGGTTATTTTTATATTTTACATCACATTTTATTCACATTACATTTAAGGGTAATGTGAGTAAAAATGTTTTTTATATGTGATAGTATTGCATTGTTGCATTGCAGTGGTATGCATTTTCGGGGAGGAGACGGGGTGGAGATGCATGTATGCACAATCTTCTGCTGACTGGGTTTTATAAAGGGAATTTTGGTTTTATAAATCTGAAAAGTTTTGTGCATACTCAAAATCTAGACTTTGTGTGTACGCACACTTTAAGGATGAAATCTACGGAAAGTTTTATATATGAGACTGCCAAGTCTTGCTGCCTGTCTTGTTTTCCCCCATGGGCTAATTTTTCTTTGTTTTGTCTTATTTTTATTATTATTATTATTATTATTATTATTATTAATAAAAACCCCATTGCTCTCCATTTGAGTTCTCTGACAGATAGCCTACATCAGGCTTTTATAGCTCATGCAGTTTGATATAGTGAGAATATGGTGCTCCAGTTCGAGGAGGAAAAAAATCTATTTTATTTAGAGGCCCAAACAATTCCTGATATTTATTTGACCAAAAAGTAAGATAAAGTTCTTGTAAAGTAGTAGCTTGTAATGTAAATCAATACACACAGGATAGCAGACTAATAAATATCAGTTTTTAATGTTTTACTTCAGTAAAATAAGTGTCCATCTTGAAATTTTCCTAATAATACAAATGTTATTCTTACATTTACTTAAGTAAAGATTTCACGATCTGGAGGGGGACATATTTATAATTATACTAAAAGGCCTTTTTACTTGCTAACAAAGTATAAACTATCAATGAGACGACAGAAGGCATGTAGTAGATTGTTTTTTCATAGCACTGCAATGTGTTATATACGGCGCTGTAGTATTTTCTTCAGAAATCTATACTGGGAACAGTATTTCTCATATTTGATGGTGTTTGTGTTGCAGAGGGGTAAGCAGTGTGGTTCGACGCTGCATCCATAAGCGCACCACTCAGGAATATGCCGTCAAAATCATAGACATCACGCCATCAGATAAGATGAGCCCTGAGGAGATGGAGGAGATCAGAAATGCCACGACAAAGGAGATTGACATCCTCAAGAAAGTGTGTGGGCAAGAAAACATCAGTAAGTATCCACGAGGTTAGAATAGTAGCAGCTTTAAAGCATGAAATACATCAAGTATAATTATATCTGTAGAGAGTCGCATATGATTTAAACACATTGATTCTTGCTTCTTCAGTTCAGTTGAAGGATTACTTTGAAACTAATGCTTTCTTCTTCTTGGTGTTTGACTTGTAAGTATTGATTTCACACTTTATGAACCACATACACACATGATAAGAATACAAATATTGTTTACTAATCAAATTGCTCTAACATGATACTGTTTGAAAAGTAGTTAAATGCAATAAATATTGTTCTCACAGGATGAAGAAAGGTGAACTTTTTGATTATCTAACTGAGAAGGTTACGCTCAGTGAAAAAGAGGCCAGGTTAGTATAATTTAATGAATCAAATGAATCCGGTCAAGAACATGTGCAGGTCATATTTCATCACAAAATCAAAGAAATAAACTTTACGTTACGATTGTTTTGCATTGTGACATTATTTTGTCACAATCCCTCTTCAAATCTCATTACCTTAATGTAAAAATATCTTATTCTCAATAGAGAAAAACATTTTTGTATACATAATAAAAGTGTTCATTGTACTTCCTTTAATTTAGGCTGATTTAAAGGAATATGCTGAGTTCAATACAAGTTACTGTAAACTCAATCAACAGCAGTTTTTACCACAAAAAAAAATTGACTCATCCCTCGTTTTCTTTACAAACAGCAAAAATCAAGGTTAAGGTGAACAATGAATAATGAATAATTTGATTAAATCACTTAAAGGGCTGAAAATCCTGTCATCATTTATTCACCCTCATGATCGTTCCAAACTTCGTTCCATTATAAGACTTTCGTCGTTTATCTAATGAAGATGTTTGTAATGAAACCTGAACTAACTCTTTAACTCTTCTATTAAAAGTTGTCTTATTTGAGCTCTTTTTAGGTTTTAGATAGGCTGTTACATCGTCTGCATGGCAATGAAGTTGTAAAACTGGATATACAAAAAAGGTTAATACATTTTTTTTCACACTAAAATCATCTTAACACGTATATTGTTTGTGTTTTGTGGCTACACTATTGAGGATTTTAATGTTTAAGAATTGGCCACATGCACATGAATATGCAAATTAGCCCCGCTTTACTTTACTGTAGTAAACACTCCACAAAAGTATCGCTCTCTACAACGTCGGACACGTAACGGAAAATAATATGATTATCCTTTTGTTTGACTGCTATCAAACAGCTAATAATGTGTTGCTAATGTTACACAAACCATGTTCCCTGTCTTCTAAAAATCAGCATCCTTAGAAACGCTTTGAACAACTTAGAACTTCAGAGAAGAAAGGCAGTTTAGCAAAACATTATGACCACTGACAGGTGAAGTGAATAACATTGATTATCTCTTCATCACGGATGGGATATATTAGGCAGCAAGTGAACATTTTCTCCTCAAAGTTGATGTTCGGGAGCGGTTTGTGGAGCAAAACAACGAGTTTGGGGTGTTGACTTGGCCTCCAAATTGCCCAGATCTCAATCCAATCGAGCATCTGTGGGATGTGCTGAACAAACAAGTCCGATCCATGGAGGCCCCACTTCACAACTTACAACTCACAGCAAAAGGTGGACCAACACAATATTCGGTGTACATCATATACATAATTCACCCGCTATATTGCTAAAAGTGCCTGATTTTTCATATCAACAGAAAAATATACCAGGATAACCTGGCTTTTCTTGAGACTCCCCTGTTTCAGACATAGTTAATGATATGCCAACGGTCACCCGGTCATAGTTAATGATATGCTAAAGCCCACCCACACTTTGACATGATTGGTTACAAGGTAATTTGAATATTTATGTAAATAGATTATGTATCTATGTATTTATTCACTGATGTAAAGACTCTCGATCGGGACTAACAATATATTTTATTATACCAGATGGATGAAACTATCAAATTAAATATGAGGTTCTATGCTGATAAATATACTATTGGTGTCTGGACATCATGATGTTATTTTTTGTGCATTTGTTATTGTACATTTCTAATATAGCTTTGTTTTAGCAAGTCAAACTTTTTTTTCCCTTTTTATCAAATGAGAATCACCTTCGAGAATAATTATGGTAATGAGAATCTTGTCTTGAGGGTGAAATGTGACCTGGACATGTTTTTGTGAGATTCATGTTGCATGGCTCAACGTACAACAGTACATATTGCATATATTTGCAGTGTTCTGTTTTCATTTTGCAGGAAGATCATGCGCTCCCTGTTGGAGGTGGTTCAGTTCCTTCACTCGCAGAACATTGTGCACAGAGATCTTAAGCCAGAGAACATCCTTCTGGATGACAACATGAGCATCAAACTCACTGATTTTGGCTTTGCTGTGCAGATTGCACCAGGACAAAAACTCAAAGGTATTCAAAATTCAAAGCAGCTTTACAGAAAATACATGCATCTACATTCAATTTAGAGTGATCTGTTATCAGAGGTGACTGTGTCCAAGTTATGTGATTTCAGAAATGTACATATTAGTGCTGTCAAAATTAGCGTTAACGCAGCATCAATTGTTTTCTGTCATCCTTGGCTAGCGCTACATTACATGATCATGCTCTTATTCATGCAAATGCTTTTAAACCATTCAAGCGCAACAAAAGAGAATGCGCTGTCCTGACGCACAGAAAGATTCATCTATATTTAATTTATTATTTATGTAGTGCAGACTGTTGGATAACTTTATTCGATTTCTGTATATTTCCTACCTATATAGGCCACAGGTAAATACAACATTTATTATAATGGGTTTATGTGAAGATTAAGTTCACTTAAATTAAAAGTTATTTTTAAAGCCTAATAATTGTTGAAATTGATATAGCTTTCAATTATACTGTAATGTTGAATGTCTATCATTAATGTAAATAAATAAATAAATAATCGAGCAGTGATACTGGCCTTCATTCATAAAAAGGTGCCATTACAACAAATATTTAAAAATATAAAATATGCTTAGGGTGTGTCCAAATCTACTTTTGTTAGTTTAACAACCGAAAAAACGGTTGGCATGCTAGGCTCATGGTTCAAAAGGATTGTACCTAGTCTCTTAATGAGTCATGGGTGTGTTTTGGGTGTACCGTGTAATAAATCAATCAGAGTCTCATCTCCCATTCCCTTTAAAAGCCAGTCGTGCTTGCACCATGGCGGATTCGCTATTTACATGGTGGAATTTGCGAGTTTGTGTGTGCCGCTGCACGTCCCTGTGTGTATAATAAGCAGAGTGGACGCGCGTTGTGCACCCGCCTATAGGCGCATATTTCTAATGTGCCCTTTAAATAACACAAAAATACTGCGCTGTTGACTAAAGTGTCATTCAGTCGGTCTGTGTTCTGTCACGACTCACCGAGCCACTTGTGCTGTTTGCGATTATGTTTGGTGAATAACTGCACTTGTGTGGAGCTATGGAAATGAGCCAATCAGTGCAGAGCTCATCATTATTATTCATGACCCTTCCAAATAAGGCAAAAACAGACCATTTTATTCTAGGGTTGTAAATTTGTAGGGATCTGTAAAACCGTATCTGGAGAATTTAATTCTGCCATTTCCAGTTCTGCCCTTAAATAAGTCACATACCCTCTATGTAGATATCATTGTAGGGCACTCATTCTAGGGCACCTTTAAATAAAATGATACATTAAATACAGAAGTTCTTATTAAAAATGTATTTATATACAGTATATATACTAGTATATAGTATACACTACCAGTCAAAAGTTTTGACACACTTTCTCTTTGATGGGAAAGTTTGCCGATCAGGCATAATATTATGACCACTGACAGGTGAAGTGAATAACATTGATTATCTCTTCATCACGGCTCCTGTTAGTGGGTGGGATATATTAGGCAGCAAGTGAACATTTTGTCCTCAAAGTTGATGTGTTAGAAGCAGGAAAAATGGGCAAGCGTAAGGATTTGAGCGAGTTTGATAAGGGCCAAATTGTGATGGCTAGACGACTGGGTCAGAGCATCTCCAAAACTGCAGCTCTTGTGGGGTGTTCCCGGTCTGCAGTGGTCAGTATCTACCAAAAGTGCTCCAAGGAAGGAACAGTGGTGAACCGGCCACAGGGTCATGGGCGGCCAAGGCTCATTGATGCACGTGGGGAGTGAAGCCTGGCCCGTGTGGTCCGATCAAACAGACGAGCTACTGGAGCTCAGATTGCTCAAGAAGTTAATGCTGGTTCTGATTGAAAGGTGTCAGAATACATAGAATGCATAGCCGCAGACCAGTCAGGGTGCCCATGCTGACCCCTGTCCACCATCAAAAGCAGCAACTGGACCACGGAGCAATGGAAGAAGGTGGCCTGGTCTGATGAATCATGTTTTCTTTTACATCACGTGGATGGCCGGGTGTGTGTGCGTCGCTTCCCTGGAGAACACATGGCACCAGGATGCACTATGGGAAGAAGGGAAGCTGGCGGAGGCAGTGTGACGCTTTGGGCAATGTTCTGCTGGGAAACCTTGGGTCCTGCCATCCATGTGGATGTTACTTTGACACGTACCACCTCCCTAAGCATTGTTGCAGACCATGTACACCCTTTCATGTTAACGGTATTCCCTGGTGGCTGTGGCTCTTTCAGCAGGATAATGTGCCCTGCCACAAAGCACAAATGCTTCAGGAATGGTTTGAGGAGCACAACAACGAGTTTGAGGTGTTGACTTGGCCTCCAAATTCCCCAGACCTCAATCCAATCGAGCATCTGTGGGATGTGCTGAACAAACAAGTCCGATCCATGGAGGCCCCACCTCGCAACTTACAGGACTTAAAGGATCTGCTGCTAACATCTTGGTGCCAGATACCACAGTACAACTTCAGGGGTCTAGGGGCCAGGGCTGTTTTGGCAGCAAAAGGGGGACCAACACAATATTAGGTCATAATGTTATGCCTGATCGGTATGTTGGATGATATGTTATACTATTATGTATATATTTAATATAATATACATTATAAAATATATTGTATGTAATGTTTGAATAGAATCTTATAAAATATCTAAAAATCTATAAAGTAATCTTATGTATATA
The DNA here is from genome assembly GCA_018749465.1 of Paracanthobrama guichenoti. Taxonomy (NCBI): domain Eukaryota; kingdom Metazoa; phylum Chordata; class Actinopteri; order Cypriniformes; family Gobionidae; genus Paracanthobrama; species Paracanthobrama guichenoti. Next base: position 4,520,322 of record CM031957.1, read on the forward strand.
TGACATTATATTAAATTATTAGATATAATGGTAACGCTTTACAATAAGGTTTCATTAGTTAACTGCTTTAGTTAACATGAACTAAGAATTAGCCATACTTCTACAGCATTTATTAATCTTAGTTAATATTAACTTCAACATTTACTAATACATTATTAAAATCATAATGTTTGATTATAAGTCGTCTAGCATTGTTTTGGAATGATCTGATGCATTTTGATATGTAAAGGATGTGGTTTTAGAGAGGATTTCAGCACTGCGTTTACCAAGAGGTCTTAAGAAGAAGGTCTGTTTTAAGTCTCTGTCTTGGGAATCAAAGAGTCAGTTAGTTTCCAGACTGAATGGCATCCCAAATGACAGATCACTTATTTCATGGACCTGAATGTTGATTCTGTGGAATTCTACCTCTGTCTGATTCGCTTTCAGTTCCTACAGAGAATAAAATAAAACTTCTTGTTCTATATTTTATTTTTATTTTAGGGTGAAGTAAGAACCTTGACATGATATTAAACCAAATATTGGTCATATACCATAACATGCTGTACATAATGCATGTTATGATCACAAATACATTGTGCATGAAGTATTAGATAACATGCAAATATGTTTCATTAGAGCTTCCTTTGGTCTTGTGTTGTCACACATAGAGGTATGTGGAGCGCCAGGCTATCTAGCGCCAGAGATTATCGAGTGCTCTATGGATCCTCACCACCCAGGTTACGGGACCGCCGTTGATCTGTGAGTAGACCCTTATATATGGGGACATATATAAGCATTCATATAAGAGCTTGATCTTGACGGCAAATGACAAGCTCATGAAACCAATTTACATTATACTTTTTTAAGTTGGACTAAATCTTTAGCTAAACTTTCAAACTCTCACCGTCTTTTTCAGCTGGAGTGCAGGGGTGATCATGTACACCCTTCTTGCAGGTTCCCCTCCCTTCTGGCACAGGAAACAGATGCTAATGCTGCGTATGATCCTAGCAGGAAGTTATCAGTTCACCTCTCCGGAGTGGGACGACCGTTCAGACACTGTCAAAGACCTGGTACGTCTGCCGCAGACCTGGGGATAATTTAAAATAGTGGAACACACTTGTTCAGCTTACCAGCCAATGAATACAAGCCTACAACAGATCTACTAACCTGCACTCTGTGGTGTTCATGGGGTGTTTAAACTTTCAGATCTCCAGGTTGTTGGTGGTGAATCCCGAGACACGTTACACTGCCACAGATGCCTTAAACCACCCATTCTTCCAGCAGTATGTGGTCGCAGAGGTGCGACATTTCAGCCCGTACAGGAAGTTCAAGGTGGGCTCTATGATTGAGAAAAATTAGTAATTATTGATTTATTTAGCAGTTTTTCTTGCATATTTGTAGGAAAAAAACACTTCACATCATTATTAGGGAGTCACATTAGTAAAACAAAAAATTATAATGAATGATGAATTAAAATATAATTACACTGATCAGGCATAACATTATGACCATCATGATTCTAATATTGTGTTGTCCCCCTTTTGCTGCCAAAACAGCCCTGACCCGTCAAGGCTTGGACTCCACTAAATCCCTGAAGGTGTGCTGTGGTATCTGGCACCAAGATGTTAGCAGCAGATCCTTTAAGTCCTGTAAGTTGCGAGGTGGGGCCTCCATGGATCGGACTTGTTTGTTCAGCACATCCCACAGATGCTCGATTGGATTGAGATCTGGGGAATTTGGAGGCCAAGTCAACACCTCAAACTCGTTGTTGTGCTCCTCAAACCATTCCTGAACCATTTTTGCTTTGTGGCAGGGCACATTATCCTGCTGAAAGAGCCACAGCCACCAGGGAATACCGTTAACATGAAAGGGTGTACATGGTCTGCAACAATGCTTAGGGAGGTGGTACGTGTCAAAGTAACATCCACATGGATGGCAGGACCCAAGGTTTCCCAGCAGAACATTGCCCAAAGCATCACACTGCCTCCGCCGGCTTGCCTTCTTCCCATAGTGCATCCTGGTGCCATGTGTTCCCCAGGTAAGCCACACAAATGCACCCGGCCATCCACGTGATGTAAAAGAAAACATGATTCATCAGACCAGGCCACCTTCTTCCATTGCTCCAGTTCTGATGCTCATGTGCCCACTGTTGGTGCTTTCGGTGGTGGACAGGGGTCAGCATGGGCACCCTGACTGGTCTGCGGCTATGCATTCTATGTATTCTGACACCTTTCAATCAGAACCAGCATTAACGTCTTGAGCAATCTGAGCTACAGTAGCTCGTTTGTTGGCACACGGCCAGCCTTTGCTCCCCACGTGCATCAATGAGCCTTGGCCGCCCATGACCCTGTGGCCGGTTCTCCACTGTTCCTTCCTTGGAGCACTTTTGATAGATCCTGACCACTGCAGACCGGGAACACCCCACAAGAGCTGCAGTTTTGGAGATGCTCTGACCCAGTCGTCTAGCCATCACAATCTGGCCCTTGTCAAACTCACTCAAATCCTTATGCTTGCACATTTTTCCTGCTTCTAGCACAGCATCATGCGGTGGTGTTTCATTAATGAACGAATTTGCGTTTCTGATCAAATCGATTGAGGGAATAATTCAGTGACCCATGACAGGCTGTGTCCGAAAGCATATTTTGAATAAGTAATTACTTTGCAAGTGCTAAAAAAATATGTTCTATATAGTATGAATGTAATCTGGACGTACTACATTCGTCATGTTGTTATTATCATGTGACCTACCAGAGTTGCGTCGCTTTTCATAAATCCTCTCCCGTGCATTTGCCTACTCATTTATAAGTATACTGTCAATTCGGACATGCTAGTCATGTCACATACTGTTTTATGTCTACTATTATAGAGCAGTATGCGATTTGAGATGCAGCAATAGTCACTTGGATCATTCCTGAATGAATCAGACATTTTGAACAAAATGACTCGCTAATTGTGGTTTTAGCTTTTAAGAGTAGACTATAATTTAATTTTCCCCATCATTTCATATTTCCGTATTGATAATTTCATAATATCACATATGCATGTGTCTGAATAAATACGTGCCACTTCAGTGCAGTGCAAAGATGGATTTTGTTGATACTGATTTTCATTTGATTGGTAACCGAATTAATTGATTAAATGTAAGAATTGGACTTAAAATATGGTGTTTACAGAAAAAGTTTGTGTTTTTCAGGTAATCTGCATGACAGTTCTGGCAACGATGCGCATTTACTGCAATTATCGACGTGCCAAGCCAGTTACCAAAGAAGTGATCAAGAGTGACCCCTATGCAGTAAAACCTATTCGCAAGCTCATCGATGCCTGTGCGTTCAAGATTTATGGACACTGGGTAAAGAAGGGCCAGACACAGAACAGAGCTGCCCTGTTTGAGAATAGTCCAAAAGCTATCTTGCTTTCTTTAGCAATGGAAACAGAGGATTCATCCCTCAGAATGATGTAATAAATGTAAGCACTCTACTGAAAACTATACAGGAAATATGTATTATGACATCAGTACCTCATACTGCATGAGATTGTGAGATGTTTCAATGCTTATAAATATGTGCTTTCATTTCCTTCATTTTGCCCTGAAAAGTTAGCCCATAATTAGCCTATGACATTTAAATGTTGTTATTGAAAGCCTGGATACCCGAAGTTCTCATGCTAATCAGGTCATGTTTATTTATTCTGTACGATAAATTATTTTAAATATTAAAACAAACAAAATTAAACTAAATGTGGATACAAACTCATTTTATGGTGTTGTCTGTAATGTGGAATGAGAGGTGCTATAGTACATCCAGATCTTTCAAAAACATTTGAACCAAGTCAAGTCACCTTTATTTATATAACACTTTATACAGTACAGATTGTTTCAAAGCAGCTTTACAGCGATAACAGGACAATAATGCAACAAAGTTTGTTCAGGCTGTACAGAAGCTCTAGAAGTGTAAAAGACTTTTTACCCGGTGTGCCTTTAGCCACGTTGTACCCTAGCCTATAATATAAATCTATGCTGTATAATATTAAATTAAATATATTATATCTAATACTTCCATTCAAGATGAGGCAGCTCAGAGGATGAGGGAGAGCCCACTGAGCATCAGCCAATCATAGTTACACTGGCTGACAGTAAAGGAATATGCTAGAGTGATTAGAAGAAAGACAGACATTAAACGTAATTACAAAATGTTTAGGTTTGAGTTTGGATATTTCTAATTATTGGGCCCAACTGTGCATAAAAGTTCTTTCTTTCTTTCTTTCTTTCTTTCTTTCTTTCTTTCTTTCTTTCTTTCTTTCTTTCTTTCTTTCTTTTTTTTCTTTCTTTCTTTCTTTCTTTCTTTCTTTCTTTCTTTCTTTCTTTCTTTCTTTCTTTCTTTCTTTCTTTCTTTCCTTCCTTCCTTCCTTCCTTCCTTCCTTCCTTCCTTCCTTCCTTCCTTCCATCCTTCCATCCTGCACCAAGCACTGTGCAAGATCAGGGAGGAAAAGGAATGAGTTCTGTTAGTTGCACCAAAATGGTAAAAACAGCCCAGGTTCCCGAAGCTGCTTGAGATGCTGTCAGGTCCCCCATGGGTCCCTGCTGAGGAGGGATCTCCTCTCTTAAGCACATGGCTCAATTTAGCACCCCAACCCAGAGTTATGGACCCTTCACGTCTGGCCATTCAACGGAGCCCATAAATGAATGGCGTAGCAGATCTAGGCAGGTGGAGCTGGGGGAGGTGAAGGGTTTCAAACGAACTCTGCGCGCTGCAGGACTAGCCTAGCCGGCAACACTAAACCAGACTATTTAAATGTTGAGCAATCAACCTCATTGCCTGCAGGATAAAGGCTAGAGGATAGAGGCCAATTAGCTTATGCCATGCGGTAATGATGTGATTGCTTGCAGATTGCATGTAAATGACCGTCAGGCAATCTAGAGTTTCATGATGGAACTAAAAAAAAAAAAAAAATGGTAAATGGACTGCATTTATATAGCGCTTTCAACAGACCCATGGCCACCAAAGCGCTTTACATACTGTCTCACACTCACCCATTCATTCACTCATTCATACACCGACAGCGGTGTCAGCCATGCAAGGCGCCATCCAGCTCGTCGGGAGCAGCTGGGGTTAGGTGTCTTGCTCATGGAGACCTCGACACTTAGTCAGGTGGAACCGGGGATGGAACCACCAACCTTCCAGTTTGTAGCCAACCTACATGAACCACTGAGCCACTGCCGCCCCATACTAGATATATACACATCTTCAGTGTCACATGATCCTTCAGAAATCATTCTAATATGATGATTTACTGCTCAAGAAACTGATTGAAACTGAAACTAAAAAAAAATGATTATTATAAATGTTGAAAACATTTTTTTAGTTCAAAAGTTTTGGGTCAGTAAGAACTTTTTTTCTGGGAACTTAAAAAAATTAATACATTTATTCAGCAAGGATGCATTAAATTGATCAAAAGTGACAGTAAAGACATTTATAATGTTACAAAAACGTTCTATTTCAGATAAATGCTGTTCTTTTGAACTTTCTATTCATCAAAGAATCCTGGAAAAAAAATTGCACACACAATCATAAATGTTTCTTGAGCAGCAAATCATCATATTAGAATGATTTCTGAAGGATCATGTGACACTGAAGACTGGAGGAATGATATACACGCACGCACGCACGCACACACACACACGCACGCACGTTTGTTTTTGTGAATTGTGGACATTCCATAGGCGTAATGGCTTTTATACCGCACAAACTTTATTTTCTATCCCCCTACACTACCCCACCCCTAAACCTACCCATCACAGGAAACTGCACATTTTTACTTTCTCCCAAAAAAACTCATTCTGTATGATTTATAAGCCTTTTAAAAAATGGGGACATGGGTAATGTCCCCATAAGTCACCCTCTCCTTGTAAAACCTATGTCATACCCATGTTATTATACACATTTGTGTCCTGATACGTCTCACACACACACACACACACACACACACACACACACACACACACACACACACACACACACACACACACACACACACACACACACACACACACACACACACACACACACACACACACACACAGCTAAATCCTATCAAATTATGTCATTCATTTGAACTTTGATATGCTGTTCTCAATAAAACATTCATTAAATTGCATCATACAGCTTGTGAAATTATTATTAATTATTAATTAGTGCTGAGATGATCAGAAATCCCTTTATTGGTCACTTGCTGCATTGAAATCCTCCCACATGGAGGACTAAATGAATGTATTTGATTGAAGCTGTTTATTAAAATTGCTTTAATAAATATGCACAGCACAACTCCAAACCCGGAGTGAATATTGAGTTATTTAGGGAGAATTAGTTTTTCTTCTTGAAGACTTGATGGCAGACTTTGTCCTGACAATGAATCTCCTAAAGAAGAGAGAGACAGTGTGTTAGTTAGTATGATAACTACTCACTCATGCAAGTACATGTCAGCTTATTCTACTAACCCTAACCGAACAGTCTACTAATACTCTAATGAGAGTTACAAAGTTACAAAGTGCAAAGGTGTAACATTTATTACTACCCACTTAATAAGTGCCAAATTAGGATTTTATGTGTTAGGTTCTTTTGTAACATAAAGTGCCATGGTATTACCATGTTTATTTGGATATGTAAAACCATATATATCCTCTAAAATATGTAAATGTGATACATCAATATGTTAATAATTCAGTACCATGGTATTAAAAATACCATACAGATTTATGGTAACACTTTATTTTAAGGTGATGTAGTTACACGTTACTACATGTACTTACTAATAACAGTAAATTATGCAGAATTACAAGTAACTAACCCTAACCATAAGTCTAAGTACATGTAGTTAATTATATTTGAGTAAGTACAGTGTAACTATGTCATCTTAAAATAAAGTGTAAGCCGTATTGATTGATAGGTTTATTGTTGTACTGATGTTTACCAGGTGAAGCAGGTCTCCTTCAATCCACTGCCTCCAGCCACGGTTCTCCTTTTCCCCTTTCTGCACACAAACCAGTTTATCACCGTCCCACGTCACCAGCGTCTGAAAACAAACATTTCAACAGGGGTGAAAGACGTATAAGACGCCTCCTGCGCATTCACAACATTAAAGCAATTATTATTTAGTTCAATTTGAAGAACTCAAGAACTCAAAGGAACAAATATGCTATTTATCATTCATAACAGTGCACTCAAAAATATTCAGGTCTAAATTTAAAGGATTTAAAGCAGCTAAATCTCTAATCTCCGGGAATCACCCGTTTTAAACAAACGCCGAACAGAGGAGAGTCTGCTGGCAAAAACACAACCAGACCGAGCTCGTAATAAAACAAGAATCAACATCGGCTTGGCGTTTCAGAGATGTGTGAGACCTGACAGGTTGTAAAAGTGACGTGGAGATGGTGTTTTTATTACTCAACAGGTGAGTAAAGTCATTTATTGAACAGATAAATCTCTATCAGTTTATCGTAAAGCATTATCTATTGTGAAGAGTCATATTCATCTGCAGCCACAGAGCCGAAGCACAACCAAAACAATGTTCTTCTGCAAAATACATGCAGTTTTGTTTAACCACCAGAGGGACAAAAGTTACACTGTTATGTATTGAAAATTTCCATGCAGTTGGATTACACAGTTTTAAAATGAACTGATAAATAAGTGTGATGCATATTTGACAGTCATACATTTCTGCACTCAAAAATGGTTTATTATTACCAATTTGATTTCATTTGAATAATTACTTATATTACTATCCTGTTTATCACTGTAAAGCTGCTTTGAAACAATCTTTATAAAGCACAATATAAATAAAGGTGTAGCAAATGAACATGGTATTAGCATCTGAAAAAGTATATTTTTCTTATTTCGGAGAATTTGGACGTTGTTGTATTTTGGACACCTACTTTAACAACTCTGTTGTCCAGGGCTTTTGTGTGCTCCTCGAACTCCTCTCCGATGTTGAAGTTGACCTCATAGTTTCTGAAGGTGCTGAGAGTTTTAGTTTCAAATTTGTCTCCATTCTGCACGATGACCTTAGTCTGTTTGAGATGCACTGCGATCTTACGGGTGGCAAAGTCAATGTCTGTAGGGAACAGAATCAGATATTGACCAGGAGAGATTGTGCGAACAGATCTTACAGCACAGGTTTAGCATGACTGTGTGAAACTAGCGAACGGACGCTTTGGAATCAGTCCCATGATGCAACAGAATGACCTCATTCACACAAAGGTGTTCAGGTTCGCTCATCTCTCCTTTATCAAAGCGACTGATAAGATACTGGCGTGAACTTTGACCCTGGAACAAGCGCTACATTTCTTTATTCATTTATCGCACTTTTTGTTCATTATAACTCAATCAATGTTTAATTCAAGTAATGTATTAATTAGTAATGAATTAACCTTAAGGTAAAGTCTGATCAGGTCTCACATTTTAAGCACAACGAATACATCCATTCAAATCTGTTGCAAGATTAATATTGCTCATGTAAGGCTGAATGTTTTGCAACCCCAAACGTCTGACTCTGTTACTTTACACGGCATCCTCTTCTTTACACTGAGATTTTGCAACAACTGCACGTTCATTTGAGCAGGATTACAGTTTCAGATTACAGTGAGCTCGATATAAGAGGTCAGTCTTTATGAAAGAAAATCACTTACCCAGAGCCTTCATGACGTCTTCAAAGCTGTCATTGCTGACCATCTCCCACGTGCCATTGAAATCAGCCGGCATTGTGAAGCTGGATGTTGTGTGTGTGTGTGTGTGTGTGTGTGAGAGAGAGAAGGATAGGACGAGGAGAGCCACGGCCTTTATAGCCGTGTGTGTGTGTGTGTGTGATGAAATGATCCGTAGGGACAGAGTTCTTGTGATAAGACCCTTTATCTTCATTAATAGAAGGGCTGGACTTTAGAAAGGGGATGTTCTCGCGACGGCTTTAACACGGTCTGAGAGAGACATACAGAAGCTCTGCAGATGTTGCAGCTGTCATGAAATTGTAAAGTCTTATGCTTCCTCTCTACTATTTTAATCAGCAGTTTTCAAGTAATCTCGTATCATTTTTGTGCATTAGCCAATTCTGATTAAAATGATTTCAACATTTTCTGCAGAACATCAAACGTCCAGCACTTCTGGAGCTCATGTCAATACTAACATGACATTTATTAAGTCATGAATTCAGCTTTTCACTCAAATTGTTATTCAGATAATCTGATTTGCATATACTTTGCATTAAATCAGTAAAAATGCTCTCAGACTTCTGGACCCATTGGTAAAAATTTGAACTTGCACTAGCATTTGTGGTTGGTAAGCTTTTTAAATGTTTTTGAAAGAAGTCTCTTCTGCTCACATTTGATCAAAAGATGAAGGAAAAACTGTAATATTTTGAAATATTGTTAGAATTCAAAATATTTCAGGATGCAATTTATTCCTGTGACGCAGAGCTGAATTTACAGCATCATTACGCCAGTCTTCAGTCACATGATCCTTCAGAAATCATCCCAATGTGATGATTTGATGCTCAAGAATCATTTATGATATTATCAGTGTTATTTGTGCGGTTGCTGCATATTTTTGAGGAAGCTGTTATAGGCCTGTTATATCTGATGAATAGAAAGTTCAAAAGGACATTATTTATTTGAAATAGAAATCTTTTGTAACAATGTGAACGTCTTCACTGCACTTTTGATCAATTTAATCTTTTAAAATAATCTTAGTGACTCCACACCTTTGAACATGTCGTGTGTTTAAGTTCATGTTGCTTCAATTAACAATGTGTATTTATGAGAGTATGTCAGTGAGGCGTCAGTAATAAAGTGTCACTTGCATTTGTGGATTTGTAACAGGTGAAAGTTTAGGGCACACGATGATAATGTAAGATAAGTGTCTTTATATCTCGTCACCAGCTCAGGCGTGTAAACCGCTGCAATCAAGTGTATTTACACATAATGACACTGTAATAACAATGTAATACTGTAAGTTTGAGTAAACTCACTTCAGATGGGATTAGATGTGTTGATGCATGTAGGCTGCTGTATCATTATACGTGAGAGGCTTTAATAGACCATGATCAAGAGTAAAAAATGACCCTCGGACAACACTTGTGCTTCATACTAAGAAATCAGAGCAAAAATAAAGAAATAATAATAAATCTCATATTTACTGCTGTAATACAGTAAAAACTATTATTAAAATCAGCATGAATTTGATTCAGTACATAGAATTTATGATAATAATATTGATATCATAAAAATCATAATAATTGTTAATTATAACAGTTTTTCTCATTACAATCTGCTACTTAGAATCTTTGGGAAAAAACAAATATATAAAATAGATCAGGACCTAAAACAGTAAATTACAGCTGCACTGTTCTGCATAAACTGATGAATCGTGATTTAGAGCTTCTGAGTGTTAATCACTGCTGTTTACATATTTTACATTTATTTGAATAGTTTGAATAAATACTTCAATCAGTGTTTTTGATCGAATCTCTTGAATGAATGATTCAGTGACTCACTCATAAATACTTCAATCAGTGTTTTTGATCGAATCTCTTGAATGAATGATTCAATGACTCACTCATAAATACTTCAATCAGTGTTTTTGATCGAATCTCTTGAATGAATGATTCAGTGACTCACTCATAAATACTTCAATCAGTGTTTTTGATCGAATCTCTTGAATGAATGATTCAATGACTCACTCATAAATACTTCAATCAGTGTTTTTGATCGAATCTCTTGAATGAATGATTCAGTGACTCACTCATAAATACTTCAATCAGTGTTTTTGATCGAATCTCTTGAATGAATGATTCAGTGACTCACTCATAAATACTTCAATCAGTGTTTTTGATCGAATCTCTTGAATGAATGATTCAATGACTCACTCATAAATACTTCAATCAGTGTTTTTGATCGAATCTCTTGAATGAATGATTCAGTGACTCACTCATAAATACTTCAATCAGTGTTTTTGATCGAATCTCTTGAATGAATGATTCAATGACTCACTCATAAATACTTCAATCAGTGTTTTTGATCGAATCTCTTGAATGAATGATTCAATGACTCACTCATAAATACTTCAATCAGTGTTTTTGATCGAATCTCTTGAATGAATGATTCAATGACTCACTCATAAATACTTCATTCAGTGTTTTTGATCGAATCTCTTGAATGAATAATTCAATGACTCACTCATAAATACTTCAGATCCATTTTTGATTGAATCTCTTGAATGAATAATTCAATGACTCACTCATAAATACTTCATTCAGTGTTTTTGATCGAATCTCTTGAATGAATGATTCAATGACTCACTCATAAATACTTCATTCAGTGTTTTTGATCGAATCTCTTGAATGAATAATTCATTGACTCACTCATAAATACTTCATTCAGTGTTTTTGATCGAATCTCTTGAATGAATAATTCATTGACTCACTCATAAATGCTTCAATCAGTGTTTTTGATCGAATCTCTTGAATGAATGATTCAATGACTCACTCATAAATACTTCAATCAGTGTTTTTGATCGAATCTCTTGAATGAATGATTCAATGACTCACTCATAAATACTTCATTCAGTGTTTTTGATCGAATCTCTTGAATGAATAATTCAATGACTCACTCATAAATACTTCATTCAGTGTTTTTGATCGAATCTCTTGAATAAATAATTCAATGACTCACTCATAAATACTTCAGATCCATTTTTGATTGAATCTCTTGAATGAATAATTCAATGACTCACTCATAAATACTTCATTCAGTGTTTTTGATCGAATCTCTTGAATGAATGATTCAATGACTCACTCATAAATACTTCATTCAGTGTTTTTGATCGAATCTCTTGAATGAATAATTCATTGACTCACTCATAAATACTTCATTCAGTGTTTTTGATCGAATCTCTTGAATGAATAATTCATTGACTCACTCATAAATGCTTCAATCAGTGTTTTTGATCGAATCTCTTGAATGAATGATTCAATGACTCATAAATACTTCAATCAGTGTTTTTGATCGAATCTCTTGAATGATTCAATGACTCACTCATAAATACTTCAATCAGTATTTTTGATCGAATCTCTTGAATGAATGATTCAATGACTCACTCATAAATACTTCATTCAGTGTTTTTGATCGAATCTCTTGAATGAATAATTCAATGAATCTCTTGAATGAATGATTCAATGACTCACTCATAAATACTTCATTCAGTGTTTTTGATCGAATCTCTTGAATGAATAATTCATTGACTCACTCATAAATACTTCATTCAGTGTTTTTGATCGAATCTCTTGAATGAATAATTCATTGACTCACTCATAAATGCTTCAATCAGTGTTTTTGATCGAATCTCTTGAATGAATGATTCAATGACTCATAAATACTTCAATCAGTGTTTTTGATCGAATCTCTTGAATGATTCAATGACTCACTCATAAATACTTCAATCAGTATTTTTGATCGAATCTCTTGAATGAATGATTCAAGGACTCACTCATAAATACTTCATTCAGTGTTTTTGATCGAATCTCTTGAATGAATAATTCATTGACTCACTCATAAATACTTCATTCAGTGTTTTTGATCGAATCTCTTGAATGAATAATTCATTGACTCACTCATAAATGCTTCAATCAGTGTTTTTGATCGAATCTCTTGAATGAATGATTCAATGACTCACTCATAAATACTTCAATCAGTGTTTTTGATCGAATCTCTTGAATGAATGATTCAATGACTCACTCATAAATACTTCATTCAGTGTTTTTGATCGAATCTCTTGAATGAATAATTCAATGACTCACTCATAAATACTTCATTCAGTGTTTTTGATCGAATCTCTTGAATAAATAATTCAATGACTCACTCATAAATACTTCAGATCCATTTTTGATTGAATCTCTTGAATGAATAATTCAATGACTCACTCATAAATACTTCATTCAGTGTTTTTGATCGAATCTCTTGAATGAATGATTCAATGACTCACTCATAAATACTTCATTCAGTGTTTTTGATCGAATCTCTTGAATGAATAATTCATTGACTCACTCATAAATACTTCATTCAGTGTTTTTGATCGAATCTCTTGAATGAATAATTCATTGACTCACTCATAAATGCTTCAATCAGTGTTTTTGATCGAATCTCTTGAATGAATGATTCAATGACTCATAAATACTTCAATCAGTGTTTTTGATCGAATCTCTTGAATGATTCAATGACTCACTCATAAATACTTCAATCAGTATTTTTGATCGAATCTCTTGAATGAATGATTCAATGACTCACTCATAAATACTTCATTCAGTGTTTTTGATCGAATCTCTTGAATGAATAATTCAATGAATCTCTTGAATGAATGATTCAATGACTCACTCATAAATACTTCAATCAGTGTTTTTGATCGAATCTCTTGAATGACTAATTCAATGAATCTCTTGAATGAATGATTCAATGACTCACTCATAAATACTTCAATCAGTGTTTTTGATCGAATCTCTTGAATGAATGATTCAAGGACTCACTCATAAATACTTCAATCAGTGTTTTTGATTGAATCTCTTGAATTAATGATTCAATGACTCACTCATAAATACATCTTTCAGTTTTTTGATCGAATCTCTTGAATGAATGACTCAAGGACTCACTCATAAATACTTCAATCAGTGTTTTTGATCGAATCTCTTGAATGAATGATTCAAGGACTCACTCATAAATACTTCATTCAGTGTTTTTGATCGAATCTCTTGAATGAATGATTCAATGACTCACTCATAAATACTTCATTCAGTGTTTTTGATCGAATCTCTTGAATGATTCAATGACTCACTCATAAATACCTCATTCAGTGTTTTTGATCGAATCTCTTGAATGAATGATTCAATAACAAATACATTTTTAACAGTCACTTGTCGCCACCTACTGGCATAACGATGTAATGATACAATCTTTATTTGAAGCGTCTAGTTACTTTCAAAAGGTGATTTATTCTTTTTTTATTGCTACCATTGACATCAGTGTTTATATCCAAACCTTCACCCCAGCACTGTGAGAATGTGACTAGAGAAACGACTAGAAACGCTGTATTATGCAATGCAGACAAGTAATTTGGCAGTCGTTTTGTGAAGAAAAACTACGCGCCTGCGCACAAACGTATTCAAACGCACTTGCCTATAGACTGTACACGTAATGCTTACGAGAATGCCGTCACGGTTCTCACAGATTAACTTAGTTTTTTTTTTTTTCACATGAAGATAATGGTATATCATTTCAAAACTTTTTCAGGGTTTTCGTTCTCTAGCCGCCGGGCGCTGCTGAGAATTTTCTGTTTTGGTTGAAAATGGTGTTGTGGAAGAGGCCCCAAAGTAAATAACTAATGATTATTTACAACAGAAATTAATCAAAAACTTACTTTAGCTGAACAATATCTTTTTTAGAGCTGATGTACAGCCAAAACAATCTCTCTTCCATTAAGTGCCTATCATCACTGTAAAGCTGCTTTGAAAATCTATATTGTGAAAAGCACTATATAAATGAAGTTGCCTTCAGATTAGCTCAAGAACAATGTGTAGAGAGCTTCATGGAATGGGTTTCCATGGCCGAGCAGCTCATCCAAGCCTTACATCACCAAGTGCAATGCAAAGTGTCGGATGCAGTGGTGTAAAGCACGCCACCACTGGACTCTAGAATAGTGGAGACGTGTTCTCTGGAGTGACCAATCACACTTCTCTGTTTGGCAATCCGATGAGTCCGAGTTTGGCGGTTGCCAGGAGAACGGTACTTGCCTGACTGCATTGTGCCAAGTGTAAAGTTTGGTGGAGGGGGGATTATGTTGTGGGGTTGTTTTTCAGGGGTTGGCCTTGGCCCCTTAGTTCCAGTGAAAGGAACTCTTAATGCAGGGGTGTCCAATCTTGCTCCCGGAGGGCCACTGTCCTGCAGAGTTTTGCTCCAACCCCAATGAAACACCACTGAAGCAGCTTATCAAGGTCTTATTATGCATAGAAACTTCCAGGCAGGTGTGTTGAGGCAAGTTGGAGTCGGAGCTAAACTCCAGTGGCCCTCCAGGATCGACTTTGGACACCCGGTCTTAATGCTTAAGCATACAAAGACATTTTGATTCTCCAAACTTTGTGAAAACAGTTTGGGGATGGCCCCTTCCTGTTCCAACATGACTGTGCACCAGTGGACAAAGCAAGGTCCATAAAGACATGGATGAGTGAGTTTGGTGTGGAGGAACTTGACTGGCCTGCACAGAGTCCTGACCTCAACCCGATAGAACACCTTTGGGATGAATTAGAGCGGAGACTGCGAGTCAGGCCTTCTCCAACATCAGTGCCTGACCTCACAAATGCGCTTCTAGAAGAATGGTCAAATATTCCCATAAACACACTCCTAAACCTTGTGGAAAGCCTTCCCAGAAGAGTTGAAGCTGTTATAGCTGCAAAGGGTGGGCCAACTCCATATTAAACCCTACGGATTAAGAATGGGATGTCATTAAAGTTCATGTGCAATGAAGGGTATACAACAGGGCATATGAAGTGTTGCTTACAAATCCTACAGAAGCATTACAAGAGCATCTAATGCTTAACCAAAATATGGAGTTGATCAGTAAATTGTGTACGTGTTATCAGAGTTAATATTTGCTAAAAGAAATTAGATTTGCCTTTCATTTGCCCTGCGTCAACTCATTTAAAGATTTCTCAAACAGATGACTGAAAACAAGCTAAGGAAAACAAATTCCAATTCCAACCTAAAATGGTACTTTATTCATAGGAAGTCATCCCTCTCTCACTTCAACGGCCAACAGGCTTAACATCCTCAGTGAAACTTGTATTAAAGAAGCTCTTATGAAAAAGACATTAAGCAAAATGCCAATTGACAACTGCATTACATAATCTGCGATGCACAATTCAATGACTGTAAAAAAGTTATTTGCTGTTCATAAGTTAGGTCAGAAAAGGAATTAATACTGAAAGTATGCAACACAGATCACAAAAACATCTTCCCAATATGAGAAATCACAGTACTTTGCTGGAAGTACTCATCTGATTTACTGTACTTAGCAAATAGGTACCAATTCATATTTCATGGCATGGCAATTCATTTTAATTGAATACAAAAAGAAAATTAATGCTTGACAGAGGAATTTAAATATACAATGCTTTGCTACAAACCGATTCTCAGAAACCTGGAAATATGGTCAAAGAAATCCAAACAAAGAGGAACCACAAGGATGACAGGAAAAAGGTTTGTACATTTCGGCTCAACAATCCCTTCAACAGTGATAATAAAGAAGTTTTGAGTGTCTGAATCAAAGACAAGTGACTGGGTGTTTGGACCTAAATGCTCATGTCAACAATATGACACTAGAATCCTAGAAATAAAAATAAACAACAAATGCAAGTCTGAGAATATGGTAAACGTAGTTGACCCCTGAGTTTCTAATGCAGACTTAGTGTATAAAATACCTCATTACAGTGTGCCTTTTAGTGCAAGCCAGCAAATATGCTCGATTAATCGGGAGGTATATTAAGATAGCACCCAAGCAAACAATGCTTCTCTATGCAGTCTTTCCTGTTGGCCGAATCACAGAGCGGGGCTGGTTTGAACAGCCAAACCAGTAGATCAAATACATCTTATTCAGAATTCATTTGCTTTGTTTTTTTTCATAGAAAATATAAATATCCCTGAATGGAACTGATTCACAGTATATTGAGGACTCCAGTGCTACTACCATTGTTTTTTATGTTGGGACAATCAAATGTCTTCAAGGTCTCCAGTTAGTGTCTTTTGCATGGCTCGACCATACCAAGTCCTTCATTCGCTGTCTTGGTAATTCACAGTCCGCTTGCCTCGGTTTCTGGTTTGGATGCGTGTGGCCCGTCGAGGTTTCCCATACGACACGTCGCTATCCTCGTCGGAAACATCCCTCTGACGTTTCCTCGAGCATGAGGTTCCTCGGTCACGGTTTCTTAGCCTTCTCTTTGGACTGCTCCGTGAACCTGAGCTGGCATCCGATTCAGACTCCCCAGATTCTTCGCTTTCAGAGTCAGGACCGTCCCCGTCGCTTGCATCATCCTTGCTTCCATTGTCACTTTCGCTTTGCTTCCGCCGTTGTAGGGCCGCTTTGGGATTCTTCTCCAGAGGCCTTTGTTCTCGACCGTTCTCCGATTTGAATATAGTTTCGGAGTCACTCTCAGAGTCCGTTGAGCCACTCAAGCGCTTGAAGCGTTTCGCACTCTTTTTTTGAGGTTCCATGCACTCGTTTTCATCACTGGTCCTACTACTTTTGTTGTCTGTCTCTTCAGACTCTGAGGAGCCACCACGTTTCCTTTTGGAGTTGCTGCTCGATGGTTTTCTTGCCTGGGAGTTGGTCCGCTCCTTGCTCTTTCCATTCTTTGATTCCATCTCCATCTCAGGACTGAATTCTTCATCTGAGTCCTCCATAATGTAGCTCTTCTTGGGAAGAGTTCGAAGTGATATTCCTTTGGATGGAACTGTAAGGCAAGGCTTCCTCCTTGGATGAGTCTTCTTGTCTTCCTCTGATGCGTCACTCTTTGGCCATTCATCAGAGGAAATGCCCCCCCTTTTTCTCCTCCTTCGCTCTACCTTCCCTTCGCCATCTGAACTGGAGGCATCTGACCTTGCATCAAGTTTCTTTTTGCGAGTGTTGGATGGCCATTTTCTGTTTCTGAGGGACCTTTTTTCTTCTGTGTCGTTGCTTTGATTCTCATCATCTTCTGATTTAATTCTCTTCCTGTGTGCAACAGATTTTTCCGAAACATCACTGAGTTCTTCGGAGTCCTGGGTTGTTGACATTAATGCATTTGTGGCAAAGGTTTTTTTGTGGGTAAATTGCGGTTTTGCAGCAGAAGCTTGTTCTTGGCTTTCTGATGATACTTTGCTTTTCTTCAGCTCTTTCACATCTACCTTTCTTCCGTTTTGATGAGGGTGCTTTTGAGTTCTGGGAACCTCAACATCCTCCTCAGAGCTCTTTTCAGAATCCTGCTTGCTTTGCCGATGTTTCTGATGTCGGGCTCTGGAGCAATTTTCCTCTTCTTCAGCATCAGTGTCATTCAGTTTCTTTATTTTACTGACAGCAGCTTTTGCGGTCTTCCTGGTGGACTTCCGCCTGACAATGAGGTCCTCGTCTGACTCCCCATTCACACTTTCATTCTGACTCCCTCCATCATTTGAGTTGTCCTCACTGTCCTCCCATTGATGTTTGGTGCTGTGTCCATTAACAAAAGGAGAGGTTTCTAAAAAAATAAATAAAAAATAAATAAATAATTGGAAGAAAGAAAGTAGTCTACAACTTCCTCTCCACAATGTAGATACATTGACCTTTCTTTATTGTCAGTGTCCCATTAACGATTCAAGGATTAGTTCACCCAAAAATGACAATTCTGTCAATTACTCTCATGTCGACCCAAACACATAAGACTTTCATTAATTTTCGAAACCATTCATCTTGTGACTTCTGAATGAAGCTACATTTAATGAGGAAAAAATCCTGCAGGATGGGACTTTTGTCCATCAGGAATTGACTAGACTGTGAGGAGGCATCCATACTAGAATGGGGACATGAAAGAGTTTTCAGCTAATTGTTTAAATGGTTTTGTCCTAGTGATCAGTGATGATCAGTGTTGTTTAAGCCTAAACAAGCTGAACAAGTTATCATTAAGATGTACTTGTTTCTTCTTTGGAAAAGCATGCACTTATGAACTGTGCAAAACAGGGACATGTAGATGGATAAACATTTTGATTTCATGATGCCTGTAGAGCTCAATAATTAAACAAAGAGGACATCACCAAACATACCCTTTTTTTCTACTGCTGATCGTCTACATGGTCTGCGCCCAGCAGATCTACTCTCTCCTTTGCTGTGAGAAGATGAGTCACTGTCCACGCTGACACCACTTTTCTCTTCTTCACTAGCTGAAGCATCACTTTCATTGGACTCTGTGAGAAGAACAACATTAATAAGAGGGACTTTACATTAAGTTACATTAGATATTTGGAAAGAAGTTTTGTTTTTACTTAAACATTTCAAGGTAAGCGATGTAGATGTTTATACCCTCCTGAGAAGCTTCCTCTTCGTCTGAATCAGAACTGCTCTGAATGACAGCAGAGCGTTTGCTAGCACGGGTTGCAGGCCGGGTGCTGCCTCCACCACCCTCCTCATCTGAGCAGTCACCGTCTTCCAGGGTATCCATGAGTTTCATTTTATTGACTGCTGCCATGGCGGTCTTGCGGGTCCTTGGCCGGCGACTGACAGAAGATGATGACTCGTTTTCTGAGGTGTCTGAACCATGTGACGGCTCTTGGTCAGAATCGCTGCAGGGTCGTGGTTTTTGACGCTCGTGTGACCTGCTGTGTCCATTCATCTTAGCATGGCTCTCTAGGATACATAAGACAGTCACTCCATGAAAGAAAAATTTGTATGTCCACCCAGTCATATTTCTTCACTAGGTGGACACAGCTGAGAGAGCTTGAGATTTCTACCCAACTGCACACAAGGACACACATCGTCTCACCATGTTTGCGCTTTGCTCCTTTATTCTGTGCAGCTCTTCTCGCGGCTCTAGTCTCTCGTCTGAAGACACGAGACGAAGATGAAGGTTCTTCATCCTCTTCTGACTGACTCAAAGATTGTTTGCTGTCATGATCAGACCCTATAAATCGAAAGCACAAACTATGGAATGAACATCAGGGTAGAGTTGCACCAGCCATTCGCAAGTTCTTTCTTAAATTGGAACAGTCCACACTAGAGGCTTAGTAACGACTAGCTGTTTGTAACGAACTCTGTACTTTTTGTTCTTAAGGCAGAACGTAGCTAGTAGGTCGCAAGCTCTCTGTAAGGTAATGCATAATGGCATTATATGACATTTACCCTCAATGATCCAATAGCAACGCCAAGGTCATGGGTTCGATTCCCAGGGAAAGCAAGAACTCACAAAATGTAAAAATGTGCATCTTCAATACTTTGGATAAAAGCGTCTGCCAAATGCATAAATGTAAATTAAGGATCAATAAATAAATAAAACATAAGAAATATTTATTGATTATGACTGATTTTATTTGACATGCACAACATGGGACAAGTGCACACAGCGGAGCACTGTATTGGATGCGTTTGTGTTGAAGAGCCGCTAAAAGTAATCTATTCACATAATGTTTTCTCTTAATGTAAGCACGAGTAAATGTCAGAATTATCATATACGTGTAAAGAATTGCCATTTTATTCCAACTTTACAACTGATTGGAGGCTTCCATAAATTTAGTTTATAAAAAAAGATATCTCAATATTTTCTGGGATTTTCTCGATAACGATAATTAGACGACATTTTGCTGAGTGTGTTATTGTGCTGGTAATCTGGCAGGTTTAGGACTGCCATGGTCAGCTGACTCCTAAAGTTTATGATATTCTTCATATTCTGTGCGGTGGTCAGTTCACAGAAGTGACAGAAATCATCTTTTTTACCTTGATAAATTAATTTACATCTTTTGTGTCAATTTCATAAATGTAATAAAAATGTATTATAATAAGACAATAGGGCTGTTACCAATCAAATTAAATAAGCATCAACAAAATGAATCTTTGCAGTGCAGAGGAAACACAGAAGCTGCATCTGAAGTGGCGTTTAGATCATTTACACAGACTGTTTACCGTTTGATCATTTACACAACTCAGAAGTGACAAAATAATAACCTGTAGTTATGCATAAATAATGTTTTGATGTTTAAAACATAAAATGTTGAATAATACTGATATTTGAAATGATTTAAAACATGAAGATACTTTAACTGTGAAGTTAAAACCGCCAGTAGGTGGCAGCAAGTCCCGTTTAATGAAACGTCTTTGTTTTGAACTATTTTTCAGTGGCGAAATAGAGCAAAAACAGGCAATATGGAAGTCTAAACTAAGTCACTTAACTTATTGTTTAGTAAACTTGCATAAAATCAATATCACATTTGAAAAACTGCAATCTTTTTGTGATATCTTAACTATATTATATGATATAGAGTAACGCTGCATTCCAGGCAAAGTCACGACAAACTGCCTGAGCGCAAGGAATTGTGGTAGCTAGATGTAAACAAAGTATAGCTCATTTCTAATCGCCAAAGGTGCTTACTCCTTGCTTAATTGAGGGAAACTGAGGAGAAAAGGCTGTTATACCTTTTATTTTACGTTATTTGTATATCCGTAAGGCCCGCCATTGTTGTTTCGCAGGCTATGCGATGTCAGAACGCGTAACTGGGAGTACGTCGATCTAGTACGAGTTCACGGGTGGGAAGGTTGGAAAAACACGGGTTACGGGTTTCCTGGAACGCAGCATTAATCACAGTGAAAGCGTGTACTCTAATGCGCACCCGCACTAGTCTAATCAACAAAACTACATCACGTAGTGTACGCGTGCACTTTGTTGTTTTAACAATGTGCGATCTGACATCAAGTATATCCCTCACACACACCCAATTACGATATTATCGCACACCCCTAGTTTATACGTAGTTACACTTCAACTAAAGCTTAATGGTGCAGAGCAAAAATATTTTGTATTACATCAGTTGTAACGGAGTGCCTATTTACGTCAAAACTAGGCTAAGTTTTAACTTACAGCTGGTGCAACCGGCCTCATATAATAAAAGGAAGTTCACCCTATTATTAGAGATTTACCTATAATCCGTTTTACCAGTACTTTGACCCATATTTATTGTCGTCTTTGTAATATCTGGTCAACTGATAAATGGCTCCACCTGATGGGTCTTAAAAATATGGCCTGTCAAAGCACTGTGCATTCAACAGGAACAACAACAATTGATTGAAATTGTTGATCCAGTTCACAACTTGGACTCATCTGGTTTTTGAGTTTTTGGTTTCTGGTCACAAAGTTTGCAGCTCACTGGAAGTGCAAACCGTCAAAGTGAAAGTTCATTCCTGTGATGGCGAGTAAATAAACTTTCATTTTCAAGTGAACTGGTCTGCACACAGGCGTGCTAGGTACAATATGCAGAAATAAATTATTTTTGTGAACTGTCAGTCTTACCGGATGAAGATGAACCACTCTGTCTGAAGTTATCCTTGACTTCATTGACTCTGCGGCGCTCTGGTCCAGACACTTTGGCTGAGGTAGATTTGGCTGTAGACTGTTCTGTATTTTCCTGAGTTTTTATAGTAGCCCTCTTTAGACTAGGGCCAAGAGGAGAAATAAGGACAGGTTTATGGTCTTCTGCATGCAAACTAGTCATGGAAAAAAACTAAACAAGGCAGGGAGATCAGGCCTACCGTGTGGATCCTTGGTTGGAAAGAGCTGAGTCCTGATGCTGCAACTTCTTCCTGAATCTCTGACTGCGTCGCAACTTCAAGCTACTTTTGACGGCAGTCTTGTAGTCAGAAATTATTTTACGTATACTTTCCTCAAAAAAAGCTGACAGTCGCAAAGTCATGCTGTAAATCTGTAAAATAGCACAAGGACATCAATGAGTCTTTAAGAATTACACAAAAACGCCAATACAAGATTAGAAAAAAAAAAAAAAAAAAAAAAAAAAAAAAAGACAAGACATGTTACCTTTGACCGTTTGTTTGGCGTGTAGGCTCTAGCATTGGCAAAAATAAGCCTGGTGTCCTTGCAAAGGTCTACGGGATTTTCATAGCGGTCTTCTTCAAGAGTCTGCCGCACAGTTCCAAGGTCCATAGGCATGTCAATAATATTACCATAGTCCTGGAGGCACCAAGACACTGTATTATAAAGACTAAACTATTACTATTAACCATAATTGGACAAAGTTGGACAAAAAGGTGGCACTTCCTAACACTACAGAGATGCGTTTTCACATATACATTATTTAAAAAAATAAAATGCTTGACCCCATATTTAATTCAGTTTGTCTAATTGGGTTGGAATTTTTAACTCCCTAAAACCAAATTAGTCGCACTCACAAAATATGCCATTAAACATTTACTTTCACACCAAGCGAGAATATTCAGCATGTACAATATGAAAACCCATAGCTGACAAACAAACATTTTTCTCTGGGGTGGAAAACTTTAATTGTATGGTAATGAAAATGTGTCAACCAATAAGCAGATGACAGGTTCGGTGTGCTCTGCACAAATGATATTCTATTCTTGATGTAAATAGGACGTTTTTTAGGGATTTATTTTTTGCATCAGGGGCCTCCAGATTAACTCTTTCACCACCATTGATGAGATTTTCCATCATTTATGGACAACAAACTTCACTGATCTACAGATCTTATGAAAGAGTACAGCATCTCCAGAATCAAAAAAGGCAAAGATGATGATCTGCGTAAACCAGAAGTTGCATACACACAAGTGAACTAATGTGATCATCAAACATTCAACAGCACATAAAGCAAAACTGCCTAATGTTACCGAGTGAAATGTCGACCCAGGACAAGCTATAGAACCGGCAGTGTTTATCAGCTCAATCTATGTTTTTATCATTGTTCTGAATCCAAACCGGATATAGTCTTTGACAAAAACGTGATTTCTTTTTGTTTAATTTCTTTTTTTTGCTTCAACTTACCCACATTCAAGTGTGTATAAAAAGAAGCTCGAATACTTTGTTTGTTTAAAATATTAGAGGCCTTGTTCTTTCTTTTGATATATTCACCTTTTACATATTTATACAAGAAAATATTCTGGGGGCCATCAAAGATATGATCAAAAATGCTGGCAACTTAAAGAAAATACTCTGGTGGGGAAAGAGTTACCACCTAACATCATTCCATTGATTGTGCTTTGGAGACTCACCGGATAATCTCTCTGATCTACGGGATCCCGGAAAGGCTCTGAATCCTCACACTCAAACATGTAGTCCAGTAAACGTTTGCAGGAATCCTTCCATGCATCCCTGTCCTGTACGACCTCCATTGATGGCTAGCGAAATCAAGACAAGGAGGAGATTCTTTAACAAATTTTTCCATCTTTTCTCATTTACCGTTTTGTTCGAATTTTTAACCATGGAGCATATACACCGATATAATATTGTGTTGGTGCCCCTTTTGCTGGACTCCACTAGACCCTGAAGGTGTGCTGTGGTATCTGGCACCAAGATGTTATCAGCAGATCCTTTAAAGGGATGATGAACTGTGTTGTTTTATGATGTTTCCTGGGGTACACTTTTTACATCAAAAATGTTAAATTTATAAAAAGGCATTTTTCCTACCCTGATTTTAGCCTCTGTTCTGAACGCTCTATTTGAAGGGGCGTGTCCGCTGGGAGACTTCAGTGTAAACACCCAATGCTGTGATTGGCTAACATCTTTCCATTTAAAATGGCTATGCATTACTCTCTTTTTACTATTACAGCTCTCATGGTTAACCAATCGCGAAAAGTGCTGCGTTACATTCACATCTATGGCATTATATTGAGATTGTGGCATGAAAGGTTGCAGTGATGATCATTGTAGCCGATCACACACATGCTGAGCATATGAAAGCAGCGATCTCGTCATTGCAACTCTAACAGTGCAAACGTGATCTAGTTAAGAGATTTGTTGAATAAAACAGGAGTCACTGATAAACTTTTTGATTGACTGCAGCGCGCACTGCTCCAACGATTGCAAAGGGAGCTTTCTTTGGTCGCTTTCTTTATAGAATTTAATCACCATTAAATAACAGATTATTTTCATCCTACTAAGAGAAAGTCACTGGTTTGATTTACTGACACACAGACAAAGAACATCTGACTACATGAATTTCAGATTAGGCACTAGAATTAACAGTTATGTTGCATTACTGTCGAGCCCAGGTACTGCACAATATTTTGTAATCTTCAACGGCATGTTTCTTGCTTGGTAGCTCGATCTGATTTAACACTATTTTACGCCTATGTTACATGTGTGAATCAGTGGGCGGGGCTAAACAGGCAGTGATGAAGTAGGCGTTGATCTTCTGCAGAGGTGGTGTTTCACCACACTCTGACGTCACAGCCTGGCACGTTCTGAGATCGATGGTTTGCTGGACGTTGCCTCTGACTTTTGGCTTGCTCAGTTGGGGACACCTAAATTTCATCTATATTACCGATCTGCCCGCATTGACACTATATGAGACTTGATGAAATTAGCTGGATAACATCACCGTTTCACCAGAACGGCTGTACAAATTCTGTTGCATTATTTTCCTGTTAACAATGTGAAGCTGCTTTGAAACAATTGGACTTGTTAAAAGCGCTATATAAATAAAGGTGACTTGACTGGACCTGGTGTCAAGAAAAGCTTTTCTTTGACTATCAAGGAAGTTTTCAGCTCCGAAACTCACAGGATATTCTTATATCACAATGAACTTTTATACATCAAAGGCTGAATGAAAAGTTGATTTCTCAATTCATGACCACTTTAAGTCCTGCAAGTTGCGAGGTGGGGCCTCCATGGATCGGACTTGTTTGTTCAGCACATCCCACAGATGCTCGATTGGACTGAGCTCTGGGGAATTTGGAGGACAAGTCAACACCCCAAACTCGTTGTTTTGCTCCACAAACCATTCCTGAAGCATTTTTGCTTTGTGGCAGGAGCATTATCCTGCTGGAAGAGCCACAGCCACCAGGGAATACCGTTAACATGAAAGGGTGTACATGGTCTGCAACAATGCTTAGGGAGGTGGTACGTGTCAAAGTAACATCCACATGGATGGCAGGACCCAAGGTTTCCCAGCAGAACATTGCCCAAAGCATCACACAGTCTCTGCCGGCTTCCCTTCTTCCCATAGTGCATCCTGGTGCCATGTGTTCCCCAGGTAAGTGATGCACACGCACCCGGCCATCCACGTGATGTAAAAGAAAACGTGATTCATCAGACCAGGCCACCTTCTTCCATTGCCCCGTGGTCCAGTTCTGATGCTCACATGTCCACCGTTGGCGCTTTGGGCAGTGGACAGGGGTCAGCATGGTCACCCTGACTGGTCTGCGGCTATGCAGCCCCATACGCAACAAACCACATGGGCCATCCTTTGCTCCCCACGTGTATCAATGAGCCTTGGCCACACATGACCCCGTTTCCGGTTCACCACTGTTCCTTCCTTGGAGCACTTTTGATAGATCCTGACCACTGCAGACCGGGAACACCCCACAAGAGCTGCAGTTTTGGAGATGCTCTGACCCAGTCGTCTAGCCAATCACAATTTGGCCCTTGTCAAACTCACTCAAATCCTTACGCTTGCACATTTTTCCTGCTTCTAACACATCAACTTCGAGGACAAAATGTTCACTTGCTGCCTAATATATCCCACCCACTAACAGGAGCCGTGATGAAGAAATAATCAATGTTATTCACTTCACCTGTCATAATGTTATGCCTGATCGATGTATACTACAATATTAACGGGATAGTTCACCCAAAAATGAAACTTGTCATTTACTCTCACCCTCAAGTTGTTCCCAACCTGTATGAATTTGTCTTCTGCTGAACTCAAAAGAAGATATTTTGAATGTCGCTAACCAAACATTTGATGGGTCATATTGACTTCCATAGTATGGAAACAAAAATACTATGGAAGTCAATGGGGCCCATCAAATGTTTGGTTAGCGACATTCAAAATATCTTCTTTTGAGTTCAGCAGAAGACAAATTCATACAGGGTTGGAACAAGCAAGTAAATTATCTTTTTTTTGTGTGGTGAGAAACTGTCATCATTTAAATTTAAATTTTCAATTTCCAATCTCTTGTTTTTAACAATCTCTATTGACAGATTTCTACCAATGTACGGCACATACTGTCATAACTCTACTATTGTACCATTTAAGCATAATAAAGCTTAGACTACCTGGCGAAGTCTTTGTCCAGCAGAGGGTCCAGGTGCATCAATGTCATCCATGTCCTAAAAGCCACACGAATCAATCTCATGTTTTCCAGAAAAAGGCAGAGAAGATACAGGTTGAACAAATACACTCACCTCATCGTCAGAGTACTCCATGTTCTCAACGGCATTATAGATCTCCATAATATCTGTACAGTGAGGTTTACTGTGGCCAGGGAAGGAAAAAAAAAAAAAAAAAAATTACAAAGCTAAACATTACAATATCACAAATAGATCTTAGCCACAAATGTCCAGTACCAACCTTATGAACTTCAGAAGAACATTGGCTATGATTTTTGCAGACTGTGCAATCTTGCTGCGGGGCTCATTGAAGGTCTTGGCATTTTGATCAATGTGTTTAACGTCCCAGATCAGTGCAGACAGCCTCCTAAAAAAACAAAACACATGTTAAAACAAACCAAAAGCAGGCAACACACAAAATGGGAAATTAGAGTTCACCATCAAAAATAAAACTGTCAGCCTCATTCCACTTTCTTTCTGTGGAACATGTAAGATATTTTAATAGGTTTGCTCTTACTTGTCAGTCAAGCATGGTTGAGCTGCCATTGGGCAAATCTGATGTGCTCCATGCATGTGTATTGATCAATGTCCATGCGTGAATAAAAGCCTAAATTAAAACTGATCACCACATTAAGAGTCTCTAAAAGAGACTTTGATAATCTGCTTGATTCAATTTTGTGAATCTCTTAATGAACTTATTGAAGGGTCAACGTTTTGTCAGAATGGACTTCAATGGAGGGACAGAAATCTCTTCATTTGTGTTGATCAACAAAAGTCTTATGGGTTTGGAACGACATGAGGGCAATTAAATAACGACAATTAGATTTTTTGGGTGAACTATCGTTATAAATATTGGTTAAAACCGAAGACTACAAGTTGTACAGACTACTTAGTATTTGTTGCATGTAAAAAGGGAGAACAAACATGGAATCATTTCTACTTTTGTGCACCATGAAAAACTAAAAGGTCATAGGGATGAGCGGATGACATTTTTATTTTTAGGTGGACTATTTCTATTAAGCCACGAACCTGTAGAACTTGTGCTTGAGTCGGAGTTTGATGGTGTTCAGGTCAGTGGGATATGCAATGACAGCACAATATGTAGGATACTGAGCAAGGTCGACCGGACCAGAGAAAGGAGCTGTGATATCTGTTGAATAGGACAGAAATTGACATTTGATAAGCCAAAGGGTCACATTTAAAGGGTTAGGTCACGCAATAAATGAAAATGCTGTTATCATTTACTCACCCTCATATAGTTCCAAACCTATAAGACATTTGTTCATCTTTGGAAAACCAATTAAGATATTTTTTTAAATTCTCTCATCAACATTTTCAAGCTTTAAAATGTACATAAAATAAATCCAAATGTATTAAGTGGTATAATCCAAGTGTTCAGAAGTGACACGCTTGCTTTATAATGACACACATATTTATTTAGGCTTTTATTAACATATAAACATTGATCAACGTACATGCATAGAACACATCAAATATGGTAAATGTAAGTGAAAACCAATGAGGTCTCTTCAGACTTGGATTATACCACTCATTTCATATAAATTACTTTTATGATGTCTTTATGAACTTTTTACAGCTTGAAAATTACATATACTGTCAATGGATGAAGGAAAAAAAAAAAATTGTGTCAACAAAAGTCTTATGGGTTTGATACGAAATGAGGGTGAGGTAAAAGATGCCAACCCCTTAAGTCCTAATAGACCATCAAAATCTGATTTGCTTAACGGTACACTAATTTTTTTTGTACCAAAAAAAAAAAATCCTTCCAAATTATATTTTTGTTTTACCCAGATTCACTATGCTAAGCAGATTAGAAGCGTTTATATTTTGGACCTGATGGGATGGATTTCTCAGGAAATTGTGAACATGCGTCACTTGCTCGAGCGAGTCTCGTCAAACGCAAATAGAGAAAAGTTGTGGTGTGGGAATGGCAGAGGTTAGTTGTCACAACGAGCGAGAAAAGGTTGACATGGAGCAGCTAAATCTCTGGGAATCACCCGTTTTAAACAAACGCCGAACAGAGGAGAGTCTGCTGGCAAAAACACAACCAGACCGAGCTCGTAATAAAACAAGAATCAACATCGGCTTGGCGTTTCAGAGATGTGTGAGACCTGACAGGTTGTAAAAGTGACGTGGAGATGGTGTTTTTATTACTCAACAGGTGAGTAAAGTCATTTATTGAACAGATAAATCTCTATCAGTTTATCGTAAAGCATTATCTATTGTGAAGAGTCATATTCATCTGCAGCCACAGAGCCGAAGCACAACCAAAACAATGTTCTTCTGCAAAATACATGCAGTTTTGTTTAAACACTTGAGGGCTAAAAGTTGTGTACCTTTAAAGAAATGACAAAAAAAAAAAAAAAAAGATAAAGGTGCAAAACTCAGAATAGGATAACTGCGAAATCAAACGCACCCACAGTCACAAGCTGTTCTATGCCTGCAATGATGCGTGCGCTCTCTTGGTCTCGACCCCTGTCCCCCCATTCACCCCCCTGAGGTTTATACAGGATATCGTTCATCTCCTCATCCGTCACTGGCACTCCAGCACTCTCCGACTCCGGCTGCTCAGCTACAATCCAATAAACAGACCATTTGCTTTATTAAAACACAATAACAAATTCTCTTTCTGTTAGAAATGCAGCCAAACAAACAAGCCAAACACCCCGAATTTAGTGCAAAGACAGCTGATTTGCAAAACTTATCTGAGCCGCAAAAATCGTACACAGTGCATCTGGCTAAAGCTCAAGTGCTCAGAAGTACCGTTTTCAGGAATAGCTTCCACATCCCATGGACTCAGCTTTTCTGTCTCGCCATTGTCCCATCTGCAAAATCAGAAAGTTAAAATCACAGCCAATGCCTAAGATCTATGCCACAGCTCCCAATAATTACTTACTTGACTTTGAAGCACTGAAAATGGCTGTCAGGATACTCAGACTGATATGGTTCCTGACAAACTATGGTCCCAAACCACCAGGCATCATCAATCACGGAGCGAAACCGATCATCTACAGAAAAAGCACGAAAGCCAGAATAGACATGACTGAATGTTTCATTTCTGTAGAAGACAATTAATGAATTGATGCAGAATCTCTCGACTCTATTCTCAGGTCATGCCTTCAACTTACTTGAACTCCACACTCTGTTCCGCGCCTCGTCGTAGCTTTGGCGCAGCACCAGAAAATCAATTACATCCGGCATATCATGGTATCTAAGGAAAAACGCCAACAAAATTACTTTCGTTTAAAAACTTACAACAGAAAATTGTAATCATGTAAACATGTAATCTGGATTACAGAATCAGATTATAAAATTAATTAGATATTACATTTAAAAAAAAAAAAAACAATCAGACTAGTTAGATTTATTGATTACAAGTTTACTTAATATTCATAAAAATGGCAGTAAATTATTCTTAACTCACTGATTGTCCCCAATTGTTTTTTTTACATTTCCCTTTCTAAAATGGCCTATTGTGTTAATTTATGTTAAGTAAAGGATGTAATTACAAGGAAAAATTAAGGCCACACAACATAAAATATTCCATCTTTTTGTTTTCAAATATTTTTTAATAAATACGAAACCTTTTTTTTTTTTTTTTTTACTCTACATTGTTTTAATTAAATATTACTTTAATTTCTTATAATTATTACTGAATTACCCTTTTAATCAACTTCCTGCAGTTCCTTCATCAAAACCCTGCACTTGTTGATAAATTCAACATTTATATCAATATGGTATTAAAATGTTTAATGTAAAGATTACGTTACTAACTACAATTCATCGGGTAATTTGTATTCAGTAATGGACTAAAATTTGTAATCTACCCAGCAATGCTTGCCAACTTACTTTATTGAAAAGGACCGGTCTGTTATTTTGCCTGTTCCAGGGTCAATCTGGGTCAGTTTCAGACAACACAGGGTTGGAGGGCAGACTTCATACTTGATCCCCGTTATTTTCACAAACTCTTGGTCCTGGTAAAAACATATGATTTATATTTTTCAAAGCCAAACTTGCTGAAAACATTAAAAGGTTAGTTGAGTTGCATGCATTTAAAAAAAAAAAAAAAAAGGAAATGTTCATGGTTAAATACAAGGAAATAGAACCTTAGGACAGCATCTGTGGCCTGTTGTCGGTCACTACAAATGGTAACAGTACTGACACCTGTTGGCTTGCTCAGTTGGGGACACCAAAATTTCATCTATATTACCGATCTGCCCGCATTGACACTATATGATAATTGAAATTAGCTGGATAACATCACCGTTTCACCAGAACGGCTGCACAGCCGAATCAAATTCTGTTGCATTATTTTCCTGTTAACAATGTGAAGCTGCTTTGAAACAATTGGACTTGTAAAAAGTGCTATATAAATAAAGGTGATGTGACTACAAATAAATGCATGTATGTATTAAACTCAGATCAGTGCAAAGTTTTACAAACCATGCACAAATGCACCTAATAAGAACAGATGAATAAATCTAAAAGTGTCAGTAAAATCCCAGGATTGTTTTGATCATACTCTTAACTCCATCTTCTTCCATGGCTGTCTGTCTAGGTTAATGGGGTACAGGTTTGTCCTACAGACTGCATCCACATACGCCTCATGACCCTGACGGAAATAGATGACCTGTGTACAGAAAGAGAAAGTGGATTTAGACATGGCTCAGTTAAACGTTAATGCAGAGGAGATGACAAGAGAAACTTATTCTGTACCTCGTCTCCCATTTGAGGAACGAAGGGGGACTTTCGAGGAATGACATCAGTAATCCAAGCTGGGGGACGGAACTCATTTGAGATCTCTCTGTTAATGGGCGGCCTCGGTTTTGGTGGCTAAGGATAAGCAAACAAATTGCATTAAATTTAAAACTTCCATAGTTTGGAAGTTCTTCAAACCATTCTTTCATGAACACAGACACAAATTAAGTGCTAGCCAAGAGTAAAAATCCCTCTCCAGAATTAGAAAGGATTTCAAAAGATACTTAATTTAAAAGGATAACAAAAATTTGTAAGTGACAGTAAAGGCCTCGATATACTTCAAGCTAAATCGAATAACGAACTGACGTGACGCCATTTAAAAAAAAAATAAAAATCAGGTTCAAAACAGCTTGCCAAAGCAAACTTCATGGGAAAGTTTGCTTCAGCTGGTACATGCCTTTGTACTACCATTGGTCTGTGGTGATTACGTAATAGGTATGTGGCTCTGCCTTCTTTGACGAGGATATGCAACACTGTCAGTTTTATTTCATGTTTAATACTGTAAAGCTGCTTGATTTAAACGTCTATTGTAGTTATTGTATTGTAGTATATAAATAAAGGTGACATGACTTAACTGGAGAGAACTGCAGAGTGTGCATACATATCCACATCGCCATGATCAGATGCTTTCTCACCGCTGTTTTTGTTTTGTTTATTTCGCTATTGAGAGGAAAAGCGTGCAGCATACAATTCCATATACATCTATACACCACTCTCTGTAGCGTGGGCAATAGGATGTTCGCTAACAATATACTCCTGGTCAGGTATTCTCAGCTTTTTATCCCTATGCAAAAAAGTACGTCGCTGTGAGTATATCGGGACCTTACAGTAATGGATGTGCTGTATGGCCCAATAGGCACCTTTGGCATTTTGCTTTTGGCCTTCTTGTGCTTTCGGGGTGAAGACATCTGCTCCTCTTCATCTAGAGTTTGCTCCTCATCCGCTACCTCATCGTCCTCCTCATCCTCTTCCTCAGAGCTGCTGATCCTGCGGCAAGCGCGTCGTCGGGAGGACGGAGACGCGGGTGGTCGCAAACTTATTCCTGCATCTGCCATCCAGTCGGAATAATCACTGGAGGAGCGGCTTCAGTTATGAACAAAGAGACAATGTAAATCTTTCCTTCATGGATATGTTAGCAATGACTTAGTTTAAGGGTGTAGCTTATAAAACTTTTTTTTTTTTTTTTTTAAGTACATATACATGTATATACAGATTAGTAAAACATTATGATTCATAAAAACAACAATAAATTCCAAATAGGTGTTGTAATTGTATTATGCAATAATCCTAGTACTACTTAATTTCTCAACATTCATGAGGCATTGCAAGGCAGCCAAAATGCTTGTAATTATGTGAATATTAAAAAGTGAACCTTCATATAAAGCCCTTTCATTATAGCATAAGAGCAGAGATGGCAGAACAATAAAGTGATAAATTGATCAACAGGGCATATTTTATCAATTAGATGTCACATACTCAAAAACCACTGCAAACATTGAGGCAGAGTAAAAATGGTTGTGACAGGCATTCAATCTTTCATTGAACATCTTTAAATTTAATTAGATCTCCGAGGTATTATTGGAAGCATATTTTATTGTAATTCCGCTTGGTGCCACTTGCTGATAATACACACTTCCTTTTTTTAAAATTATGGTGGCAGCACGAGTACCTTGAGCTATCACTCTTCCATTCCTCTTCATCCTCAATGGACAAATCAACATCACTGCCCTCCATTTCACTGTCCTGCACCAACAACACATACACACACCGTTACTGACATGTCTGATATGGCAGTGCTTTAAAATGTAAATTAACACACTCAACCTCGGAAGACGCGGTCTCCTCCCCTTCCTCACATGAGAACTCGATGTACTCTTCAGCCAGACTCTCTTTACGTTGCTGGTTTTTCTGCCGTTTGCGTGACTGCGCACGTTTGAGGCACGGCCCTTCATCATCAGAATCATCCTATGGGCAAATTATCTCACCTTAATGACGTTGACTCTGTGTTGACATCAATAACCATAATGCAGTTCATAAGGAGGAAGAGCCCTACCCTGAAGCTGGCGTGGATCACTCTTCTTCTCTTGATGTTGTAAAGGCTGACCTCCTCATCGCCCTTGGCTGCTCTGAACAACTCCTGTGCCCTAAATGAAGAAGCCATTTGCATTGTTAAACAGCCGGTCTGAAAGCTTTAATAACCGAGCTTAACTTAACCACTGCAGCCACAATGATACCAGTCCTTTTTATTGTCTGAAAATCAACATGAAAAGTTGATTCACTTTTGAGGGAACTGAAAGCTCTGTTTTTTAACGCTCATGATGGTTTGCAACCTATATTTTTCACTGAGAAGATCTTTGTAGAGTGGGGCTTGATTCTGCCCCTGAGGGAGGACTACTAATGGGATCTGGTCTTTAGATTGAGGTCCATAGACCAGCTAGAGCGCTCTCTCGATCAGTAAATTCAGCATTGTGGTAGGTTAGGCCTTTGCACAAACTTCTAAATAGCTCACATGATTAGGCATGGTGATAACCCCTGGCTTACCCCTTCTGGGTTAATAACTTTTGCTCACTAAGTCTGTGATTGAATTTGAGAACCACTGTGGTTTAGAACCCATTATCTCTCATTCTGGGAAGAGTTTCTTTGAAGTCCAGGGCTAGGTTCAGCCACCCCCCGGCCAAGGATGCGATTGGTTTCTG
Source organism: Paracanthobrama guichenoti (assembly GCA_018749465.1). Lineage (NCBI taxonomy): Eukaryota > Metazoa > Chordata > Actinopteri > Cypriniformes > Gobionidae > Paracanthobrama > Paracanthobrama guichenoti. Next base: position 4,554,653 of record CM031957.1, read on the forward strand.
CCTCGAGGGGATGATCTTATAGGGTCTGGTCTTTTGATTAAGGTCATCAGACCACTCAGACTGCTAAAGCTCTCTCTCTATCAGTATACTGCTAATGCAATTTCTTAATGAGTGGATCCAGTGCTGTGGCGGGCTTCTGCAAACTTTTAAAACCCATGGTATGGGCATGGTTTTAAACACTAGGCTCAGGTTGCTTTGGCTTAATAGTTTTTGTTCACCAAGTCTGTGCTTGCCTTAATTCACAGCTTAGCTGGGCAGGCATTTGGTCAGTATGGCACCGTAGATATTAACGTTACCATAGTGTCAACACCAAGACACAACGTTCCCTTCAAAGAGAATGTAACCCCGGTTCCCTAAGGGAATGAAACATTCGTAACCTGAGGTTTTCAATTAATCACTCTAATGTGAAACATTTAAGGGGCAGAGTCAAATGAAGGGACACAGCTGAAATTCATTTTAAGACTCTAATGGTGCTCACACACCAAAAGCGAAGTGAATAGTCGCATCAGGTTACTCACTCTAGTTTACTCGCGGGATAACGGTTTTCCTCATCGCGCCTTTGCATTGACTATGTATGCAATCTACTCACGCAAATAATCACATTAGCATTTGTTGTGCACACACCATAGGGCTACAATACAACATACATATGTAAAAAATATAACTTAAAGGATGTTAGAGCTTCACCAGGAGTATATAAAGGGGCTTAATGTGTACACCGATAAAATAACTGAAGAGAATAAAATTTAATAAACAAAACTCACCTGTAGCCACTTGTCGTAAGATCAGGTACCACCACCCTGCGTCTCCAGGCCTGAAGGTCCCTCTCTGTGGCCATCTGACTGCGTGGAGCATTCTGGTGCATCTGCCGAACTCCCTCTACCTGTCCGCTGCGCCGTAAACCCACGTTAGGTGGAGACTGCACCTCCATACGATCGTTCAGCGACACTGTGCAATCAAATACAGCTTGTTGTAGACTTGTTGAAGCTTCAATTACAAATCACAGCGAACAGGTGTTGATCTAAGAGTACAAGGCTGTGATTTAAATGCCAATAGGCATTTTTATGTATAGGCACCTCTGCGGGGAGTTCCAGGCACACGGGCAGCAGCAGAAACGCCACCCTCTCCATGAGCTGAAACCTGTCTGTCATGATGCTGTTGAAGCTGGCGGATGGCAAAGTCCAGGGCGCTGGGACGAACCTCCTCACTCTCAGCAGACTGCTGACTAATCACCTGCTCCACAACCTCACCATCACCTAAAACACAACGAAGGCCATTTCTCAAAGGTGCAAATCAGAAACACTCAGTACAGTGTTTCCACTAGGGTTTTTAGATAGACCTCCCGAAACTACTAAGGTTAGTACATGGAGCTCACGCATCTTTTTTAGCTCAATGCTAAGGATTCTTTCTACTGGCTGAAATTTTTACTTGCCATGCCAAAATGTTCACTGGCCCCATCACAAACAAGTAATAAATAAAATAAAATAGGCCTAACTCACATCAATTTTAAATATTGTTAAAGACAATAATATAAATATAAAATAATTTCCGGCTTTCCATGTTTTCACTTATACGGTAGGGGGCGCTATTACACATCTCTTGAAAGAGTACAGAATCTCCTGTACCATCAAACAAACAGCATATAAATAAAAACTACATTACTACATGTACTTACTAGAACAGTAAATCATGCATTAGGCAATTTACAACTAACCCTAAACTTAAAAGTATATATCGTTAATTTTACTCCGTACTTCTGTGTAATTACACTGCAACAATGTCACATTAAAATCAGATGTAACTGAATTTCCGATTTTGGCCAAAAATGAAACCAGAGGACTTAAGTATTAACAGTAGGCCTATGGTAAGATTGAAGCATTTGCCTTTTTATTGCGTTTTGTTGCCATAAAAAAAACAACTCTAATTTCATATCCTCATTATTTGTGGTGAAAAGCTGTCCAAATAAGTGATATTATGCCTTAAATGTCAGGTTTGAACTTGCTCATTCATCTAGGCTCAAAGCTGACTGTTAGGGAAAAAAATTCTTTGCACAAGTTTTGCATTTAATGAGCTAACAGAATATTTGGGGGTCCTGATCACCAAATAAAGGATTATTCTGCAATAACTGCTGGATGTACATTGTATGTGCAATTTAAATTACGCAAAATTTTTATTGAGTATTGACAATTAAATAAATTTGACTTTAAAAAATGCATTATTAAATAATCTATCTTTGGTTTCAGTTTAACTAAATTAAATTTCAAACTACTTAAATTTCAGTTTTGGTAATTTAATTTTGGAGCATTACAATTCTTTTAATACAATAGAACCGGTTCTGAAACTTTTTTTCTATGCGCTGTTCATGGTGAACCCTGCGCATGCTAAAGCGGTCAACAGTGAATAAGGCATACATCACAACAGTGTTATGAGAAGAGTAGGGAACTAACTTGTAGCGACATAACCCAGTTGAGGAACTAGATGCTCATCTGCAATGTTTTCTCTTCCTGGGACCAGTCTTTGGAATCTGGGAGGGTGAGGGTTCCCATCCACGTCCACCAGGAAGGGAGGAGGCATCAGGTGTGGGGCCTGTTGGGTCTGCTCATCCAGAACAAACCCATTTGAGTCCCGGATCAGTGGCCGATAGTCAGTGTGGAAAAACACCTGGTCTGGAAGCTGTGGATCATTTTGGAGACATAAATTAAAAGACAGAGAAGGTATATTTAGGAACTTCAGTTGTTTTATACCAGGTGCAACCGAGATGTCTAGAAATCACACAAACCTTCTCATAAGGCTTAGAGCTCCCAAAGCCAAAAATAACCAGATGTCCATGAGAGTCTGTCATTGCAAAGCGATGCCCATCAGGGGTGAACTTGCAGTCAAACACAGCACCATGTCCTTGACCTTCAATCTACACCAACAAAACCACAAGGACAAATGTTTTTGACTGTCTAATACATGAACGATAGGGCCTACAGTAATATTGTTTAATAAACTGGCAGATGCATTGTGATATTCTTTGTTATTGTGATACAGTTTAAAACTTTTGGTGGTCGTTTAAAAAAAAAAAAAAAACCACCACAACACTTATTCAGCATAGACCCGTTAAATTGATCAATCAAAACAGAAAAGACAGCAAAGATTTATAATGTTACAAAATGCTGTTTGAACTTTATACTCTCCAAAGAATCCTGAAAAAATGTATCATGGTATTAAGCATTATTAGATTGAAATAATGTTTCATACACCATTTGGATCGCAAATAATTTAATAACAATTCCAGTTTCACGTACGCGTGATCTTGCGTTGTTACCTTGTCACATTTCACGTGTGTTTGGTTGTGAAAGGTAGTTTGCGGACAGGACAGAGTTATCCTTGATTCTTCCTATTCTAAAGTCATGCAGTTTGAAATCCCCTGTCGCCAATCTATTGTGCAGTGTGAACACTGCAGCGACTGAATGATACCCCAGATAGTCATGCAGTGTGAAAAGAACTGTGATCTGACAACTTTGAAAATCATGCAGTGTGAACTCAGCATAAGCCTCTTCTCGGTGACGAACGACAGTTGCGGCTGTATAAGTTCTGGACACAATACTGAAAGATCATTGGGATACTCTACCATATTAAAGTAATGCATGGTTTTAATGCCTCTGATGAGGTCCCATATGAAGACATTCCCATCATGGCCTGCAGACAGCATGATGCGAGGGTCATAGGGATGTGGCTCCAAAACATACACCTCTGCCTCATGGCCCTGTGAGAAGGTGAAGAGTGATTAATTCAGAAATTATATATGCTTAACCTGGTCTGAGCACATGACAGTGTAGTATCAGACCACAGAACTAATCCCTGAACTGGATCTCAGGATCTGTGCAGTGGAAAATGGTCTTACTTTAAGGATATGTAGCAACTGTCCAGTATAGGAATTCCACACTTTGAGAAGATAATTGTTGACGGCAGTAATGACTGTGTGGTCATGGCGGTCCCAGGACACCATGGTGACTTTGGGTTTGAAGAAGTTTTCTTCCTCTGTTAAAGGTGCAGACCTTCAGTAAACAAGGAAGAAACTTCATTAGCAGATCAAGTCAGCCTCAATCAAACACTTGTTTGAGTTTTCCAGAGGCTTTCCATACCCTGGAAGAGTGGCAGACATGTTCAATAAAATGCTCTTCCATTGGTGTCTCTGATGCAGTCGCCATACACGAGCAGTGCCGTCTCGACTGCCACTCACAAACCTAAAAGAGAGACGTTACAGAAGGATATATAAAACACAAGAACAAAGTGAAGTAAAATGGCAGTAATGCACCACAATTTAACAAACAGAAAAGCAGGTTATATTTAGCCCAAAAAAAAAAAAAAAAAAAAAAAAAGGTTTAATACACATTTAATAAAATCAACATTCAAATAAAAAATGAGCTGCTTTAAACTGCACATAAATTGCAGTCTGAAGCCCTGTAATAGGTACATATATTATTTCTATCTAATATTATTTCTTCTAGCTAACAGTCAAGCTGACGACACTGGATGGCTTTCCTGAAGTAAATGTAATGGTACATGACTGTTTACAAGTGGTTTTACTGATGTCTTTCCACAGTTGAAACACTGAGTGAACTGTGCATAGACTAAAATCATGAAAAAAAAAAAAAAAAAAAATCTAGTCAACCCAACCCTAGCATCCACACAGCTCACGTTTACCTGTTGTAGCTAATCCACATTGAAACATTAGAGTAGCACTATTGGTAGCACATTGGTTTGTAGTAAACCACCAAAATTACCTTTCTCCTGAATGACAGAACTGGATGCTGTCCACCTTGTCCTACAAATGAAACCAAGTATTGTGAATCAGGACACATCATACGAGATATTCCTTCAAAATCTGTTGATTATTGAATTATTCCTAAAAACGGTCCATTCTTACAGTGTGAGAGTCAAGCTCAGCTAATTTTTCTGGACAGCCACTGCCCATGTAGTATATCCTGATGACATCATCTGTGCTTCCTGTTGCAAGGAACATGCCACCTGTATAAAGAGACAAATGCACACTGAAAAAGCCTTACATAAACATATGTGAAGAGAAACAAAAAAAAACCCTCCAGCAGAAGTTCAAACATTCAGTCCATCTCACCAGGGCTGAAGGAAGAGCAGACTGTCTGAACACCAGGCCGTGGCCTCTCTGTGAATTTGTGTGGACGATCGCTGGTGAACATTAAAGGAAAGAAAGAAGAATGAACCTCTGACCTGCACAATAGACCTGCTCCTCATATTTTCATTTGACAAAGAGCCCTCACCTGAAGCAACTATTATTCACATCCCACTGCCAGAAACACACTGTTGCATCAGTTCCTGTGGACACCATGTACCTTTTGGAGCCCTTGACAAACGGAGAGAACTACACCGAGAAAGAGGAAGTAGAAATACCTATTAGAGCAAGCGAACGACATGCCTGTATAAGCAGCATTCAACACACAAAATGATACAACAGTAAGCACCTTCATTAAGGGTAATACACTATTGAGAACATGGTTTACATAAAAGCGAGATGTCACTTAGCTCATAGCAGGCATAAAATGTACACATTTTGCCCCCAGAAAAAAAGAAGAGTTTACTAAAGAAAACACTGATACATGCTGTAGTCTAGATGCAATGATCCTATTGTCACACTTATAAGTCACTGGAGAAGGAACTACACAAAGCACTCAAGGTTCACTTTATCTTAACATTTGCATAATCCCAAGGATTAGTAAATAGGGCTACTCGATTATGGCAAATCATAAAAATCACGATTATTTTGGTCAATATTGAAATACTGATTATTGAACATGATTATGAGTGGGCCATATGACCAAAACCTTACACGAGGAAGATTTCTGAAGGATCATGTGACACTAAAGACTGGAGTAATGATGCTGAAAATTCATCATAGGAATAAATTACATTTTATAACATAAAATAAAAAACGTCATTTCAAACTGAAATATTTCGCAATATGTTTTACTGTATTTTATCAAGTAAATGCAGTCTTGGTGAGCAGAAATGAATTCCAAACTACTGACCCATGTTTAGGTTTGACCCATGCAGAGGGGAATAAAACCCTAAATAAATCCTATTGTCACAGGGACAAAACAAACAAAAAAACACTATGCTTCATGGTCAGTAAGACATGAAGCAAGGCTGGCACTTGCCAAGCCCATCCCCTGAATCAGCATTAATAAAAACAAAGCATGAGAAATAAGGGTGGACGATCACTTTGAGACCTAATGCACGGATCTAACATACTGATATACACGTGTATCATAACTTACTGACACACATCCAAACGGTTTACATTTACTTAAGATATAAATGACTGTTTATGTAAACCTTGTGTGTATTTAGCAGTTAAAGTTCAATAATTCGTAAAAGAATTTAGTTGTACAGTACTTGCGCACTGTTTGACAAGCTTTTCTGAGTGGGACACCTGAACGCGCACTAAAAGCCATGTCAGAACAGCATGCGAATGAGGCTTTAAAGGGGTCAGGAACTGCATTTTTTTAATTTTATGCTTCCTGAGGAGCACTTATAAATTAAGTAATATGATAAAGTGTGATTTTTACATCTAAAATGGTCAATTTAGAAATAAAAGGCCATTTCCTACCCTGATTTTAGCACTCTGATGTGAAAGCTCTGTTTGAAGGGGCGGGTCTGCTGTGAGACTTCAGTGTAAGTACCCACTGCTGTGATTGGCTGCCGTGAGACTTCAGTGCAAGTACCCACTGCTGTGATTGGCTGCCGTGAGACTTCAGTGTAAGTACCCACTGCTGTGATTGGCTGCCGTGAGACTTCAGTGCAAGTACCCACTGCTGTGATTGGCTGCTGTGAGACTTCAGTGCAAGTACCCACTGCTGTGATTGGCTGCTGTGAGACTTCAGTGTAAGTACCCACCGCTGTGATTGGCTAACATCTTTGCATATGAAATAAGTATTATATGTGGAACTCAAATTTTCACTACGTTTTTACCATTACAGCTGTGGATATTAATGAATCGTGAAAATGTTGATTATAGCATTATATTTAAATCTATTCCCATGGAACAAAAGGTTGCAGTGATGAGCATGCAGCCAATGACAGTCTGTTGAGCGCATGACTGCAGCGATCTCGTCATTGCACACTAACGAATGCTTTTATCATAACTAACAGTGCAAACATGTAAATAAGAGATTAATTGTGCAGTGTAGACTGCATCATTTAGTCCAGAACTCAGTCACTGATAAATTTGATAGACAGCTCCAGCGATTGTAAAGGAAGCATTCTTTGATCGCTTTCTGTATATAATTCAATCACAATTTAAATAACGATTATTTTCATCCTACTAAGAGAAACAATGTTAAGGTTACCGTTTAGTCATTTATTTATGGTTGCATAAACAGCAATAAACAATCTTTAGAGAAAGAATGTCTGACTGGAACGTCTGGCCCTCGGTCCATTTGCGATTGCATTTGGGGGCTGAGTGCCCCTTGGTCTGTTCAGTACCGAACCCCCTAAAGCACCAGTTGCACCACCTTAAGGATGGCCCTGATTAGAATTAACACTGCTACTTACATATTGTGGCATTACTGTCAGGTCTGTATCTTGCAGTAAGTCTGTTTGCAAAGTCTGCACCGAAATTGTGACTGATTTACCAAAGAATCCACAGTGAAATACAAATAAATACGCTCAAATGAGACATTCACACTGTTGAAAATAAATGAGCACATTACTAGCATTAGGATCCTTCAGAAGGTAATGTTATTTTTAATCCAGTGATCCTGCATCTAATGCGTCAGTGGGCAGGGCCAAAGACGCAATGATGTAGAAGTAGGCGTTATCGGATTCTTTTGTCGTACTATTACATTATAACGAGATGTTTTCAGAGCTTGGTTTCAATAATAGCTGTGTTTGGACTAAGTACAATGACTTTTTAATATGTCAAAAGATCAAGGAAAATTTGATCTCTCAATTTATGACCCCTTCAAAACGCATGCAAATAATAAACTTTTATGATGACGAAGAACTGCTGTCACGTGAGCTTAACTCTACTGTTGTGTTGCCAAAAATGTGATGTTGGGACGGGGGCACCAGAACTGAACTGATAGCATGCGCACCGTAGCACGATACGACGATCTCTCCTTAAAGGCCAATCATGGAGACATTTTAATCATTCACAACCTAAAATCGTGATATCTCACTCCTCTAATAAGTCATACGGCACTCTAACCTGTAAAGAGGTAATAGATCCACTGTGGCCCTGCAGGACCGCCACTGGGGCACAAGTACGAAGGCACCAGACTCGAATGGATTTGTCGCAGCTACCAGCCGCAATAAGAGTATTTTCAAAGTTAACAGCGAGGTCTGATATCTCAGCGCAATGTCCTCTGAGAGTGGAGTGAAGCCTTCCGTCAAAGGAGGACCAGATCTTCACCAAGGCATCGTCGGAACCCTGAGGGTCAGGAAACGAACAGGGTCAAGCATGGGACAACAAAGAGCTGAGTACCAGGGAGAACCCCCAAGAGATTGATGGTGCTCACCGTAAAAATCCTGGAACCTGTTCGATCAAAGGCGATACAGTACACGGCAGAGAGATGTCCCAGGATCCTCCTGTGCATCCTCATGTGCTGATAATTGCTGACAGGGTTGACAGAGCTGAAGCGCTGAGCTCCTGTGAGCTCTCTGCCTCGACACACCTCCACTACAATGACAGAGGAAATCCACTCAACATTTAATTTCTCTGCCAAGACAGATGTCAAAATGCATTAAATGTGGATCAGGGATGGCTATAATCATCCATCGACCTCAAATAAGGCTCATTTGAAACATGCAAGTAACTTGGCCGCCTGCTCTAATGTTAACCTAAATAAACTTTTTACCTAATAATAGCAGAAACAACTTAATACTTTGTAATTTTTGGTCATACAGATAAGAGCAATACATCTTTCGAAAGAGTCAACTTATTTTTGTAAACTATTATTAACAAAATATTGTGCTTTTGTAAAATAAAATAAAAAATTAACACAAAACTCAACGTATAGGCTACGTGCCTCACAGACAAGAAATACATCTATAGAAAGCTTAAAAGGTCTTTAACCAATTAAAATCTAACCGAAATACTGCCTCATCCTCTATAGAGACAGAGCGTATTTAGGCCACGCCCACACCGGGGGGAAAACAATCCAACGCTCTCCATTGACTTTGTATTGCGTGAAGCGGCGTCCTTGTCATTTCTGACCTATAACAAAAAACAGAACAATGTCTAAAAGCTGCTATGTGACAGGGTGTACAGCAAAAGAACTAGCTTAAAAAAACAGACCTAAGCTTTTATAAGTGGTCAACCCAAAAAAAAAACCCAGAGTATTTAAGGAGAAAAAAAGTGGATACAGGCAATAAGATCTGAAGCATCAGCAGGAAGAACGGGTCCATTTTGGGATCCTTGAGATATGCCTACATGTGCAGTAAACATTTTGTCACCGTTAAGTCAAATATTATGTCAATTTTATATATTGCATTTCCTGTTGCTGATAAGTTCCCCTCTAGTGGGTGTAGATCTCAGTATAATATAACGTCGCGCTCTGTCTCGATTGCCTGTATCCACTTTTGTATCCTTAAACATTCGTTTTTTTTGGGTCAACAGCTTATAAAAACTTCTGGGTTTATTAGCTTGTTTGCTGTACACCTTGTCACATATCAGCTTTAAGACGTTGTTCTTTTTTTGTTATAAGTCAGAAATGACAAGGAGGCCGCTTCACACAATACAAAATCAATGGAGACGGCTGGTTTGTTTCCCCCACCCAGTGGTTTTCAGATTATTTCAGTGGTGCACACGCGTGTGTTGCTCTGTCTCTATACTGCAGAGATGGCATTGGGTAGGATTAAGGGATGTAGAATAAGGCATTAATATGTGCTTTATCAGTACTAATAAACAGCCAATATCCTAGTAATACACATGCTAATGTTAATAGTGAGAATTGGACCGTAAAATAAAATGTTACCGAAAAATCTTATTTACAGATGAAATGTATTCTCTGATCCTTTTTTGGAAGTGTATATTAAGAAGCAAATATCCAAACTTTTTCTCTTGAATGTCACGGGTAGGCCTAATCGCAAAGCACAGTTTGTGAGGCATGCACGCACCAGTATCCTGGAGGATTTGTTAATTTACACAGTGACGAGAAGTTAGGTATAGCTCAACTGTCCATAGTGTTGTTTGCTATAGTGTTTCAGTTTGCTATATTTTGTAATTTATTAATTTTTATATAATGCATTTATTTTGTTTGTGTTATCCGATGTTAAGGCTACTTACTACTACTCCACAGGCCTGTTTACATTTGCACTGATTTCTCTCTAAGCATTTCAGTTCATTGAATAGGCCATTTACTTATTTGTTTATAATTTATATTCATGCCTGACATTTTACAATTATTTTATGTTTCATAATCTATAGGTTATTTATTTTGCTGGCATTTTGATCTCTGCAAAGTTCATGCAATGTTTGCCGGTGTCACTGCAGCAAGCTATGTGCACACTCGAGCACTATATATTAATTAGCATTTAAAATATACATTTTAGTTTAATACTAATGGCTTAAATGAACGACTACGAGTCAACTAGGAAAATCTTAAGACCTGGGCAGCCCTAATTTTATTTAACAGATAACTTGCTGAAAATAATTTAAAATTACCATAAAAAAAATCTAAATTGACAATTCTTATTTTTATAAAACATTGCAATGTTTATTATACGTGACTTATCAAGGCACATCAATTCATGTACCCTCGTAATCTTTCACCAAAAAAACGTTTAAAATAAAAACCTTCCCTCCCCCTCGCAACTGCATCTCTTCTCCAATGACGTGTGCTCCACGTAAGCAAACTATCCAATCAATTCCCAAAAGACATAATGAAGTCCTGCCCTACCGCTTCACTCAGGCATATGCGTCACAATAGGAAAGAAAAGACGATCACAACTTCCATTTCACGCCGATAAAAGAAAAAAAGCAACTTATTTTTTTTTTTTACTCCAGACAAGAACATCTTCTTGCATTGTTACAGGTGGAGAACAGACGGTACTCACCTAAATTGGCATCCCTGCAGTTTAAAGGCCTCTCTGGTGGTCTCCCTCTATGAAGGGCCGCGAACGTGGAGGCTTTCCATCTGCCACTGCCGCAGTCTAGAGATGTGGAGAGCAGGCAGACAGTGGTGACATTTAGACTTGGATAACTGACAGACTCACACCAAGGTCGATGGGGTTGAAAGCTCCAGCCTGATCTCACCTTTTGACCGTCGCAGTAAAGAGTGTTTCCCGGCCCCCAGGAGAGAGTGCACTCCTGGCACACCAGACGGAACCTCTCGGTCCAGAATTGGGCCGATCTGCTTGCATATCTGCAAAAGGTGGTCTGGTGCGATATGTCTGTTGGCAGCAACCTAACAAAGAACAAAGGAACTTTACACCATGCAATAAAGTCACTTTTTACTAATGTCATGCATTTCCACTGAAAAAGTCATCCTTTATATTAGGTGTCTTTAACTGCTATGTACAAAATTAATACTTAGAAACAAATGTACTTGTGCTGATATTGCACTGAAGAAACACGTGTGCTGCTATTGAGATTTGATATTTGTGATGATATTTATGGCAAGCGCAACAATACATTGTATTGGTAAAAATGATACATTTTTCTTTTATGTCAAAAATCATTAGGATATTAAGTAAAGATTAAGTCATTATAATCAAACATGTATTATTAGTAGTAATATGCATTGCTAAGGACTTCATGTGGACAACTTTAAAGGCGATTTTCTCAATATTTAGATTTTTTTTTGCTCCCTCAGATTCCAGATTTTTAAATAGTTGTATCTCGGCCAAATATTGCCAAACACCTCAATGGAAAGATTATGCATTTAGCTTTCATGTGGTATATAATCTCAAATTTAAAAAAAGAAATGACCCTGTGACAGGTGTGGTGGATGGGTAGGTTATAACAACAGAAATGATTTACAGATCTAATTATGTGCACATATTTGTACTTTACAAACATGTACACAATATCAAATTATTAATTTAAATCGTAGTGTATTATATATACACATACACACATATATATATATAAATAAAAAACATTTAAAATAAAGTTGGGCCAAAAAGTATCAAAACCAAAAATATAATATTGGGTTATGATTCATAGCAATACTCGTCCTTTACACTTAAGTATAATTGCTTTTTTTTTTTTTTTTCTTTACATTTCTCCCGCTGATGTATCTTTTCTCTGGCTTTTAATCAAGCAAGCAGACAAATAAAATAATTTTAACTAGCTGCCTTGTTAAATTGCGGCCATTTAAACAGTTAAGGTAACTGCCTGCGGTCGCGACCCTTCAGGAAAACATAAATAAAAGCCCTTCTCGTGCTGCTGAATGCAAGGAGTTTATGCAAATCATGCCCTTTATCGGCCAATCAGAGCGCAGGTCACATGCAAGATAAAAAGCCGACGCCGAATCCTGATATCTGATTGGACGGTTTAATATCCTGACGTAGCCACAACCCGACGAGGCCCCACCTTAACTGCAATACAGCACTAAATAATAGGGAAGCAGTCAAAACACACCGAACCCCCAATAACTGTTCTAATAATAACGCCACACGATCCAATCAAAGATGCCAAAGATATTACGGATGTATAGCGGAACGGAAGAAAAGAGATCAGATACCTGTCATTTAAAGTCGAGCCTAAATCGGTCACAAAACACACACGTGTGAGAATTAAAGCCATGCACATGCTCCAGAAACAAAATCAAAACACTTACCAAATCTTCATAAGATCGCGGGTGCTCATTTCCTTCCCAATCCAGCCGACGTGGAAGGAGCTATCAAAAAATAAACCGGTTAATGAGGAAAGCGAAAGGAAAGCGACCGAGTTATCTTAATTAATAAGGTAAACAAAGTTCAAGGCAAGAGATAATGAAAAGTAGTGTATCGCCGAATCCATGTTTCAATCCAAGAGGGAACCAAACACACAGACTGATGGACATGAAGTACTCGAGCAACACACCTGATTTTCCTCCAGCTCACACACAAGAGCCTGCAACAGATGAGAATGAGCTGTGTTCAGGGCTCTCGTCCACACGAGGATCATTCAATTAAACACACAATACTCGTTTTAAAGTCTCGACGACTGAAGTCAACTCACCTCGGCCGCTTTCCGACACGGCCCCGTGCTCAAATAGCGCGATATCAAGTAATATAACTCTGCGAAAGGACACCGCGAGATCGTTCATTATTGGATTTAGGATAAAGATACTACCAAAGTGCCTCTTAATAACATTCCTAAATGCTACTTTTTGTGGCTTACCCGATTCAAGGGGTGAAATACTCCCATTTCTGGCTGCAGAATCGGCCATAGCTCAAAGAATACGGTGTTTGGAGACGAACTTTATGTGTAGTTTGTAAATTAAATAATTATTTAATGTCGATTGTACGCTTCGTACCCCTCCACGATTGCTCCCGCTTTCTGTTCGGCCAGTTTTCGGTCGCCATTGGAAGTATGAGGCCTGAGCTCACAGCTACTTCCGCCCGCACAGCGGAAACAGGGGGAAGGGTACAACCGCTCGTCTTCTTCAGCAAAACACAAGCCACGCTGACATTTAAAAACGCAAACGTTCAATGTTCAGGTCCAAACTTTATTGTTGTGCCATCAAAAGCGAACCATTTCTCGGAGAACGACGAAAACGCGCGTTGCCGTTCGAAGAAGGACGAACGGCTAGCTCGTGACGTCACTTTGAATGGCGACAGTAGAACCGTTTATCTTTTGTCTTAAAAACAGTCTATGGTTTGAATATGCAAACAACTAATATTCACCACCCCTACTTATTATCGCGTGCATGCTTGATTGCGTGATGTATATTATATTAAATGTGCCAAAATTACTTGATTTGCACAAATATCCATTGACAAAAACAAAACAAAAAACAGCACATATCCTGAGATCCTTCAAAAAATCTCCCTTTCCCCCCTCAAATACTGGAGCAGTTGCCCCAAAAAGTATGCATACACTTCAAATGCATGTCTGCACGAAAAACAAAATATCAAACAAAGGTACTTATTTTAAAGAGTTAGCACAAGTAAGCATACCCTTCATGCAAAACATTTTTACAAAATCAGCTTGTTATAGGTTTTATATGATGAAAGATATACAGTTCATATCACAGATAGCCTAGTTGGACATCCAACTTCACCCACATACATGTAACACTTTCATGTAAAGCGATATATATACTAAAGGCCAAATCTCAACTGCTTTATTGTTTATATCGTTGCAAACTGGAACCTATATGTAAACCCAGCTCTAATAAGATATTACAATTTGATTCATGGTAATGCTCTGCTATGTGAACTTAAAGGACACGGTCTGACATACATCCACTTAAATCATCGGACCATATGGTTAAAACTCAGTCAAAATGTATAATTCTGAGGTTTAATCTGTTTGCAGATGCCATTGCTTTTATATTTGTTGACATTTTAAGTGCATCTTGAGTGTCCAGATATTTATAGATCCAAAGTATGTATATACTGTAGTGAAACTCTAGTTACATTTGTAGCATATTGTATTTTAATATGAGCTGGTTTGTGAGATCAAAATACATAGTGTGAAGTATTGATATAGTTGTAGTAATATGAAGTATTGATAATCACTATAGTTGGTGATTATTACAAAACTGTCGACTAAAGGTGTTTTTGAATATTGGTCTCTTACTTTTAGCCTGACCTTTAAGACACTAAAATAAAAGCTTTCAATAACATAGATCCTAAAACCCCATTAAATTGCATGGATATTTAATCTCTTTATAATAGAAAACACAAAAAACTTTGATAAGATTTACAAAGACTACATTGTTCTTCTGACTCTTTATTTCCTTTTACTTTTTAAAAATCAGTGTTCACTGGAGTGGTGCAAGACTCTTGTCAGTTTCATCACATTTGAATAATGAATTCAAGGAGTTTTTGTGGTTGTAATAAAAATAGCAACAAATCACTCCTTGCGGATTCCCTCAGGTCCACCCCCACTGCAGAACAGACTCACATACATACATACCTAGAAATACCCATTAAAATGAATGGGGGGCATTTAATGGGACAAGATTCAATGCAGATTTGAACATTTACAATGCAGAAGTGAAATAATTCCGTCTCAGCTTCATCAATAAATAAAAAAAAATGTATAATAGATATATTATAATCAGGTCTGTGAACATTTTATTTTAAAATATCTAAATGTCATATTATTTTAAATTCAAGAAAAGGAGACTGAAGGGTTGCCACACATTTTGACAAATTTTCCAGGATTTATAAATATATCCATACAAGCTCACAAAGAGCCATTTCTAGCCAAGAGAACATGAAACGTTACACAAAAACAACATACATCTCAATAATGCAGAATTACTTTTCTAGCTCTTCCACACGGAATTTTATCTGTTGGATATAAAATCTTTTGTAGAAAGGAAAACAAAAGGGCAGAATATCACGGTGAAATTACACCCATTTTATTGGCATATCATACCACTCATTACAGATACAGCTACATAAAAAAAGGAAATAAAAAAGAAACTGTACATGTGTACTTTTAACCTAAAAACCTTGAGTGATATAGCTACTGCTGACATGTTCACGTGAAAGAAATTACAGTAATTTTCTTATAACATCAGCTACAACCGGCATGTTTAACACTGTAACACAGCTGTTATTAGCTTTGCTAACACGATTCCATTTGTCATCCTCTTAAAGTACCATCACATACTGCATATAGAAATTATGAAAACCTTTTCACAGCAGCTATACAACAAAGTTATTGCAATGCTATCACCACATAGAGACAAGTCAATGTAAATCACAAATCTGATGAGTGTTCCAGTACTAGTGAGCAGGATCATTATCAAAGCTGTTGATTCATAAAACGGTTTCAATTTATAGAATACAGCTTACAATAAAAACAAAACAAAAGCATTTCCTTATAGAACCCCCTTCCCAGACAATACAGGCTACATACAGACGTCCATCACATTGCCTATGGAATGTTAGTGTCTCAGGCAAACGCTCCCAGTTTCTAGAAATTTCATTTTTAAAATTTTAAAAAAATGGCACAATCACATTATCTGTTGCAACCTGTTATGCTCCCCTCCCCTCCCTTTTTTTAAAAAACAAAACAGAGTCAAAAAATAATAAGTAGTCATTAGTTGTTTCATGACTGCAATTCTTCTTCAGGAAAAACTGGAGTGGGAAAAGATGGAATCCCTCTTCTAAAGCTTTTCTCTTGAAAGTTGTCTATAAAATGAGCTTCTAATATTGAACTACTAAAAAAAAAACTGCTTTTTTTTTCATTTTTTTAGAAAATAGTCAATAAAAATATTCCTCTGTATTGTACAAGAAAAGAGGTATGGAGCTCTGGTGGAATGTAATCAACGTTATTTAGCAGCTCCCTCTTTCTCCTCCTCGCCTTCTTCCTCTCCATTGTCCTCCTGAAACAAACAGATAAATAACATTAGCCACAGATAAAACTGGACTAATGAGCAGGCAATATTATATATACAAGACCTCAGTGGGTTGGATTAATTATTCGGACTTACTTCATCAGCTTTGGTCTCTCCGTTCTCCGCTGGAGTTTTCTCCTCAGACTCGGCCTCGGGCTTTGCATCCTCTTTCTTCTCCTCTGGTTTGGCCTTTTCTACCTCCTTGGCCTTCTTGCCCCTTGCAGGTGCCTTCTGTAATGTTCCAGAGAACACACGGTTAAGCTATAGCAGACAACATTCATCGAGAGCATTGAAGCTTATTTTGGCAACCGCTTTACCTTTGGCTTGGGCTCAGACTTTGGCGTTTCGGGTTTCTGTAAAACAGAAGTCAACATAAGCCATGTGCATCACAAAAAGGTAATTGTGTAAATATGAATTCAGGAGGACTGACAAAACCAACTTACACCTTGAAGTCTCTCAGACCGTCTTTTGGGCTGTTTGATGAGGACAAGATGTGAAAAGGCAACAAACCAAACAAGCATTAAGTATCAGAGTTGTATGCAAAATCGTGTTATATATGCAATAGTAATAGACTTTAACTCACCCCAGCTGCTTCAGTGTCATTGTTAGCCTGTACCAGAGGAAACAAGCTGTTAGTATGTGTACATAGATGGCTGTCACAGGGTGGGGGAATAGAGTGTTGTACCCCCACACCCCCTCTCCAAGTTATGTGCAATTATGTCATCTAAAAGTGAAAGTGGGGGAGGGGCCAATCCAATTCCTTTATTGACCCTTTTCACATTTCCAGTCATAATAATTGGGTAAACTTCTATAGTGGTGAATGGGAGACTACATTAAATAGATTCTCGGTGTTCCCATTTGCTCAAATAACAAAGGAAAAACTATTCACAACTTTCAAAAAGAATAATAAATAAATTGATAACAGCAGTCAGTCAATTTTACCATCAGCCTCTGTATTAGAAACACCCTCAGTTAACCTTTTTTTTTTTTTTTTTTTTATTTGATGCAAAGGCAATATAATATTAAGTATAGTGTTATGTGTGTATATATATATATATATATATATATATATATATATATATATATATATATATATTTTTTTTTATACGATGCGGATGACCGTTAAAACGCGTCATCAGTCTGTGAAAAAGGTCCATTATATAATCTAAAAGTAAATGTGGGGGGAGGGGTCAAGCCAATTCCTTTATTGTAGTTAAATTTGTCGCGAAAACACAGCGAAATTAAAATAAAAAGTAAACAGAACTAAAAGACGGGGCAAAGTAACGACATCGCTAACAACTTATCGATATTAACGAAAAATTCCGCGCCGCAGGGAGGAGGGGAACAGAAGCTCCGCCTCCACCGACACAATTCACTCACTTTCGACGAGCAAACAACACATTCGAAGTTTATTAACATAAATCAGTTTAATCGAGATTAAAACTGGAAAACGAGAACTCCTTTAGTAAGTTAGTTAAATACGCGGTTCAAACTTTCTTAAGCCACTTTACGAAGTCCGCTTCAAAGGTCAAACGAAGAACACAGACGGGCCAGTCACGCAAAAAACTTAATTATGAAATAAACCTGCTGGGATAAACCCGTTTGGATATAAGGCTTGAAATGCGTTCAGTGAGAAGGCAGCCATGGCGCTCAAGACTATGGTGTGTGTGTGTGCTACTCGAGGACCATATGGATTCATACACAACTCCACATGTATTTACAGTTAAACACGGGCCTAACAAAGATCCCACGACGTCCTCAAAACACACAACTTTAATTCATTCACATGTATGTGGTTATACAGATATTAAAACGCCGCAGTTCAAAGGAAAACATGTGCAGGACAAGCTCATCTCCATGAGGAATAACGTGCCCAAACGTTACGAGGTTACACCCCTTTGTCTGATTATTACTTTGCGTATTCTCTACACGATTGTAATGTAAAAGTAAAGTCGAGAATGCTCTTTGTGGCGTGTTTTTTTTAAATATCCACTCGCAGTCGACACAATTGCACAGCTCTAAGTAAAAAGGCGCCAGATTCATGCCACCGACTCGCCTGCCCTAGATTACGAATTAACACATGCACAAATACAGTAAAC
Source organism: Paracanthobrama guichenoti (assembly GCA_018749465.1). Classification (NCBI taxonomy): domain Eukaryota; kingdom Metazoa; phylum Chordata; class Actinopteri; order Cypriniformes; family Gobionidae; genus Paracanthobrama; species Paracanthobrama guichenoti. Next base: position 4,573,281 of record CM031957.1, read on the forward strand.
ACTCAGATAACTTTACATAAAGCTTACGTGCAGATTTAATTATTGCATGCTTTTAAAAATTATACTATAAAACAGAATAAAATATCCAATATTGTTGAACTTACTTTGCTCCTTTTCGGCATGGCTGCTTAAAGCTTGTATGCTTTTAGAACCAAAAAAAATGAAATAAATTAAAATAGCTTACGCACTGGTAGGTAAAGTGTAAAAACCAGGTCTAGGAAACACTGAAGCAAGCATTAATGTTCTATCGGAACAGAAACTAGCTGGAACCGGATTGGATCTCCCCTTTCTATATTCTTTTCATTATAGCACTAACCTGATGCGGGCTACGCTCCGCCCCTTGTCAGCGCTGATTGGCTGAAACGTCCTGGCAACCACATTTCAAACCAAAGCAAAGTACCCGTGTGGATAGATTGAGGTGTCAATCACAGATTTGCGTGTACGTAGTTTAGGCGCCACTTTCTGCATTTGTTGTTTCCGCAAGCATGTAAATATATCTTTAGTACTGGTTTCATACATATATATTCGTGCCTTGCATATCGTTGTAATGCATTTAAAGAAACATGTCGCTTAAGAAAAAAAAAACGGGGTTTGTCTAATAAACATTACTTTTTCAGATAGTTGAATGTCGTTGCATATTTTTCTTTTATTTTCTTTTATTTTTTTTTAGATAATATAAGTATATTTTAAACATGTAACTTGAAGAACCGGTGAAAAGCAGCGCTATAGTGTGTTTGTATTGGGGGAGGATCAGGGTGATGAAAAGAAAATGGCTGCCGGGTTTAACTGGTTCCTTGTACTGAGCTGTGTGTTTCTGTGCAACCTCGTCAAAACATTCCTGCCATCTATTTCTTCATTTGTAAGTATTGATTCAAAAGAGTTTTAGGGACGCGCAAGCACATCTATATTTTCAAACGTGTATTAGTGGTGATGTGACGCCATTATTAGTGTGATACAGCATGTCTGCTACCCCTACAGGAGCTTGATGTAGTCACAGCAAACAAAAGCTGCTCTGTTAAACTACTACCAGTAAAACCCATTCATAAACACCAATTATCGGTCAGTAGTACTAGTACCAAACAAACGTTTGATGTGGGCTATTAATATTTTCACAAACCAGTAAAAAGTGCAATTTCATGAATTAGACAATGTTACCTGGATGTACACAATGGTACTACATTATCATTTATTAATGTAACATGCCATTTCATGTGCATGGTACTTCAGTGTACTCCATATATGTAAAAAAACAACAACATAGTTTTACTATAGTACAGTATCCAAAATAACATGCTAATGTCTGGTTTCTTGATGTCTAGGTTATTGTTATTATAATATCATAAAAATATAAAAGTGATCTAAAGATATAAACTTGTTGCAGTTGTGAGGAGGGAAAAAAGTCAGAATTGTGAGATTTAAAAAGTCGCAATTACCTTTTTTGTTATTCTGTGGCTGAAAAAAAAAACAATTGTGGGATTTAAACTCAGGATTCTGTGGGGAAAAAAAAGTCAAAACTTGCGGGGGAAGTCCAAACTGTGAGAGAAACTTGGATATAAACTTGTAATTGACATACGGAATTGAGAGGAAAAATGTCTAGTGTCTAGAGATATAAGCTTGCAATTGAGACGGAAAAGTCAAAACTGTGAGATATAAACTTGTAATTGTGAAAAATGAGTCAAAATTGAGAGGTAAACTTTGCAATTTCCTTTTTACTTTCTTTATTCCATGGCAACAAATGGAAAACAAACTTTTATGTCCTTCATAGGTCTTCATAATAACAATACATTTCTCTTTGGGAATATTGAGTGTAAAAGCTTTGAGTGCATTTTAATGCATCTAAAATGAATTAGGACCTGTACAATATAAGATTTTATGTTTGTTCTCATAGCTGTCAAAGATCTTTCAGAAAGATGCTGATCAGGAGATGGAGATGAGGACAGAGATCCAGAACATGAGGATGGAGCTGTCTACCATCAGCATGATGGACGAGTTTGCCAGATACGCTAGACTGGAACGCAAGATCAACAAGATGACTGATCAGCTGAAGACTCTTGGTAAACAAAATTGTGATTGCTTTCTAACCAGCACAACACAGAAAGGAGCCCACAAAATTGTGTTGCAATATTGATATATTGAAAACAAGGAGCAAAGGGCAGCATGTTTTAAGATGTTTACAGCCACCAGCACACCTGATGAAAGTTAAACTTTCCAAAATTGCCTTGGTGAGCTAGTCTATGTGATTGCCGTTGTCTACTTTGTAGTAGGGCGAGAACTGAGGAACTAAAAGTTTCTTCACTTGGCAGAATTCAAAGTCTCAGGCCAAGTGTGGAAAATGGCAGGTGGGTTTCAGATAACGGCTTCAGTATTCATGAAGGAAGACAAATGGCTCAGCTGCTGCCTGTTGCTGTCCTTCATGTCTAGTGTAGCCACAGTTACTGGAGTAAAGCATGGTTATAACTTGTTACAGGGTTTGTTTACCCAAAATTTAAGAATCTATGATCAATTACTCGTTCAAATCCCATAAGACTCAAATCTTCAAATCTCCAATAAAGAGACTTTAAAGGGATAGTTCACCCAAAAATGCCGCTCCAAACCCGTTAGACTTTCATTCATCTTCAGAACACAAATGAAAACATTTTTGATGAAATCTGAGAGCTCTCTCTCCCTCCATTGACAGCTGCGTAACTTCCATGTAAAGAGACCGTAAAACTAATCCATATGAATTGAGCTGTTTAGTCGAAATTTTCTGAAGAGATACGATTGCTGAACTTAGGTTTTTATTCACATGTAAACATTCATCAGCTCACACATCAGTTGTGGTTAGGCTTGCTGCGATAGTCGGTGTTGCCGGTGTTATCAGTGTTCAGACTCAACACCGGTTGCATCACTTGCACACCGTGGCAGCGCCCCCACCATCGTTTTGATATTTTTTTTATAGTAATAAAATAATTTAGTTCAGTTAGAGAACAGACACTACAATTAAAAACTGAAGGTGTCTGCTTAGTAAAGCATGATCCGAATGAGTGTCGTAGCACAAACGCAGTAGGAGTCGGATTTCATTCATCACGAGGACGAAGAGCTGACAGACAAGATGATCGCAGAAGATTTGGTTTCAAAGTGAAATGTAAACGCGCCCATTTAAGGGAGTTTGTACCGTTTTGTTGTTGTATTTTTCATTAAGAATAATAGGCTAATGAACCCACAATTCAAGCAACCCGCCCCCGAATTGACGCTAATTCAAAACCCAAACTAAGCATGTTTGAGCTTCAGCAAGAACCAATGAGGTTCATTCTCGTGTTACGCAGCATGTTTGAGCTTCAGCAAGAACCAATGAGGTTCATTCTCGTGTTACGCAGCATGTTTGAGCTTCAGCAAGAACCAATGAGGTTCATTCTCGTGTTACGCGGCACGTTTGAGCTTCTGCTAGAACCAGTGAGGTTCGTTCTCGTGTTTCGCGGCACGTTTGAGCTTCAGCAAGAACCAATGAGGTTCATTCTCGTGTTACGCGGCACGTTTGAGCTTCAGCAAGAACCAATGAGGTTAATTCCCGTGTTACGCGGCACGTTTGAGCTTCCTCGAGAACCAATGAGGTTCATTCTCGTGTTACGCGGCACGTTTGAGCTTCCTCGAGAACTAATGAGGTTCATTCTCGTGTTACGCGGCACGTTTGAGCTTCCTCGAGAACTAATGAGGTTCATTCTCGTGTTACGCGGCATGTTTGAGCTTCCGCAAGAACCAATGAGGTTCATTCTTGTGTTACGCAGCATGTTTGAGCTTCAGCAAGAACCAATGAGGTTAATTCTCGTGCTACGCAGCACGTTTGAGTTTCAGCAAGAACCAATGAGGTTCATTCTCGTGTTACGCAGCATGTTTGAGTTTCAGCAAGAACCAATGAGGTTCATTCTCGTGTTACACAGCACATTTGAGCTTCAGCAAGAACCAATGAGGTTCATCGTGTTATGTGGCACGTTTGAGCATTTGAGCTTCAGCAAGAACCAGTGAGGTTCATTCTCGTGTTATGCGGCATGTTTGAGCTTCAGCAAGAACCAATGAGGTTCGTTCTCGTGTTACGCAGCACGTTTGAGTTTCAGCAAGAACCAATGAGGTTCATCGTGTTACGCGGCACGTTTGAGCGTTTGAGCTTCAGCAAGAACCAGTGAGGTTCATTCTTGTGTTACGCGGCATGTTTGAGCTTCAGCAAGAACCAATGAGGTTAATTCCCGTGTTACGCGGCACGTTTGAGCTTCCTCGAGAACCAATGAGGTTCATTCTCGTGTTACGCGGCACGTTTGAGCTTCCTCGAGAACTAATGAGGTTCATTCTCGTGTTACGCGGCATGTTTGAGCTTCCGCAAGAACCAATGAGGTTCATTCTTGTGTTACGCAGCATGTTTGAGCTTCAGCAAGAACCAATGAGGTTAATTCTCGTGCTACGCAGCACGTTTGAGTTTCAGCAAGAACCAATGAGGTTCATTCTCGTGTTACGCAGCATGTTTGAGTTTCAGCAAGAACCAATGAGGTTCATTCTCGTGTTACACAGCACATTTGAGCTTCAGCAAGAACCAATGAGGTTCATCGTGTTATGTGGCACGTTTGAGCATTTGAGCTTCAGCAAGAACCAGTGAGGTTCATTCTCGTGTTATGCGGCATGTTTGAGCTTCAGCAAGAACCAATGAGGTTCGTTCTCGTGTTACGCAGCACGTTTGAGTTTCAGCAAGAACCAATGAGGTTCATCGTGTTACGCGGCACGTTTGAGCGTTTGAGCTTCAGCAAGAACCAGTGAGGTTCATTCTTGTTACGCGGCATGTTTGAGCTTCAGCAAGAACCAATGAGGTTCATTCTCGTGTTACGCGACACGTTTGAGCTTCAGCAAGAACCAATGAGGTTCCTCCTTGTTACGCAGCACTTTTGAGCTTCAGCAAGAACCAATGAGGTTCATTCTCGTGTTACGCAGCATGTTTGAGCTTCAGCAAGAACCAATGAGGTTAATTCTCATGTTACGTGGCACGTTTGAGCTTCTGCTAGAACCAGTGAGGTTCGTTCTCGTGTTACGCATCACGTTTGAGCTTCTGCTAGAACCAATGAGGTTCATTCTCGTGTTACGCGGCATGTTTGAGCTTCCGCAAGAACCAATGAGGTTCATTCTTGTGTTACGCAGCACGTTTGAGCTTCATCAAGAACCAATGAGGTTCATTCTCGTGTTACGCGGCACGTTTGAGCTTCAGCAAGAACCAATAAGGTTCATCCTGTTACGCGGCACGTTTGAGCTTCATCAAGAACCAATGAGGTTCATTCTCGTGTTATGCGGCACGTTTGAGCTTCAGCAAGAACCAGTGAGGTTCATTCTCGTGTCACGCGGCATGTTTGAGCTTCAGCAAGAACCAATGAGGTTCGTTCTCGTGTTACGCAGCACGTTTGAGTTTCAGCAAGAACCAATGAGGTTCATCGTGTTACGCGGCACGTTTGAGCGTTTGAGCTTCAGCAAGAACCAGTGAGGTTCATTCTCATGTTACGCAGCACATTTGAGTTTCAGCAAGAACCAATGAGGTTCATCGTGTTACGCGGCATGTTTGAGCTTCAGCAAGAACCAATGAGGTTCATTCTCGTGTTACGCGGCACGTTTGAGCTTCCTCGAGAACCAGTGAGGTTCATTCTCATGTTACGCAGCACATTTGAGTTTCAGCAAGAACCAATGAGGTTCATCGTGTTACGCAGCATGTTTGAGCTTCAGCAAGAACCAATGAGGTTCATTCTCGTGTTACGCGGCACGTTTGAGCTTCCTCGAGAACCAGTGAGGTTCATTCTCATGTTACACGGCACTTTTGAGCTTCAGCAAGAACCAATGAGGTTCATTCTCGTGTTACGCAGCACATCTGGAGCTTCTGCAAGAACTAATGAGGTTCATTCTCGTGTTACGCAGCACGTTTGAGCTTCAGCAAGAACCAATGAGGTTCATTCTCGTGTTACGCAGCACATCTGGAGCTTCTGCAAGAACCAATGAGGTTCATTCTCGTGTTACGCAGCACGTTTGAGCTTCAGCAAGAACCAATGAGGTTCATTCTCGTGTTACGCAGCACATCTGGAGCTTCAGCAAGAACCAATGAGGTTCATTCTCGTGTTACGCAGCACGTTTGAGCTTCAGCAAGAACCAATGAGGTTCATTCTCGTGTTACGCAGCATGTTTGAGCTTCTGCTAGAACCAATGAGGTTCATTCTCGTGTTACGCAGCACGTTTGAGCTTCAGCAAGAACCAATGAGGTTCATTCTCGTGTTATGCAGCATGTTTGAGCTTCAGCAAGAACCAATGAGGTTCATTCTCGTGTTACGCGGCACGTTTGAGCTTCCTCGAGAACTAATGAGGTTCATTCTCGTGTTACGCAGCATGTTTGAGCTTCAGCAAGAACCAGTGAGGTTCATTCTTGTTACGCAGCATGTTTGAGCTTCCGCAAGAACCAGTGAGGTTCATCGTGTTACGCGGCACGTTTGAGCGTTTGAGCTTCAGCAAGAACCAGTGAGGTTCATTTCTCGTACGCTGGCATGTGTGTTGAGCTTCAGCAAGAACCAATGAGGTTAATTCTCGTGTTCGCCTTGCGTTTGAGCTTCAGCAAGAACCAGTGAGGTTCATTCTCGTGTTACGCGGCATGTTTGAGCTTCAGCAAGAACCAATGAGGTTCATTCTTCAGAAAGAGGTTTGTTCTCACTCATCAAGCAGGTTCGTTTCACTGATCAATGTTTATTTGTGAATAAAAGCCTAAATTCAATCTGTTCATCATATAAAGCGATCGAGTCTCTTTAGAAAAAGGACTAAATCGCTCCATTCATGTGGATTAGTTTTCCTTTTTATGAAGCATCGAAGTGTCAGCTGCATAGCTGTCAATGGAGGGACTGAAAGCTTTCAGATTTCATCAAAAAGATCAAAAAGAAGAGCATTTTTTTTGCTCCGAAGATGAATGAAAGTCTTATGGGTTTGGAGTAACATGATTAATTAAAGGACAGAATTTTCATTTTTGGGTGAACTAACCCTTTAAATGAAATCTGAGAAACCTTTGTTTATATTCTTTGTTTTTGTGTTTTTACAGTCAAATCAAGAACTGCACAGCAAGCAAAAATGAAATGGATTGTGAATATTGTATTTTACATTTCTCAGGTGAGTTAGGAGCACTTTTAATTTGTGTATTAACCCCATAAAGCCTTTCATACTGTATTCCTTACTGTATCATATTTGATATGCACATTTCAACGTGATCTTGAAACCTGCTGTACACAATCTAAGTTTTAAAAAGAAATTTTTACATTTCACTGCCGGTTGTATATTCTGTATATAACTGTGTATGTGACAAATAAAACTCTTAAAGCAAAAGGCCTTTTACCATGTAAAGCCACCTTCACATCGAGCTACATACATATACTTCTACATATAAAATATTACGTTTTCATAGCAAAAAAGATGCAAGAATAACTTTTATATTGTTAGTAATATTTCAAGATGAACACTTACTGGACTAAAGCAACTTGGGTTTACTTCATTATCCATACCTCATTTCTTAGAAAAATCATATGGAGTGACAACTGATATTTATGTGCATTTTATGTAAGTAATCTGTTATAGTGTTATAAAAAGGCCATTGACTTGCATTACAAATGATCGAATGTCATCTTTTTGGCCATACATCAAATTGCGTCATACTATATGAGCCACGATACTATATATTATTATACTGTATGAGCCACGATACTATATATCATCATACTATATGAGCCACGATACTATATATCGTCATACTGTATGAGCCACGATACTATATATCGTCATACTGTATGAGCGATACTACTATATATCGTCATACTGTATGAGCCACGATACTATATATATATCGTCATACTGTATGAGCCACGATACTATATATCGTCATACTGTATGAGCCACGATACTATATATCGTATACTGTATGAGCCACGATACTATATATCGTCATACTGTATGAGCCACGATACTATATATCGTCATACTGTATGAGCCACGATACTATATATCGTCATACTGTATGAGCCACGATACTATATATTATCTATATATTATCATACTATATGAACCACAAAAGCCTGATGTATCAAATATGATATTCCACTACCACTAACACATATGCAGACTCGATTTTGTCTAAAGGTTGAATAAAATCTCAGTTTAATTCTTTGACTCTTATTTCATATGTCTCTTTACAGTGTTAATATGATTGATGTATCTGCATGCATTCTCTCATTATGGCATGTTGTTCTGTTCTCTACTGTCTGTTGTTAGGCGGCCCTCATGATCTCACTCATTTTTAAGTATTACGCAGATCCGGTCACAGTTGTGCCCAGCAAATGGATTGCTCCACTGGAGAGACTAGTAGCCTTTCCTTCTGGAGTTGCAGGTAAGTCCCAGTCACCCAGTGCCGTCTGGATAAAATAAATATAATCACATGGAGTTCAGTGTTTAAAGTGTTTTTTGCTGATTCATCTCAGGTGGTGTTGGAATCACCTGCTGGCTAGTTGTCTGCAATAAGGTGGTGGCCATCGTTCTACATGCTGTCAGTTAAACTAACAGGTTTATATCAACATCAATACACAGTCACTAGATTTTCATGAGTGGCCTAAAGAAGAGTTCTTCAACCCCCTGCAGCAGGGCTGAAGACCTCTGGCCTAAACTCTGTGATTCTTTTAAAAACAAAAAACATTCACTGTTCCGTTAAACAGTTCACATCTATAGTAAATTTATAATTTTCTTGTTTAATGGCATTTAAATGTTTTTATTTGTATTTAGCTGACATGTAAACATTCCTAACAAATAGCAAGACACTGGTTTAAGATGCCATCAACAGATTTGGTGTTTATTTATTACTTGTACCATAATTGTATATTTTGGCTTGTTTTGGTGTTACAGTTTTTTTTGTCAGTGTTACAAATCTATTTATTGACTGTATTTCAAATAAAAATGCATTAATAAATGTGCAAATGAAAAGGTATGTGCAGAGTTTTATTGCTTCATTTGACTTTTTTACATTACATTTGTGAACCCTTTAGAAAATAACTGCATTTCTGCATTGATTACTCATAAAATTTGGGGTGATCTGGTTAAACTAACAACACACAAACAATTGAGTATGCTGAGTAATCATTTACAGTGCAGGGTAAAAAAAAGTATGTGAATTTAGTAACTAAATTAGCAGCAAAAGCATTCTTTGTTGATTTACTTCTGTGATTTGGATCATTGTCTTGTAGCATCACCCAATGTAAAAGTCATGAACTGCTGTCCTGACATTCTCCTGCATGTAAAATGTAAAATGTCTTGATACACTTTTTAATTCATTGTTCATTCCATGATTGCAGCGTGTCTAGCTCCTGAGGTAGCAAAGCAGCTCTAAACCGTGATCCTTTTGGTGTTGCCGTGCTGTGCTCTTTTTCCTCTAAAGCGCTGTGCATTTCTTTTGCCAGAATGTTTTTTTCTTTGTCCACAGAACATGTTCCTACACGCTTTGTGGCACATCCAGGTGATCTTGGCATGCCTCAAAGTGTTTGGCAGCAATGGTTTCCTTCATGTTGTCAGTTCATGAACACCATTCTTGTTCTTGGTTTATTATTTTATTTTAATGTTTAATTTTACACCTACAGTTTGTAGAGTTTTCTGGAGGTCCTTAACGGTTGTCCTTGGGTCTCCCCTCTTTCAGTATTGCCTATTGTGTTCATGGATTCATGAACGCCTTTTAACAATGCCTTTTGTGCATCACTGTAATGCATTTTAAGCTTTTGGGATCAAGGCATGGTTCGCACCAACCAATCTTTCTTGAGAAGAACAGATTTGTCAGGCTGTGTGTGGCACCTGTGCAACTTGTACTTCCAATCTCACCTCCTTAACTGCCTCCAATTAGCTTTTGTAGAATTAGTAATACAGAGGTTCAATTACTTTGTCCAGCCTGTCCTGTCAATGATCACTGTGTCTTCAATACAATTTTGCAAATTAAATCTGTTTGTGTGTTATTAGTTAAGTCAATATTGTGTTTGTCTAACACTTCATGATCGTTGCAGAAATTTCAGATATTCAAATTGTTCAAAAACCTATTCTTGCCACTGTATTTAGTTTTTGTATTATGCCATTTGATGAAGTGTCATTGTAACGCCCATTACACAGATCCGTTTGCAGTGCTTAGCCATGTGTGCTGCACACAAAACAACACAATTTTTATATATATATAAGTCTTTGTACTACATGCTTGACAGGTAAGAAAATGTATTTCTTAATTATGTAGATCATGAGTGGCCATCACTGTAAATCAGTCAACTACAAGGCAAACTACGGGACAGTTGAGTCTCAATTGTTTGCTACACTTAGAAAAGGTGCTTAGAAACAGGTCACAATAAAATGCTGCTCTCTTACAGCAGACTTGTGTTCTGCTGCACTGTAAACCTGAATAAGTTGGCAAAACTCAAAAAAGCAAATTGAGGCAATCAGTTGCGAAATGTAAAGTTTTAGTAAGCAGTGCTTGCAGATTCTTATTTTGTACTCTGTATACATTTTTGTTTCTGAACTTGAAATATTGAAATAAATACATTTAACTTAAAATATCATGTAATCTCACATTTGTAGTAGTAGAAACTTGACTAGCTTTAACTAGCTAATTCAATAAATGCCACCTAACTAATTGGATACACAATGATTTGGTAGCCGTAGCATAGCACTTGCTGAATGAGAACAGCAATATATTACATTTAACATATCTGTTCTCAAACTAAGCTCATACTCCACTCATCACCATTATGGTAACCCCAACATAACAGAAAACCTTTCTAAACTAGCATAACAAAACATGAAACACTACTAAATCTCCCTCTTAGCATTAATCTTGCACAAAATAACAATATAACACTTAATTTTGGCATTTACTCTTCCTTCTGAGTGTCATGGCAAAGCATGCTGGGAAATAGAAATCCCAGCCCAGTTTCAGTTAAATTTAAGTTTGTCTAAATTAAAAGAAACAAGTTCATAAAACACAAAACAATGAAACAATTCAGATTACTTAAAATGTCAGTTTTGAGAACTTACAAGAAAAAGAAAGTTCTAAATACTCATAAAAGTTCATTGCGTTCATCAAAACATGTATCTTGCGCTGATCTGGGACAGTATCTGGGACAAGTCTGCGCAGTAGCCTAGTAATCGCGGGACTGGAGTCTGCGTGGTAGAGAGCAGGAAGTAAAGGGGGCGTGATATCAAAAGCCCGTCCACACTGTCGCAGATGGAGAACAATTCATTATGTTGGTGTGAAATAAACAGTTATGGAAATGTATAAATTAAAGCTAAAGCTCCAATCTCCTCCTGAAAATCCTGAAAAAAGTCTGTTGGTGCCTCAGTGACAACTTCGCTCAGAGAAGCCATCAATCATGATGTCACACCCCCGTTTTTATAGCATCAAATCACTAACTAAGACCAAACTTATTTAAAAAAACGAACACTCGAAATGGCATCAGCGTGATTAAAAACTGCCCTAAATGACAGAAACCATCTTCGGGAAAAAATTATTTGAAGTGTAATTTGATTGTTTAGTTTGTCCCACGTTCCATTACATTTCATGGTGAGGGCGGGGTTTATGGCCTGTACTGGGACCAACCACCTGGGGGCGATAGAGACACTTTGGCTTCACTTATCAGGACATGTGTGGCAGGTTTGGTTTGAACTTTTTTGTTTAATTTGAGTTGGCTCTACTCAAACCAATTAATTATTTTGAGCGTTATGGTTTATAGTGATGGCACTTACAATAACAGACTACAGAGCCTTAATTCTTACAGCAAAATGCAAAAAAAAAATAAAGATTATTAAAATCATCAGATTTACATTTTCTCTGACAGAACAGAGTTTGCTAAATAGTAGCTTTTTACCCAGAGTGACAATGCACGAAGGGGAGGGGCTGTCACCCTGGTGCAACTTGAGATTAAAGTTAACATGTATTGTATTGTATCAACTCATATGTGACCCTGGACCTCAAAACCAGTCATAATGGCAATAGCCAACAATACATTGTATGGGTCAAAAATATCAATTTTTCTTTTATGCCAAAAATCATTAGGATATTAAGTAAAGATCATGTTGCATGAAGATATTTTGTACATTTCCTACTGTAAATATATCAAACATTTATTATATTATTAGTAATATGCATTGCTAAGGACTTCATTTGGACAGCTTTAAAGACTATTTTCTCAATATTTAGATTTTTACACCCTCAGATTTCAGATTTTCAAATAGTTGTATCTCAGCCAAATAGTGCCCTATCCTAACAAACCATACATCAATGGAAAGCTTATTTATTTATTCAGATGATGTATAAATCTCAATTTCAAAAAAAAAAAAAAAAAAAATACCCTTATGACTGGTTTTGTGGTCCAAAGTCACTTATCACCCTGCAGCCATATCACCCTGTGGCCCAAGACTGGTTTCCCGCTGAAGCTAAGCAGGGCTGAGCCTGGTCAGTACCTGGATGAGAGACCAACTGGGAAAACTAGGTTGCTGCTGGTAGAGGTGTTAGTGAGGCCAGCAGGGGGTGCTCACCCTGTGGTCTGTGTGGGTCCTAACACCCCAGTATAGTGACGGGGACACTATACTGTAACAAGCACCGTCCTTCGGATGAGACATTAAACTGAGGTCCGATTGGCTTCATCACTCTGTCTTCTCTCCACCAATCAGCTGGTGTGTGGTGGGCGATCTGGCGCAATATGGCTGCCGTCGCATCATCCAGGTGGATTCTGCACATTGATGGTGGTTGAGGAGATTCCCCCCTTCCATGTAAAGCGCTTTGAGTGCCTAGAAAAGAGCTATATAAATGTAACACATTAAAATTAATTAATATATAGCCATGTTTCGCAGGAACTTTCCCCAGGAACTAGGTACTTTGGGGTGGTACTCTGTGTGTTTCGACCACAGCAGTACTTTTTTAAAGTTCAGGAACTTTCGGGAGTGGGACTTGGGCGCTGAACATGCTGATTGTGTGACTCTATGCAGCATTTTATTTCAAACAAATGGGGAAAAAGTTCCTGGGACAAACTGTTCTAGTTAATTTCGGTGGAAGCACGTTTTTTGTGACAAATCTCTGAGTGAATCAGAATATTCAACAAGGAAATAATCTAGAGCTATATATAAGGAATTATTTGGAATTACTATATATATTATAAAAAATGTTGAAACGTTTCTGAGGAAAGTTATGAAATTTTATTTATAAGTTATTAAAGTCCAAAGAACATTCATTAAGTAAATGGGTTCAATTTTGATTTGCGATTTCATGTCCGCAATTTGACTTTATTTCTGAGAGATACAATAATGAGAAAAAATAGGGAGACTATATTTTATCCATTGGAAGTTGATTGCATCACGAAAAGAGGGCATTACATAAATATGCAAGAATGCAGCCAGACCAAATGAAAGTTTGCTAAAATTATGCTTCAATAGCTATTTGTGTGACATTAGCATCAGGAACAGGAAGTTATTACTTTTGAACATGTAATAGAAGTTTTTGCAGTTAAAAAGGTAAATTTATTGTTGACTTCAACAATAGTCATTTCTGTAGTTATTGTGAAGCTGTTTTATATGTTTAAGTGTTTAGCAATGTTGTGTATATCGAGAAGAGGAAAGGTCCAAGCACCGAACCCTGAGGAACCCCAGTGGTACTTACCCTCAAAAGTCCTGCTTTTTAAGAGTAAGTTTAAACTCTTAAAGAATTATTGTTAATATTTGACCCTGAGGATTAAATATTGAATTGTGCATCCCTGCAGGTCTCATCCAATAGAATAATTTCCTCTTCATACACATTTTCCACTTTTTAAGAGAAAAACCCCAGCAAGATAACGTGGTCTTTTATGTTTTTTTCTTAATATACTTTTGTTTTTAGTGTACTCAGTTATCTAACATTATTTAATGTCACATGTTATTTAATTCCAGTGATAGATATAACTATATAAGCAACTTTGTGTCATTTATACTATATTTAATTACTTGATTAATGTTAAATAACTGATAAATATCATTAGCTATGGCTTGCTAACTCAAAAATAGCTGATATAGATCATTTGTAGATCGAGTAATATCAAGTAATTGATATACATTACTGAATAAAGCGTGAACGTAAAGGTATTCATGCAACAGTTATATATTCTTACATGTTAACAGTTCCCTACTGTTACAGCATCTGTCATTTATTATGGTTATTTAAATTTTTGTTGCAAGGTCTTTTTAACCAATATTGCAATATAATGGACCAAATACTGAAAGAGCTCTTAAATTAGCATTTGCAGAAAAAAAAAAAAAAAAAAATGTTTTGTGTATGAATAATTTTGTTTAGGCACGAGATGCTTTTGCTCACATGAAACTTTTGTATGTGTTAGGGGCAGGGGGCGAGTGACAGGATATGCAGGATATCATTTTCAAGAAAAAAAAATTGAAAGCAGTTATTTTCTATGTAAAACTTGCTATCATGATATTTCTGCCAGTCCCAGCAGATATTTGCTTAACCATTGCTGAGATGTAGGCTATGGATGTTTTCTGCTGAGTTGCAATAGGGTGTTCCGGGTCATTGTAGTTTCTTGTCCCAAGTCAAAAGCTCCCACCCTCAAGCTTGTGATGTTCTGATCCCACAAGACAGAGCCCAGGACAAAACTTTGAAGGGTAGGCTCTCTGTTCCCAGATAGCCTGTACTTTATAAGACCTCATGGGGGTCTCATCACAGGGCCTGGGACAACATTCCCACTTGTTTCCCCTGAAAACAGCCCTGCCCCCATATGTGTGAATGTGGTAACTCTCCAGTTTGAATTTTTCTTTTATCGAAAGGTGAAAATTATATCATAAAAGCAATATTAACAGTGATGATTAGCAGTATTAACTTACCCGTTTTTGGATAGTTAAACCAAAAATGAAAATGATCCCATGATTTAGGTTACTCACCCTCAAGTCATCCAAGGTGTATATGATATTCTTCTTTCAGACGAATACATTCAGAGTTATATAAAAAAAAAAAAAAAAAAAAAAATGTCCTGGCTCTTCCATGCTTTATAATGGCAGTGAATGGATGTTTCTGTTTTGAAGTCCACAAAAGTGCCTCCATCCAGCATAAACATAATCCATATGACTCATATGATAATCCATATGTTCACGAGAGACTGATGTTCCAGCGTATGATGTAGGGCGCTCTGGTGAGAGTATAGCCTATTTGTTTTGCTCTACCCTTACAAAAAATAACCATGGTTTTATTGTAGTATAAGTGTAGTAACCATGTTTTTTTGGCTAATTGATTACCATTTATATAACCACAGTTTTACCACAAATACCATGGTTAAACTATGGTTAGAGTAGCAAAACCATGCCTAATTTGTGGTTACCATGGTTTAACTACAATAACCATGGTTTTTTGGTTCATTTTTGTAAGGGTATCCTCTGCGCTTCACTGTGTGAACGTGTGTACGACAGTTAGCAGAAGTTAGAGATTACAGTTTGTATAGTTTTACGGATATTTCTCTTCCACAAACGCATCACTTCGCTTCAGAAGCGTGTGGATTATGTTTATGATGGATAGATGCACTGTTATGGACTTCAAAACAGAAACAGCCATTCACTGCCATTATAAAGCTTGGAACATTTTTAATATAACTCTGATTGTATTCGCCTGAGTGAAGAATGTCACATACACCCAGGATGACTTGAGGGTGAGTAAATGATGGGCTAATTTTCATTTTTGGGTGAACTATCCCTTTAAATAGCCCACCAACTCATAGCCTCGAAAAGAACAAAAAGGTAGCCTACACTTTTTGTTGTCGATGCAAATTACACGTTTCTTGAGAAACAGCATCTCTGTCCATATATGCACGTGGTTACACTAACTTTAGCAGCTCCTGATGTGGACAGACAGCTGAAATTGCCAATCGCTCAGACAGCACTGGGACAAACGCGCCAATCCCGCCACACGATGATGCGCTGCGGACAGAAATAGACACCGAGCGGCTCCAGCCGAGACTAGCGCCAGCCAAAGGGGGGTGGTTTGCTGTGCCTTTAAACACTTTTCCCTTATTATTTAATCTCACGCGTCTACAAAATGGTCATTAAAGTCTTCCTGGCATCCTCCTCGGGATCGACGGCGGTAAGAGACTAGATAGCAAGTGTGTTATTGTTCAGTCATTCAACAGGTCACTGAGATTTCCATTGTGTTTTATACAGATTGTGTTTTATACAGAGCGTGTTTGCAATAATCAGCGGTGGATGTATTTTAAACACTAAAAAAAAAAAAAAAAAAAAAAAAAAAATCATATGCTTTTAACTCGAGCATGTTTAAATAATCCTGAGTGACCTAATAACAGTTGCAGCTCGGCCAGTTTCCTTAAATATCCCTGAGATCACATTCCAGAAAGCAGCAGCGATTCCTTCACACGTGTTTTCTGTTACTCAGCAGAACGATTGTAACGTGTTTATTCATTGATTTATGTGTTTTTAGAGATGTGGCTTACTTACAGTGCTAATTATCTAATCTCTCAACTTTAACACTAACAAAAATGTAGGCTAATTTGATGCTATCATGGGAGTCTTAACAGGGAGTCTTACATTTACAGTCTATCTCTGAGTGAGTGTTACAACCTACCCTAATACATGAGTGTAACACCAGGTTAAATTTTGCATTTACATTTATTGTGGTCATCATTCAAAATAACTAGGGTTGATCGATTGCATAAACTGCTTGTCTTGAAAGTAGTAGTCATCTAATTATTTTCTTTGGACAGGTCATAACTTTTTAAAAGTTAGTTACACAGGGTTGCCAGGTCTGTGTAACAATAGTATCCCAATGGCCAATCAAAAATAGCACATAAAAGTAGCCAAGTGACCATTTCCCATATGTCAAAACTCAAAATATGCCATTCCCATACATAAAATACATATTTTACAGTCATTGTTATGCAAATTGAAAAGCACTAGGGTAGTAACGATACCCTCATGTCACGATTTGATACAGAGCACGATACTGAACTCACAATGCAATAGTATTGCGATACTCCAAGACAAATGGTAAAAAGTTAACAAAAATGTACTGTTGATTAAAATGATGATTTGCAAAGGTATCATTATGTTATGACTTTACTTGTTGAGGCACATGACTATTAAATATTAACATGCAAATGTTATTAATTAAAGCAGAAAACTGGAAGTTGAAATGCATGGCTTCAATTCCATTGTGGTAATTAACACATTAATTTACATTATTAGTTAATATAATGTTATTAGGGAATTAATACATGATGTCATATTTAATTAATAGCAATTCATATATTACTTCTATTATTAAATATGGAATCTAAATTTGCTGATGCAGTAATCATTAATAAAGGGGTTAGTTCTTCATGAGTCATACATTAACTCATGATTATTTGTGCATTAGTTAAGCATGCATTAATGTATATTAGTGCACCCGTATTGTAAAGTGTTACCAATATTTTAATATAAGCAAGGGTTAACCCTTTAAGTTCTGCAAGGAAAAAACAGGCTACATTTTTAAGTTGCCCAATTCCTCCGGAAAACCCTTTGAATTGGCAACTCTGCATAAGTATGTAGATGGGTGTCATTTGAATTCATATTTTGCAGTAATGCACTCTTTCTACTACAGTTTGGGAATAGACAGTTTAGACTTTCATTTGTAGCAGACAAATGTTTGAGATATAGATAAATAAAAGAGGTAAAAAAAAATTGTTAAAGTAAACATACTCTGAAAATATAATGTGTTTGTCTTGGTCACTTACAATTTTGGTAAATGCCAGCCTACACACATTTTGTGCACTGTTCATGGGTCCAGTTGAGGTATTAGAAAGTGTTATCCCCTTCTGGAAAGTTCCAGAAGTTCTTTCTATGTGCTTTTTAAATGTATTACAGTACGTCAAAGAAACATGGTATTATCATCTGACAACATTACTGTATTTACATTTCAAATGCATTATCTACTGTCATTTGGAATGTGTTATGTATGTTTTGAATTTGGAAGAATTTGAATGTTTTGTTTTTTGTCCTGGGATTCACTTAAAAAATCTGTTATTACTAATACCACAGATCAAAAAGAAACAGCAAGATGTTGTCGGGTTTCTTGAGGCACTTAAAATCGATTACGCACAGCTTGACATTGCTTCAAATGAGGATAATCGGCTGTGGATGAGGGAAAATGTCCCTGGAGAAAAGAAGCCCACCACTGGAATTCCTCTTCCTCCACAGATTTTCAATGAGGAGATGTATTGTGGGGTAAGAACCTGCTACAGCAGAGGCATCCATAAATCTGCCCTTCTAAAAGATTACAATGTGGGTCACCTGGTTAAGAGATGTAAAATCCACTTTATAAGAAACCCAAAACATAGTCCTAAAGCTTGGAAGTATTTACCAGATTCAAACCATGGGAGTTTCCTACACTCTCAGAAAAAAAGGTACAGTGCTGTCACTGGGGCGGTACCCTAAGGTACAAAAGTGAAAAGGTACATCTTTGTACCTTACTCACCCCTAAATGGTACATATAATGGTACAATACATATCAGTATTTTAAGAGAGTATTAGTACCTTTTCGGTTTTGTACCTTAGGGTACCGCCCCAGTGACAGCAATGTACCTTTTTTTCTGACAGTGTATGGGGCTGTAAAATCGCAAACGTTTTTTAAATTTTTTTTTAGTAAAATAATGTCTGTGGTTAACAGTATTATAAATACATTAAAGTGATAGTTCACCCAAAAATGAAAATGATGTCATCATTTAGTCACCTTCATATTGTTTTAAACCTGTATGAGTTTCTTTGTTCCGTAGAACACAAAAGAATATATTTCTGTTTCTGGTCCTCATTGACTTCCATAGTATTTTTTTCCTACCATGGAAGTCAGTGGGGACCATTAACTGTCTGGTTACCAACATTCATTAAAATATCCTCTTTTGTGTTCAGCAGAAGAAAGAAACTCATACAGATTTGGAACAACTTGAGGATGAGTAAATTAATGTTCTTTTTTGGGTGAACTATCCATTTGAACTCAGATTTTAATTCTGTTGTGTTTGCTGTGTTTTTTTGGTTTTTTTAAGTGTAATTGTTTGCAGTTTATGTAGTGAGCAAAATGTGATCTTTAAGGAACTTATACTAATTCATGTGAATTATGAATCCATTTGAATTATCCACTAATTCACCAAAATAGTGATGAATTGTTGTGGGATCGCTTTGGAATACTAAAAATTTAGATCCATTATCCCCTGAAAGTTATTGTATGCGACTTCGTAGTATTTTAAAGTCCCTCTTTAGTCAATCATTTTATCTCTTAGAAACTCATCTTTGATCACCAAAATTACATATTTAAAAGTTCTTTTCCTGTAAAGATTTTTATTCATGCTTTAAAATAGCTTGGATGTAACCCTACACCCTTACTTCATTTAGTAAACTCGGAGCCATTAATATATGCAAATTAGCCCCGTCTCCACTCACTCATACAGGCTACCATTCTGATACACAGACGAGCTTTGGAATACTACAAATTTAGATGCATTCTCCTCTAAAAGGTATTGTATGGCTTCATAATGTTTGTAAATAAGTGTGTAAGTCATATGGACAACTTCTACTACATTCATGTTATGGCATGTTTAGCAGATACGGTCCCATCCACTAATAGAGAAAAAAATAAATAAATAAAACAGTCTGGACCCTCTGCTTGATAGCTCCTTTTGAATTCCACAGAAATGACACATAAAATGCTAATGATAGTTTCATATCCTAAATTGCAGGACTACGAAACATTCTTTGAAGCCAAAGAGGACAACACAGTCTATGAATTTTTGGGTCTGACACCTCCACCAGGATCTAAGGTTGTATTTTTTGTTTCTTTCTGCGTGCTTCCTTTTCTTGATTAATAGAAACCATCTTCAGGCCAATTCACACTGCACCAACAGACGCTTCGTCAGGTTTTGTTGAATCAGTGTGTTACTCCTGTCAGCATCGGTCGGCTCTTGTTTTTGCCGATTGAACATGTTGAATTTCCGTTTGTCGGTCTAGGAATGACGTACTGTAATCTGGTGACTGTCAGCGTTGGTCTGTCGGTGCTGTGTATTGGCCTTTAGACTGCAAAATCTTAAAGGGATAGTTCACCCAAAAATGAAAATTAGCCCATGATTTGCTCACCCTCAAGTCATTATAGGTGTATATGACATTCCTCTTTCAAACGAATACAATTATATTAAATAAGTCCTGGCTCTTTCAAGCTTTATAATGGCAGTGAATTGTTGTCTCGTTTTTGAAGTTCATAAAAGTGCATCTGTCCATCATATAACTGCTTCACACGGCTCCGGGGGTTAATAAAGGCCTTCTGAAGCAAAGTGGTGTTTGTGTGAGGAAAATATCCATATTTTAAACTTTATAGACTAATATAACTAACTTCCAGCGGATTGCCGTATGCATTGATTTACGGCGAAAGAGTAACCCTTGACCCTTGCACCCTTGACACATGTGCATTGACGAACACAGAAACGCAGAGGATAGAGCAAAACTAAACACCGGTTATGAATTAGTGTCTAAAACGAGAACGTTTTTTTAAAACGAGAAAACGAGAAAGAGGGGCTTGAGTTTGTTGCCCAGCCCTATACACGAGAGGTGTCAAAGCTTCCGATGCTTCTATATATCGCGTCAGGGGTTACTCTTTTGCCGTAAGTCGAATTGCATACCGCCGGAAGTTAGTTATATTAGTCTATAAAGTTTTAATTATGGATATTTTCCTCACACAAACGCTCCACTTCGCTTCAGAAGGCCTTTATTAACCCCTGGAGCCGTGTGGAGCAGTTATATGATGGACAGATGCACTTTTATGGACTTCAAAAACTAACTAACAAGTCATTTTCCAAAGCTTGGAAGAGCCAGGACATTTTTTTATATAACTCTGATTGTCTGAAAGAAGAATGTCATATACACCTAGAATGACTTGAGGGTGAGTAAATCATAGGCTAATTTAGATTTTTGGGTGAACTATCCCTTTAAAAGTGATACCAGATATAATGTCTTAACAACTGGGCCAAATAACAACCAAATCTTTTTCACTTGTTCCCGGTCCTGTACAGTATCTGCCAACCACCAAAACACGGCTTTGGTACTGTTTTAGGCCTCAACTATCTTCAGATGTTTGAATGACTTGATCAAATGCAAAATAATGCAGAATACAGAAGTAGTGCATGTTTGAAAACATGCATATGATTAAAATGCATGTTTCAGCTGTTTTAACCGAAAGCATATCTTAAAATATGTCAGTGCATTGTTTTGTCTCAAGATGCACAACAGTATTGTTTTTTTCTAAGGCACATTTATAAAAGCTACTTAAATGCCCTAGTTGAACTAAGGCCTGATCCTGACTTAATCTAAGCCCTGTCTGTGAAACCAGGCCCTAGCATAATACATAGAAATTCTCATTAAAAATCCAATTAATTCGCTTGAAATGCAACAGCCAGTAAAGATATCCCAAGCTCCTTGGAATCCTCTGAAACACAAACATTACCAGGAGAGTCTCGGGTGGTGGATGGATAAATGTCAGTAGAATGATATTTAATTATGAAAGTGTGTTTGAAACTGTAGAATCCTGTCTTCTTCCTCTTCTTTTTAGCATTTTTGGTGAATTTTCCCTTGCTGACAGTGATTGAATTGATTCTCCAGTGCTTTAATAAAAATCTCTCTTGGTGCAGGAGGCACAACAAGCTGAAAATTCACAAAAGCTTCATAATGGATCTCGCACAGAGGAACATCTTGGTGATGACACAACAGTAATACCCAATTGAATTTCTTTTACTCTTTGGTTTATATGTATTTAACCGAAATTCACTTTCAGTGCATTTCCAGACACGTCTTTATTGTATACTCTTCGTCTGCTTTTTGATTCTGCCAGGTTTATGTTCACCAGTCTATCACAACCTATACTCTCAGAGTAAAAAAAGGTACAAAAGCCGTCACCCTTTCAAAAGGAACATCTTTGTACTTTATTTAACCCCTGAAGTGTGCATATTAGTACCTTAAAGGTACTTTTGAAAGGGTACCATCCCAGTGGGGTTGGGTATCATTTGAATTTTGACAATTCTGATTCTGCTTATCGATTCCGATTCTTATTGATTCCTAATTTTGAAGCCAATAAGGTAAAAAAACAAAAACAACAACAACAACAACTTAGATATCATTCATATTTATTCTAAGTTTTATTTGCAAAACAATTTAATTGTAGCTGAATACCATGAACAGAAATCAACAGGCTAAAGAACACTTACACAAGGAACTTTTGCCTATGGTTTAAAAATACCACAGCAAAAACAACTAGTCTAACTAATATCAATGTCAAGCAATATTAAACACAAGTAAACACTCAGGAATTAAAAAAAGAACAAATAAGCTAATTAGCAATTGCATTCATAAATACAACTGAACAAATATACTATTGAAATAAAGTGTTTTAAGATGTTCAGGTATTCAGGTACAGAAACTAATCAAATGTAAAATAACACTTTATGCACTTTATGAATAAAATACACATTTGCCCGTCCAAGTGCAAAAAGCCGTGGAAGAGAACTCAGTTCAGTATCGTGCATTATACAGCAGAGGCAGCTTTCTGTGCGCACGTCGTTTTGGATGTGCGAGCAACAAAGAAAACAGCACACAAGTCTTCATGCGCTTGAATGGCTTAAAATCATATTAAAATGCATGTATGTGCAATGTATTCTCAATACCCAACCCTACATCCCAGTGACAACTTTTGTACAATTTTTTTATCTTTCTGAGAGTGTAACTTAACACTCACGTCATGTTCGGATTAGTATACTACTCACACTACTTCAGCAGTACATGTTCTGTACTGTTCTGAGTACATTTGTAAGAAATTCCTGCATGACTTACGTTTACGAATTTGTTCCGTGTATGGACCCTTTTCACATTTCCGCGGTTCTCTGAAGCGGAAGTCGTCATAGTTGGGTAAACTTCCATGTTGAACAGGAGATGACAGCAAATATAATTTTTGTATTTGCATCCGCTCTAAAAGCAAATGAAAAATTTTGTGATAGTGATTCCACGACTTTACAAAAGAGGAAAAAAATATAGTGAGATTGATTGATTAGAGAAAGATGTTAAATTAGCCGCCACTCCCTCAGGCCAACATAATATAACACAAAGTATAGCAATATAAATGTGTATTAAATTTAAAATTAAATTAAATTTAGTTTAAAATTAAAATATTAAAATAATTACTGGAATTGCGATGTTGATAACTGTGGAAACGCAGCATCACAGTCTGTGAAAAGGGTCCATTGTAATCCACAATGTAGTAATTACAGCCTCCATTTTTAACATGTCATTTTATTTGATTATACTGATTATTTGATTTAAGACTTTTAAGAGAGTTTATATTTCTTAAATTATCATGCAACATAATGCATTGCTTCACAATAACACTTTACTAAAGGGCTCATTTGTTAACTTTAGTTAACATGAACTAACTATAAGCTATATAATTTTTTACAGCATTTATTAGCCTTTGTTATAGTGTTAGTTAAAGCCCCAATATGTAATTTTTCGCCGCTAGAGGTCACTTATTCAAAGCAAAGGCGCAGCTTGATGACGGTTTGATTTTGCAGAGCATTTATTATGCCATGAGCAGCGCTTCATCTTCTTCCGCTCATGCGTATGTGGGTAAAGCAGTGCTGTTTTATCATATTACATACATTTGAGTGTCTAAGTTATGTTATAATGCTACTATAATGCTACGTTCGGCGGCTACTATGAACACTTGTTGCACACTGCAGTAGACCGATATTAGGCATGGTAAAACATGGTACTCGCGGTAAATCAAGAAAAACAGATTTAAACAATAAGACTAACTGTGTTGAGCTGTATAAATGTCTCCAAACAGTTGCTCATCTGTCTAATAAAACACATCACATATTAAAGCGTCTTTGGTGTTTCCATGGTTTCTACAAAATAAAAATCTGATACGTCGTACATAAAATCGTACATATTGGGCCTTTAATAAAATACAATTGTTCATCGTTTTTGTTCACAGTGCTTCTAATCTTAACAGATACATTGTTCATCGTTTTTGTTCACAGTGCTTCTAATCTTAACAGATTTTGATTTTAAAAATGTATTAGCAAACGAAGAATTTCACATTAATACATTTTTAATAAATATTTGTTAATAAATGCTGTAGAAGTATTGTTTATCGTTAGTGCATATTAATGTAGTTTACTAATGTTACCAAATGAAGCATTATTTGGAAGTGTTACCTTAAAATAGCAGGCAGTAAAATGTTATGCCATTCCAAACATAACCACATTTTCGCATGCTGTCTTAATCCACTGCATTTGTGTAGTGTTTTAATATCAATCACAGTTAATCAGGCATGCTTTCTTACTGTCTCAGATACTTAAGTCAAAAGAGCTGCAATTTTAATGACTTACAATGCAGAAATCTTGTTTAGATTTGATGTTTATGTTTATTTCTGACTGATGTTCACAATCATTTCAAAGTTACATAGAAATTACTATGCGATTACAACCCTATGTAATTACATGTACTTACAAACTTATTTTGTATTTACAATGATGTAATTATAACTCTGTTGACTTGTTTTTCTTCCAATGTTGTTTTGTCTTGTTTTGTCTTGAGATTTTTCAACATTGCAAACTTATTATGTCCATTTTGTTTGGTCTAACAAACAAACGCTCTTTTCTTTCTTAGTATTCTTTCTCAAATTCCATTGGTGGTTGTTCCTCAAAAATCCCAGTTCATTTACTCATGCCTATTTTCATCCCGATGAACCTGTTGTAAAACTACCCAGGATCCTGTGGTGCTTTTTGTCTATGCATTTGTCAGTCCTGTAGTGTCATAACAGTTTCTCCTTTCCTGGGATGCGTTGTTTGCTCTTCTAGAAAAAGGAAATCAAGGAAGCTGAGCAGAACGGAGATGCACACACAGCAGAGCTGGAGGACGATGATCCGGGCAAGAACGTACAGATGGACGCTCAAAAAGAGGATGAGGAAGAGGAGGAACCCCCAGAAGAAGATGAAGAGAGTGTAACTGACTGATAAAAAACTCCTCATTTACCCTCATTCCTCCTCAAACATCTTCTGCTTTCCCATAGCTGCTCATTCTTCTTCCAAATAATCCATAATGTCTTTGCTTCATCTATTAACCTCAAGGTTTTTTTTTTCATGCAGGTTCTGTAATCTATGCAACTGAAATTAACATCTAACATCCTGCTTTACCATCTCCTTTCTTCTAGTTTGATTCTTACTGGGGTTTTTCTTGTTGACAATGCGACTGTTGTGTCAATGAAGATTGTTGGTTTTTATTCAGTAAATATGTTTCTCTGCCTTATGTTATCATCTTTTTTAATATTTTTTTAACTTTGTTTTTGTTAGAGAAAGGCAGCTGAAGAAGAAGAGCAGGTAAGGAAAAAGTTCTTAAACAATTTTACATGTCTTAGTCGTTGTAGATAGACAGACAGACAGACAGACAGACAGACAGACAGACAGACAGACAGACAGACAGACAGACAGACAGACAGACAAATGTTTTGGGACGCCTGCATTTACATGCAAATAAACTTCCCATTGACATCACATCCCATTCTTAATCCGTATGGTTTAATATGTATTGGCCCACCCTTTGCAACTATAACAGCTTCAACTCTTCTGGGAAGGCTTTCCACAAGGTTTAGGAGTGTGTTTATGGGAATATTTGACCATTCTTCTAGAAGCGCATTTGTGAGGTCAGGCACTGATGTTGGACGAGAAGGCCTGGCTCGCAGTCTCCGCTCTAATTCATCCCAAAGGTGTTCTATCGGGTTGAGGTCAGGACTCTGTGCAGGCAGGTCAAGTTCCTCCACACCAAACTCGCTCATCCATGTCTTTATGGACCTTGCTTTGTCCACTGGTGCACAGTCATGTTGGAACAGGAAGGGGCCATCCCCAAACTGTTCCCTTAAAGTTGGGAGCATGAAATTGTCCAAAATGTCTTGGTATACTGAAGCATTAAGAGTTCCTTTCACTGGAACTAAGGGGCCAAGCCCAACCCCTGAAAAACAACCCCACACCATAATCACCCCTCCACCAAACTTTACACTTGGCACAATGCAGTCAGGCAAGTACCGTTCTCCTGGCAACCGCCAAACTCAGACTCATCGGATTGCCAGACAGAGAAGTGTGATTGGTCACTCCAGAACACGTCTCCACTGCTCTAGAGTCCAGTGGCGGCGTGCATTACACCACTGCATCCGATGCTTTGCATTGCACTTGGTGATGTAAGGCTTGGTGCAGCTGCTCGGCCATGGAGACCCATTCCATGAAGCTCTCTACGCACTGTTCTTGAGCTAATCTGAAGGCCACACAAAGTTTGGAGGACACAGCATGCGCTGACCCCGCTCTGTGATTTTACGTGGCCTACCACTTCGTGGCTGAGTTGTTGTTGTTCCCAGTTGCTTCCACTTTGTTATAATACCACTAACAGTTGAGCGTGGAATATTTAGTAGTGAGAAAATTTCACGAATGGACTTATTGTACAGGTGTCAACCTATCACGGTACCACGCTTGAATTCACTGAGCTCCTGAGAGCGACCCATTCTTTCACAAATGTTTGTAGAAACGTCTGCATGCCTAGGTGCTTGATTTTATACACCTGTGGCCATGAAGTGATTGGAACACCTGAATTCAGTGATTTGGAGGGGCGTCCCAATACTTGTAATATATAGTGTAGACAGAACGACAGTTAGAACGACAGATATATATAAATATACAATGGCTTAAATGTATTTCAATGTGGTTTTATTGTGTTACCCAACAACTATTACAAACGTTTAATAGTACTATTAAAAGTAATTGCAATGGTAATAAAACTAAGCAATGTTTAAACCTGATTGTTTCATAATTATATTCATTATTATTCTGAATGAACCTTTTCTCTTTTCTATGACTCACAGGAAGAAGGAGAAGAGGACAAGGTAAGACTGATATCTATACTTTTAGTTTCTAAAGAGGCATTTAGCAATTTTAACAACTATAGCCCTAGTCTTTACACATCAAGAATATTCATGTTAGGCTGTGACATCATTCATAGAAATTAAATGACTGTTTCTGGTTTATATTGTACTGTGGCATGTTTCTTTGGAAATAACCCAAATGAAAGTGTTGCTCTTGCCCAAAGAGGGGAATAAAGAAACAAATGTATTGTATCACCGGGTGGAGGAACTTTAGAGCGCTGTATTTGCTCTACCAATCAGTGGAAGGCATTCATCTAAAAACAAGAACTGCTAATTGCTATGATTTCTAATTTTGTCAATTGCCTTTTTTTTGTCTTTTTTTTTTTCATGGAACATAAACATGGAAATATCAGGAAATTATGGTTTTCAGGAAGAAATAACAGAAAAGTAACAGAAATTCCTTCAGGGCATATACTTATTATAGTTTTGTTCCGCTTTGAAATATTTAAATGATATTTCTCATTATGAGAGTTTGTGTAGAGTGTGAAATATTATAATCTTTCCAGTGTTGAGGGTCTTATTACAGACATCTGTCTTTTTTTTTCATTATTTCTCATTAAAAAATGCATTCATACCTGCTCATTTATTTATTCACAAAAATGCTTGTCAAAAAGATAATTTAAAAAAGCTAATGTTCAAGATTCACTGTTTCAGGCAGAGGACAACCATCTGGTCTCAGAGGTGATTCTTATTCTAGAACGAACAGGTTCTAGATTTGTAACTCTATATTCTCTCCCATTCATTCCTTCTCATCTCGCTGACAACATTTCCATTATTATGTTTAGCTAATTTTTGTATCCATGTGTTTTGTGTGTCCCTCATCTGCTCCTCACAGTCATTTACTCACTTGGAAGGCGACTCACTTGCATTGGGTTTTGCCTGCATTTCATTTTCCTTCCTCCTTTTCCTTACAGGTGTCATGGATACATTTGCATGTCCTCCACCAATACCAAAACACATTTCTTCAGAAAAATTAAATGTGGTTTTGGAACTAATTATTCCATATATAATCAGCTTTATTTTTAACTGAATTATGAATGATCGTTTCCATATGGTCTCGCCCATACCAACTTCATTATGCGCTTTTCACAACATGAGCAATGAAGCCTCTGAAGGGTAAAATATGGTTTGAAATTAAAATACGCATTTCATTGAACAATTTAATGGGACCCACTTTATATTAAGTGGCCTTAACTATATGTACTAACATTTAAATTAATAATTTGATACAATGCGCTTATTGTATACATGTTTTTACATTGTACTTACATTTTAAAAATGACCTGCATGTGATTACATCTGTAATTAATTTCTGTAGTTACATTTATAATTACACTGTTAACACTTCCCTTACACCTAACCCTACCCTTAAACTTACCCACACCACCACACCTGTCCCTAACCCTACCCTTAAACTTACCCACACCACCACACCTGTCCCTAACTTTACCCTTAAACTTACCCACACCACCACACCTGTCCCTAACTTTACCCTTAAACTTACTCATACCACCACACCTGTCCCTAACTTTACCCTTAAACTTACCCACACCACCACACCTGTCCCTAACTTTACCCTTAAACTTACCCATACCACCACACCTGTCCCTAACTTTACCCTTAAACTTACCCATACCACCACACCTGTCCCTGTCCCTTACCCTTAAACTCACCCACACCACCACACCTGTCCCTAACTTTACCCTTAAACTTACCTATACCACCACACCTGTCCCTAACTTTACCCTTAAACTTACCCATACCACCACACCTGTCCCTAACTTTACCCTTAAACTTACCCACACCACCACACCTGTCCCTAACCCTACCCTTAAACTTACCCATACCACCACACCTGTCCCTAACTTTACCCTTAAACTTACCCATACCACCACACCTGTCCCTAACCCTACCCTTAAACTTACCCACACCACCACACCTGTCCCTAACTTTACCCTTAAACTTACCCACACCACCACACCTGTCCCTAACTTTACCCTTAAACTTACCCATACCACCACACCTGTCCCTAACCCTACCCTTAAACTTACCCACACCACCACACCTGTCCATAACCCTACCCTTAAACTTACCCACACCACCACACCTGTCCCTAACCCTACCCTTAAACTTACCCACACCACCACACCTGTCCCTAACTTTACCCTTAAACTTACCTATACCACCACACCTGTCCCTAACTTTACCCTTAAACTTACCCATACCACCACACCTGTCCCTAACTTGCCCTTAAACTTACCCACACCACCACACCTGTCCCTAACCCTACCCTTAAACTTACCCATACCACCACACCTGTCCCTAACTGTACCCTTAAAATTACCCATACCACCACACCTGTCCCTGACTTTACCTTAAACTTACCCACACCACCACACCTGTCCCTGACTTTACCCTTAAACTTACCCACACCACCACACCTTAAACTTACCCACACCACCACACCTGTCCCTAACTTTACCCTTAAACTTACCCACACCACCACACCTGTCCCTGACTTTACCCTTAAACTTACCCACACCACCACACCTGTCCCTGACTTTACCCTTAAACTTACCCACACCACCACACCTGTCCCTAACCCTACCCTTAAACTTACCCATACCACCACACCTGTCCCTAACTTTACCCTTAAACTTACCCACACCACCACACCTGTCCTGACACCACCCTTAAACTTACCCACACCACCACACCTGTCCTGACTTTACCCTTAAACTTACCCACACCACCACACCTGTCCCTAACTTTACCTTAAACTTACCCACACCACCACACCTGTCCCTAACCCTACCCTTAAACTTACCCACACCACCACACCTGTCCCTAACTTTACCCTTAAACTTACCCACACCACCACACCTGTCCCTGACTTTACCCTTAAACTTACCCACACCACCACACCTGTCCCTAACCCTACCCTTAAACTTACCCACACCACCACACCTGTCCCTGACTTTACCCTTAAACTTACCCACACCACCACACCTGTCCCTAACCCTACCCTTAAACTTACCCACACCACCACACCTGTCCCTGACTTTACCCTTAAACTTACCCACACCACCACACCTGTCCCTAACTTTACCCTTAAACTTACCCACACCACCACACCTGTCCCTGACTTTACCCTTAAACTTACCCACACCACCACACCTGTCCCTGACTTTCCCTTAAACTTACCCACACCACCACACCTGTCCCTAACCCTACCCTTAAACTTACCCACACCACCACACCTGTCCCTAACTTTACTTTAAACTTACCCACAAACCTGTCCTGACTTACCCACACCACCACACCTGTCCCTGACTTTGCCCTTAAACTTACCCACACCACCACACCTGTCCCTAACTTTACCCTTAAACTTACCCACACCACCACACCTGTCCCTAACTTTACCCTTAAACTTACCCACACCACCACACCTGTCCCTAACCCTACCCTTAAACACCACCACACCTGTCCCACCACCCACCTTACCCTAACACCTGTCCCTTAAACTTACTTACCACACCACCACACCTGTCCCTGACTTTACCCTTAAACTTACCCCACCACCACACCTGTCCCTAACCCTACCCTTAAACTTACCCACACCACCACACCTGTCCCTGACTTTACCCTTAAACTTACCCACACCACCACACCTGTCCCCAACCCTACCCTTAAACTTACCCATACCACCACACCTGTCCCTAACCCTACCCTTAAACTTACCCCATACCACCACCACACCTGTCCCTAACTTTACCCTTAAACTTACCCACACCACCACACCTGTCCCTGACTTTACCCTTAAACTTACCCACACCACCACACCACCCAACCCTACCCTAAACTTACCCACACCACCACACCTGTCCCCCTACCCTTAAACTTACCCACACCACCACACCTGTCCCTAACTTTACCCTTAAACTTACCCACACCACCACACCTGTCCCTGACTTTACCCTTAAACTTACCCACACCACCACACCTGTCCCTAACCCTACCCTTAAACTTACCCACACCACCACACCTGTCCTGACTTTACCCTTAAACTTACCACACCACCACACCTGTCCCTAACCCTACCCTTAAACTTACCCACACCACCACACCTGTCCTGACTTTACCCTTAAACTTACCCACACCACCACACCTGTCCCCAACCCTACCCTTAAACTTACCCATACCACCACACCTGTCCCTAACCCTACCCTTAAACTTACCCATACCACCACACCTGTCCCTAACTTTACCCTTAAACTTACCCACACCACCACACCTGTCCCTGACTTTACCCTTAAACTTACCCACACCACCACACCTGTCCCCAACCCTACCCTTAAACTTACCCACACCACCACACCTGTCCCTAACTTTACCCTTAAACTTACCCACACCACCACACCTGTCCCTAACTTTACCCTTAAACTTACCCACACCACCACACCTGTCCCTGACTTTACCCTTAAACTTACCCACACCACCACACCTGTCCCTGACTTTACCCTTAAACTCACCCACACCACACCTGTCCCTAACCCTACCCTTAAACTTACCCACACCACCACACCTGTCCCTAACTTTACCTGTATCCCACCTCAATATCAGCAAAAGTGTTTTGCAATACAATATGAACACAATAAGTACATTGTACTTATTTTTTGATGTAAGTACATAGTAGTTAAGGACACCTAATATAAAGTGGGACCATTTAATGCACAGAGGCAGTATAAATGTATTTACATAGGAATTACAAGGAAACATTATTCACAATAAATGTTTTTTGTTATTGTTGTTTTACAGTTTTTTCAGATTACCTAAATAATGTGCTTTATGTAGTAACATCTAAATTACCTGGTTTCATACAAGTCAATAATGTCACTTAATCTGATTACATAAACCTGACAAATTACTACAAATTAAGTCATATTTTTCGGTTAGATCAAGTACAAATATGTCCTTGAAATAACAATTGCAGATGAAGGCCCCATCATACACCCAGCGCAATGCAGCGCCAGGCACAACACGAGTGTTTTCTGCTAGTTTCAGCTTGACGTAGTTATCATTTTCATGTCCGTCTCCCAGGTTGTTTAAATAGCAAATGCACTCGTGCCCATCTGTTCCCCCATGGGTGTGCTGGTCTGAAAACAAGGTGTGTTCTACACACACTAGAGACTAGAGACTAGGTACAACCCTTTTGGACCATGCGCCGGGCACAGACCATTTTTCCCGTCGTTAAACTAGCAAAAGTGGATTTTGGACACACCCTAAGTGCACTTGCACCGTGCTTCAGATCGTTAAAATAGGGCCCTCAACACTTTTTTCCCATTTATTGTAATTGCTGAAATAAAGCTAAAGTCAAGTCAATTCACCTTTATTTATATAGCGCTTTTTACAATGCCGATTGTTTCAAAGCAGCTTCACAGTGTTAACAGGAAAATAATGCAACAGAACTAAACATAAAATAAAAATATCAGATGAAATATTAATATTATAAGATGAAAAACTTCCTGCGTTAATAAGCATAAAATAAACAGTGACCACAAATATTTGGTAAATATTTTTATCAATATAAGTATACTGACACTGCCAATAAAGGGCATGCATTGACATCACTTTCCCGCCGGAACACGCCACCTCAGCCAGGAGGGGAAGAGTGGCAGAAGAGTTAATAAGGGAAAGCGCGAGTAAAACAAACAGTTATCAGTTTAAAACTAAAGGTTGGACTCAATATAGATATAGTATTCCTTACAACTTACCAAAGATCCAGTGATCCATAGATATTGCCGTGCAGCCATGAATTGTGTTTTCCTGACATTTATATGAGCCTGCTTTTGATACATAAATATTTATCACTGTCAGTCATCACAATTTCGAGATTGAATCCCCCATTTATATGCGGATGGGTCTATGTGTTGAAGCGTTATGTGGCCGCTTGTCAAGAATGGAAAACAAAAGCTCTATTCAATTTCTGAAAATATTATAGGCCTATTCATTATTTTTTTTATATCACCTAGCTAGACAGCACGCAAAGAGCGCTCTCTTTATAATCACTAAAAGCTGTCACTCATTCAATAAATGCCATCTCACAAAGTTCCGTTATATTATTCAGTGAAGCTGACGACACAATCAATCTCTTATTTACATAATATCCATACATTGAGAGGATTAACTCAGCACTGGACAAAAACTCGAGCGGTTAGTGGGCTGTAACTTGTGATTGGCCATTGTGTTCCAGAAATCAACAAACATAGATTGGCCATATTACTCACCGAAGTGAAAACACGTTGGAAATTGAATTATTTGACGGCCGCAAATACAGATACGCACTGGATCTTTTGCAAACAATATGCTATTATTACGAAGAAAACGTATCCTAGACCAGCAGTTATGGGCAGCTTAGGCAGAGGCTTCCTGGTTTTGTGTGTTTGTTGCGGCATTCACGCTGAAAACCAGTGCTGCCTCTCAGACTTTTTGCCACTCAGTGGGCGTAACCGCAGCGACTCCGGCTGACAGTGACGTCACATGCATACCCTCTATATAAGACACTGACTGTCTAAAGCGTATTGCACACATTCCTTCTCTCTCCCTCCTGTTTTTTTTATAGGCAGAAGATGATTTGGTGTCTGAGGTAACTTGGGTTTGATGCGCAGTATATCTCTGTCTCTTTTGTTGTACTTGTTTTATCCCCTCATTTTGCAACTGATTTTCCTCCTTTATTCTTCCTTTTAACCTCCTGTTTGACTTTCCTACTCTAGCTGCCTCCTGCCAGTCTCTTTCTCCTCTCTCCATCTATTTCTGCATGTGTCTCTCAAGTTGGTCTCTTCAGCTTAAGCTCTCACATTCCTCTCATCTGATTCAGTCTGTTCTCCCCTCTAGGAGGAAGAAGAACTCAGAGAGCTTGAGGTAGATTGATATATGTTTTTTTCCCCTTTTCTTTTAGCTTTTTGTCTCTATTTTCCTTCTCGTTCTCTTTTTTTCCTTTTCCCTCTTTGCGTGTGTGTTTTCTTTTCTTTCTTCTAACTGCACTTGATATCTATTCACTGGCACTTGTGTTGTCAGTCCTCCCATGTCTTGGACCAAATTTAACATACAATATCAGATATCAGATACCTCAGTAATTCATAAGTGAAGTCCCTTAGTGAATAATATAACATGACATAATTGAGCTAATTTTAGTTAGGAAGTAAGAGTCCTGAGAACATCAATTTTATGCATTAATAATGAAATTTAATAATTGATTTACTTTTATAATTACTTTTATAATAGCCAGTGTATTATGTGTTAATTTCTTATCCAATGTATAATGGTTGAACTTGTCAATATTGCGTTCAGTATTATTTTTTATTAAGATATTAATTCCTTTTAATTAGTTCTTTATTTCTGTTTTCACTGTATTGTTGATCAAACAAATACATTAGTTATGATTTATTGTAACAATTCATAATTTAGTCAACATTTTGCTTGACAACATTTTTTAATTTACCTAAAGAGAAATACAGACCCAGATCTGAAACACGGGCTAACATCAAAGGAAATGTTACTGTTGGTAAACATCTAATTATTGCAACAATACAACAAATTACATTAGAAGTTCATTAAACATTTTTCTCTTGTTATTTTTTGTTATAGGTGTATAAAATGCATTTTTTGGTATAATGTTTTTACTACATTTACACTGAAACATTATCAACAAATTAACAGATTCTAAAAAAATAAATGCTACTAAGACAAATACACTAGACTGTACGTATGAATACCTTTGAATACTAATGTGCTCACATTACAAATATGCCAGGAAATCATATGCCTTGATCAGTGTTGAGGGCCAAATTCAAACTCATATGGACCAACCACATGGCCATGACTATAGTGATATTTTTTATTTTTGTGACATAAGCGTACACACACCTCAGCAATTTCATAATTTTACTATCCACATTCAGTTGCAGTAAACTCCTCTCTATGATCATCACCTGCTGCTTCATGCTTTCCTCCTTTGTCTTCTTTTCTTCTATTCTAGTCTTTTCTTTTTCAGTCATTCCATCCCTCACTTATGTTACAGGAGCTGAAATCATAGAAGTTTTTTTTTTCCTGTGGTTGTCACTTCTATAATCTTTCTTTATTGTGGAAACACACACATATATTTCCACTCAAACTCTCTTCCACTGCTCATACTCTTGTAGCTTTACTAGCTCTTAGAACTATCTGGGTGTAGCATAACCTTCTCCTCCTTCAGTAGTTGTTTCTTTCACTCAAATACATTGATGCATTCTTCTGTTTTAATACCAAATTCCTTTATCGCAGGAGGAAGAAGAGGAACATGCCTCAGAGGTACTCTAGCACATTTTAGCTCGTTTCAGCATGTTGTGGTCGGTGGAGGCCAGGGGCACCGGTGCATGTAATCCGTTGTGTTTGACATCTTTCAGATTGACTAGATCAGTGGTTCTCAACCAGGGGTCCGGGACCCACTTGGGGTCCTCAGCACATTTCCAAGGGGGTCCCAAGTAAGTAAAAAATTATTTAAAAAAACCATGGTTCCCGGTTCCCCTGACAAGGGGAATGAGACGCTGCGTCTTTGTGTTGACACTATGGGGAACGTCATCAGCGTGGCCAGCATGTGAAGCATGTGTTACCACACAGCAATATTCATTGGTGGACAGCAGTTAGCAAAGATTAATTTTTTTATATACTCACAGCAAAGTTCTTTTTCGTTCTTTGCTTAGTGGTAAAAAGAAGTTTGAAATACCAATATAGTGTTAGTGAGAATCCAGATGCCGCCCACGCTGCTGAGAGTGGCGTTTAGTTGAGTATTTATAACAAAATAAACACAACAAAAATTACAGGGATGAGAAAATGGCAGAAAAGAAAGCATCTGATCATGTGGATGTCAATGTGGATTATGTTTGCACAAACTCTGCAAACGTCTAGTCACGTCACATTTATTCATACCACTTTATACAATATTGCTTTAACGCAAATACACTATATTGCCAAAAGTTTTGGGACGCCTGCCTTTACATGCACATGAACTTTAATGACATCCTTAATCTGTAGGGTTTAATATGGAGTTGGCCCACCCTTTGCAGCTATAACAGCTTCAACTCTTCTGGGAAGGCTTTCCACAAGGTTTCATAAAGACTCCTAAACACTCCTAGTGTGTTTATGGGAATTTTTGACCATTCTTCTAGAATCGCATTTGTGAGGTCGGGCACTGATGTTGGACAAGAAGGCCTGGCTTGCATGAAATTGTCCAAAATGTCTTGGTTTGCTGAAGCATTAAGGGTTCCTTTCACACTGGACTTAAGGGGCCAAGCCCAACCCCTGAAAAACAACCCCTCCACCAAACGTTACACTTGGCACAATGCAGTCAGGCACGTACTGTTCTCCTGGCAACCGCCAAACCCAGACTTGACCATCGGCTTACCAGACAGAGAAGCGTGATTTGTCACTCCAGAGAACACGTCTCCACTGCTCTAGAGTCCAGTGGCGGCGTGCTTTACTCCACTGCATCTGACGCTTTGCATTGCACTTGGTGATGTAAGGCTTGGATGAGCTGCTCGGCCATGCAAACCCATTCCATGAAGCTCTCTACGCACTGTTCTTGAGCTAATCTGAAGGCCACACAAAGTTTGGAGGTCTGTAGCTATTGAAATCCCTTTCTCAAATTCCTCAGTCAGCTCGACCTGCATGTCCCTCGAGTCTCAACGTCACTGGCGGCAGCAGCGGGACCCGAACCACTTGCTCAAGAAGAGGGCCAAGCCTTTCTGTAAACTTATCACATTGAGCCCCCTCGGGTTCTGAATGTGCGTTTTTCACTCCCAAGCAAGCAATGCAAAGATCAAGGGTGTTCTCAGGTGTCATAAAACTAGGACATGGAGGCACACACTTTCTAAAGTATTTTGCTGCTTGTTTTCTATATAGTTTCATCTTCGTTACAACGTGCTACAAACAAACAGCCTCTGCTCCCTTTTATACTCACGGGTGCTCTGCTTGTTACGTCATGGACTGCTGTCCTCCATAAATACTGGGGTATGGTTACACGTGTTTCAGACACCGGTCATGCTAATGACATTCTTTATTGCATCAACACCGAGAGACGCAGTTGAAGTTCCACTTTGAAAGTGAACCATTAGTATTTATAATCTTGAATGGGATTTATTTTATTCATTTTTATATTATTTTAATTATTTATAGTTATTTTATTTAATTTTACTATATTTTAAATCCTAGTTTCGTTAATAAAACTTTGAAAATGAGCAGCCTTGTCATTATAGCAGAAGTATCAAAATATCTTAGGGAACCTTCAATTATTGTATTTGAGTCAGAAAGAGAACCACTGAACTATATACTTTCATCTGAATAAGTTTTGCCATTATATTTGTCATTGAAATGCCTTTATTATTTTCTTACTGTTGCAGTGTTTAAAGCTTCTGCAAGCGATCCAATTTTGGAATATCACATAAAATATCCCTGCTATTTAACAGGAGTCAGTGAAATAGGTGCCTGTGCTGTGAAGCAGGGTGGGGCCGAGAGCCTTGGGAGCAGAGCAAGGCCAGTGATGAGGCCTAGCTCTGCTCCCACAGCTCTCAGCCTCGCAGTTTCATGCCACAGTGCCCTAAATAGTTTTTTTTTGTTGTTGTTTTTTTGGCTCATAGGGCATTTTAGGTCACTTTTTCATAGCTGAGGAGTGTTCTCACGTGTCTTTGATAATTTGATTCTTTGATCTCACATTTCTTTGAATGTTCTCACATTTCTTTGAACTGTGGCTCAGACAGTGAACTGACTTGAAACTGGCAGGATGGCTAATATCGCTTACACCAGCTTTAACTTGATCAAGCAAATACCACAAAATAAGATACTTTAAAAAAAATATATTGAAAATTTTAACAGTTTAACATGTTTGCCATGATAATTGTTGGGTCAGTGTGTTCAATAAAGACAAAAAGTATTTATTCTTGGTGTTTTGTTTAATCAGACTTAAACAAATCTGTTTAATTTCTTTAGTTTGTTTGTTTGTTTTTCTGACGCTATGGGAACACCCTCCAGGTGTGACAGTTGTCTACAGCCTGTAAAGAATCATGCAAATTTATTAGCTGATGGCACTTGCATAACCCATCAAGGCACTCATCACCTGTGCCTGAGCAGCCCTGAGCAAAAGCAGGGCTGAGTATTCTCAGCATCTCGTTCCTTATACAAGGAACCAAGGTTATATAACTGAGATGTTCCCTTTCATAGGTTTATTCTGTGAGTTCTTCCATCTCTGCAGGACCACAGAAAATCTCATGAAGTGGAAAGGCCTTAGCTATCTCGGCCCACAAATTAAGCAGGAAATCAAAGAATGTCTACAAGCAATTGCCGCTACATATACCCTGAGTGTAGGCAGAGCTGCACCTGCAAAGAACCACATTTGAAGGAATGCCAACATTGATCCAATAGGGCAGTAGACTGGGTCCAACTTGCCAAGGTTTCACATCTCTGGACAAGGCTGCCAAATCGTGCACCGAGCCTGAGCATGTAGGTCCTATCTGACTGGAATCTTCCAAGAAAAACTCTCTAAAAGAGATATCAGATCCAAAAACAAAAATGGAGTCAACAACAACAGACAAACCTGTTTTCCCTCATCCTCAAAAAGACAGCCGAGAGCAGTTAAATCGGCAGGAAAGCATACTGGATGGTTCTGGGCTACCAGAACAGACCCACTTTCGCCCATCCGAAACTTTGCCAGATAACACTCACCACTTCAGGGTGTAACCTCCACTCAGTAGAATATGCCTCGCTAATCTCTACAGGGAGTGAGAACCCCTTTGACAATTCAGATAAAAGATCAATGATGTATTGTCTGTTCTTATCAACATGTGTCAGTCCCGAAGATCTGGAAGTAATCGTTTCAATGCAGAAATACCAGCAACATCTCCAGGCAATTCATATGCCAACAAAGATGGGCCTACTTCCAGACCCTTAAAGCTGGGTGTCCCTGATAGATCGCACCCCAGCCTACAAGAGAGGCACTGTTATGATGGTCTTGAGGATTTGCTGATGTGACTCTAAGCTCCAGTTTATCCACAGTGTGAGCAACCACAACCAATAGAAAGTCTCTCCTGACTGCTTGGGAGGAGAACGTCACAAGGCCTGCCACCTGTGGCCTTCATCGCCATCATTATGCCTGCAGACAAAAGAGATCTTATGGCGACCTTCTGGGTTGTGTGTGAATTCAATCGGATTTACATAGTGCTCCTTCGCTGCCACCACACGATACAGAGAGAGAGCGAAAGGGAGAAATCAATCAGCTTGCTCTCCAGAGCCATTAGCTTGACATCAGAGCCCCAAGTATCTAGCTCACATGTGCCTCGATGGACTTCAGACAATCGTCACACCTAGAGGTTGTTCCTGCTACTGACACAGCATCAAGTGAACCTATGAAAGGGAAAGTTAGCTAGTGCACTTTTAAGTCAAGGGAAATTCAAGAACAAGAAATGATAATGCAACACAATGTCATCATCCAGATGGCCAAATAATGTCTGGGTTTCAGTTTTAATGCTCCTCCTATACTTGTCGTTTCTTTGGAATATATGCATGGCTGTTTTGTTTGAAGGACCAGGGTGGAGAAAATACATTTGTTCAATGTGCACCAAAGAGTTTAATGAACCAATGCAAACATGATGTTGATGCATTGAGCAAAACCATCTGCATGCAATACATTCTGGTTTGAAAATGTATTGAAAACAGGAGGACTCTGCTTTTCAGGGTGGCATGGTTGACATTCAGAAGGGATCAAAATGCAGAGAATGGTGTTTTGGTGTGGAGTAAAAAACTGTGAAAAATGTTCCTATTATCTTAGCATTGGGTCTGAGTGTATTTTCAATGTCATAACTCTTGAGTGAGAAAGAATGTTAAAGAGGCGTTGAAGTAGTAAGGTAGCTCAGTCAACAACATCCAAAAACCCTTCTGTTTTTAAACTCGCTGGAATTCCTTGCTTCTTCGATTTCTGTGGTACATATTAAAAGTATTGTCTGGTATTCAAGATACTTTATAATACTTTAAAAAGACAACAACAAAACTCGTCTTGAAGAAATCGTTTCTTCATAGATTGGTATAGCATTTGATTTATTCAATATGCTGATGCTGCTTAAAGATAACTAAATTAATAAACTAATAAATAATCGATACACAGTTTGATTAACAATTAATTTATAGATATAACAATTTTGTGCAGACTTGTATTGTTTACCTCTAAGAGCCAGGCTGCACCAAAATGATTAATAAAACTAAATAATAGGCTAATGAAAAATAGAATCAAATTTAGGAACAATATGCTATTAACTTTGTGATTTCTGTCATTCACAGGAAGACTAGTGTTTTGAAACTGAGGATTTTGGACCTGGATTTTCCCACACAGGTAATACATGCGTTTCTTTTGTCTTCTCTGCCACTTGGTGGCACTGTAGGATGCCATTTGCTAGAGTAAAAACACAAGTGTCCAGGACTAAAGATATTTGTCTTCCTAGTGAACCAATGATAGTTGATTGCTTAAAAGAAAGATCCTGCCAGCAATTACATACATGTTTATATAATCTTAAATCAAATTGGCTTAAATTAACTTTGTTTATGAGCATGTTTAAAAGAAATCCTTGATATTTACCTCAGTTTTAAAGTCATGACGAATATTTTTTCCTTTATCTTTTAAGATTAAAAGAGTTAATTATACTATGAAAAGATACTGTACCTTTCATATCTTAAATTTTTCTCCCAAAAGAGTATTTATTTATACTAAGCATATATGCCTGGTTTCACAGACAGGGTTTAGATTAAACAAGGATTAGGCCTTCTTAGTTTAACTAGGGCATTTAAGTGGCTTTTATAAAAGTGCCTTAGAAAAAAAAAAAACATGGTGCGTATACTGGTGCGTATCTTGAGACAAAACAATGGCACTGACATATTTTAAGATATATCAGTGCAAGTTGCTTGCAGTTAAAACAGCTCAAACATGCATTTTATTAACCATGGGGACAGATGAGTGATGGGAAACTCAAAGAAACGTGACAACACACTGAAAGTCCATGACCTTGCGCCGTAACGAGGGCTGCTAAAGGGGGACCTGAGGAGGCTTTGGATGAGGATGATGTGCAGGTGAAGGGCTAGCAGAAGGCACAGGAGGGACAAGGGCAGAGTTGATGGAGGGAGGAACCAAGGAGGAAGCAGTAGGAATCAGGGCAGAGCTGACGGAGGGAGGGACCATGGAGGAGAAAGGTCAGATGGTTTCAGGGGCCCAAGTGACGGAAGTGGAGCAAGTGTCAGTGGAGGCCAGGGTGTCGCCATAGAGCCGATGAGCCATTACCACACTGAAGATTTGGCGGGGCCAGGTGATGCCCACGGCTCTGGCGACTGGGGTGCTGGCGGGGATCCAGAAGACCATGGTGAAGCTGGAGTGAGCGAGGAACAAGATGAAGCTGGAGGGAGTGAGGAGCCCAACCGAATCTGAGGGACGAAGGGATGAGGTGAAGCCAGAGGGAAAGTAGTCCCGGGCTGAGGGCGGGGCAACGAATGACCAAGGCGACTTCGGAGGGGCCGGCGTAGCTGGTGGTCTGATGGGCAACGGTGGCGCTGAGGGAGATGAGAGCCAGGGCAGCGCTGGTGGCTCGACGGGCTGAGGTGGAGTCCTGGTCGCGAAGGCCAGAGGCGGAAACCGTGGATCCACCAGCCCAGATGTGGCTGCAGACTGGCAGATCCACGGCGAACACACCACTCTGAAGGTGGACGGAAGGTGAGTGGAAGGGCTGACAGGAAATGGCAGAGGTGAGGATAAGGGGTAGATGATGGGAGAAGGTGGGAGAGGGAAGCTGGGTGGGAGTACAGGAAGTCCTGGCGGTGCTGGAGTCTTCCCTGGACTCTGGACTGGAGACGGGAGGCGGAGTCCGTTCTGGACTGGAGACAGGGGACGTCACTGGGCTCTGGACTGGAGACGGGGGACGCCACTGGGCTCTGGACTGGAGACAGGGGATGTCACTGGGCTCTGAACTGGAGACGGGGTACATCACTGGGCTCTGGACAGGAGACGGCGGATGTCACTGGGCTCTGGACAGAGACAGGGGAACTCTCTGGGCACCAAGACATCCCTTAGAATTCTATCAGTATCCCTAGGGGTACCTGTACAGCAGGACATGAGATGTCACAGGAATCTGGACGGGCACTGGAGTCTGAAGATGTATGCACAGGTCTGGACTTTGGAACGATAGCTTTCTCCACTTCACCTACAGTGTAGGACGATCCACTCATCCACAGGATATCCTCGATGTAGCGTTGTAGGTACGATGTAGCGCTTTCTTCAAGGTGTCCTTATTCTAAGGTACCAGGCTAGCGAGTTCTAAAAATACTTCCACGTATTCCTCAATCGGATAACCATCTTGGGAAAGGGATTGAAGTAGATTTGCTGGATCAAAGAGATAGTGCCCATACTGCAGTCAATTAAGTGGGTCCGGTCTTCTGTCATGGGTGTGTGCAGGCAGGAAGGCAAAGACAGGTAAATACAATTATCAGACAAAGTTTAATGATATAGGACACTCAGGTGAGTCATACAGGTCAGTAGTAACACACTCACTACGTAAACGTACAAAGACGAGACCGGACACAGACTGAAGGAAACAGGAGAACTAAATAGCAAACAGAAACGAGTTAGTTAATTGACAAGACACAGCTGAACAGAACTAAACTAACCGTATTTAACCATGGGGACAGATGAGTGGTGGGAAACTCAACAAAGAAACATGTGACAAATGACAACACACTGAAAGTCCATGAACAAAAGAGAACATGGCTGTGACACTTACAATGAACACCTAGCAGGCAAGTGTGATGAACCAGTGACTGTGAAGTCAAGAATGACAGAGGTTTAACTATAAATATTAAATCATTTTGCACAAATAATTTAACATGAACTGTTTTGATGTATAGTCTGTGATATATTGATGAAATTAATAAGATGCAATATGACAAGTAGAAAAGTCTTTTAAACCAGTTTCAACTGCACATTGGGGTGTTAATTTAGGCTATGTTCTTATTACACTGTGATTTGAGAAAGCAATAATTCTTACTGACCAATTTAAGTGCTCACATGAACTTTGATCTATATTACTGCCACTGTCCATCCCAGTATTTTATTGGTCATTATATATTATTTTATAGGTTAGTGAATAAATGCATGGATCAGCATTTGAATGTCAAGCATGGTCATCAAGTCACCTTTATTTATATAGCACTTTATACAATACAGATTGTTTCAAAGCAGCTTTACAGTGATAGAAAAATAATGATTCAATAAAAGACAATAGTAAACAATACAATAATGAAATCATTAATCAGTTCAAATTAGTTAAGTGTTTATTTTGTAGTGAAAACGCTAAACGCAAAAGACGTCTACTCTCCAGCTTCTGACCTAAGGCATGAACATTATGGGAAGTGCTCTAGCCAGACGGGATTTAAACTTTGTCGGCTGAAGACTCAAGTTTGGTTTGAAGATGAAAAACGTCCCAAGCACAATGTTCTCTCACCATTCCTGATTTCTAACACACACTCTCAGCATTTGGCTGGTCATTGTCAGAGCAGAAACTAAAGCTGCTGCTATCTGTGTTTGTCCATCGTCTCCATGTGAATTCATATGTAAATAGCTTGAGCTTATTTTGTCCATAGATTGAAAGATCTAAAAATCCCATACATTTACCCACCCATAGACCCTCCCCTCGAAGAAATCAGGACAGAAGTGGTTGAAAGTGGACAAAAGAGACCAGGTGTAAACGGGGGTGTCTCCCTCGTCTACTTGTCGTCCGATTGACCAAAACACATCTTAAAGGAGTAGTTCACTGTAAAATGAAAATGATCCCATGATTTACTCACCCTCAAGTCATCCTAGGTGTATATGACATTCTTCTTTCAGACGAACACAATCTGAGTTATGTCAGTGAGCTTTACATTTCACTGCCGGTTGTATATTCTGTATATAACTGTGTATGTGACAAATAAAACTCTTGAATCATGTTAATAAATATCCTGTCTCTTCCAAACTTTATAATGGCAGTGACACCATTATATCTCTAGCCCACTCGCCCACGAGTTTGAAGCTCAAAAAAAATGCATCCATCCATTATAAAAGTACTCCACATTTTGTAAGAAACATATCCATATTTAAATCTTTATAAAGTAAAATATCTAG
This sequence comes from Paracanthobrama guichenoti, assembly GCA_018749465.1. Classification (NCBI taxonomy): domain Eukaryota; kingdom Metazoa; phylum Chordata; class Actinopteri; order Cypriniformes; family Gobionidae; genus Paracanthobrama; species Paracanthobrama guichenoti. The sequence continues at coordinate 4,617,560 of CM031957.1, forward strand.
CTCCCGTCAGACCTCCTTCCGTATTCAACTTACGAAGAAAGTGTAACGCCTCTCGCAGTTCAAAACGTCTTGCGCTACATCCTACATCATCGCCAGTTACGCTTTTTCCGTAAGTTGTATACAGAAAGTGGTCGGCCGGATATTTTACTTTATTTTTGTTAAATATAGATATTTTTCTTTCAAAAACCCCATCGATTCGCTTCAGAAAGCCTTTATTAACCTCCCAGAGCCATGTGGAGTATGAATATGATGGATGGAGGCTTTTTTAGCTTAAAACTCAATGGATTCCGTCACTGCCATTATAAAGCTTGGAAGAGGATATTTATTAATATAACTCTGATTGAGTTCATCAGAAAGAAGAAAGTCATATACACCTAGGATGGCTTGAGGGGGAGTAAATCATGGGCTAGTTTTCATTTTAAAGTGAACTAATCCTTTAATACCAGGTGTTAACAGGACCATTGTTGAATATTCAGTATAACAATATATAAGTATAATCCATAACAAGCCAAAGGCAACAGTGTAAAGGAACCCAAACTCCATCAGGTGACAGAGTGGAGAACAAAAAGTAAGAAACCTTGTAAGAAACCAGGCTCAGTCGCGTGACCACTTCTCCTCTGTCCAGGCGAACTGATATGGTGTGATTATGATTCAGGCAGCATCACAGGTCAGATTGTGGATTGATATCATTGAGAATATCAGAATATTGTTGGTCTGGAATTAATCGTCGCATTGAAGGCTCTTTGTTCTAATCTGCAATAAAATAACTATTTTACTAAATGGAAAGCACATCAGCTCAAGTGTGTGCATATTGTTTTCATCTCAAATCTGATGACATCTATAATATGGTTTCTTGAAAATAACAACGTGTAAAACAGACAGACAGAGTTAGGTTAATGTATGTTTCTGTCGATGGATATACGCCGTCCTCACCGGGTGCTGATATCGCTATGTACTCTTTCCGTGCATTATTTCTTAAAGGGAAAGAAGCCTTTTTATGCTGTCTGTATGAAAAAGAACTCACTCACTGCTCTTGACTGAAAAGCTTTTGTAACTTCAATAATGAATCATCTTTATTTAATTTATACAGTGACGATTATAATATGCAATATGATTTTATATTTGATTACTTTATTCAGTTTCTGTACCTGAAAACCACTGTTGGATACCTGAAAAACCCGAAAAGCACTGTTTAATTTATATGCATCTTTGCTCTATTGTATGTATTTGTGCGAAACCATGACCCTAAAACCGTGATAAAAACAGAGCCATGAGTAATTTGAACCGTTCCACCCCATTTCCTACATATTACACCCGCAAGCTATTTCATAAAGTGGTGGGGACAAAATTGGGTTGTGGGTACATTTCTTGGTCCCCAAATAACGGCAGTAAATAACAATCAATTAGTTGGGATTTGCTGTAAGTACATACTGCTTAACATGTGTGTTCTGTATGTATCTGGGTTGGATACACTTATAGTAGTATAATTAATTTGTTAATTTGTATTATTAATTCATTATGTGGTGATATTGAGAATTATGAAACTGGTGAGGTTTTGTTCAATTTATAACAATTTGGTGTAGTGCCAAGCCTAATTACTATTAATCATATTTATATAGAAAAACACTGTATTATGGATGCCAGACAAGTAATTTGGTCATTTTCTAAAAAATGCTGGGTTAAAAACAACCCATTTACTGTGTAAAAACAACCCAATTTTTTTGAGTGTACTCAAACACGCTTGCCTATAGACTAAACACGTAATGCTTATACATGCATGCCGCCACCGTTCTCACAGATTCACAGGTTTTTTAAGTTGATATGAAGATGATAACGGTATCGTTTAAAAACTATTTCAAAACCTGTTTCAAAGTTTGCATTCTCTAGCCACCAAACACTGTTGCCATGCAAATGAAAGGCCAGAATGCATTAAGAATTTTCTATTTTAGTTACAAATGTTGTGTCGTGTAAGTAAATAACTAATGATTTTTTTACAACGGAAAGTTATCAAAAACTTTAGCTGGACAATAACTTTTTCTAGAGCTGATGTACAGCCAAAACAATCTCTTCCATTCCTATTATCACTGTAAAGTTGCTTTGAAACAATCTATATTGTGAAAAGCGTTATATAAATGAAGGTGCCTTGACTGACTTGACCTATAAACACATTTTCCATTTTGTATTCTTTGTGGCAATCAACAGCATGACCAATAAGTGGGTGGATATCATGATGTTGACGAGCAACCTTTAATGCTTCACATTTATGAACGCACAACCCTGTACACACACTTACAATGCCCTTTACCTTCCAGCTTGAAGTGACACCCCACTTGCCCTGGAGCCATCCAAAATCACCCACAAACACCTTCACCAAAGCTTTGCTTAAGCCAAATGGGACGCCACTGCACTGGAGAATATGCACTCAGGACCCCGACTTCATGCTCCCCATGATAACTGTGCCTTATCCCATTACTGATGAGGCTGCAAAATGCCTTTTAATGCTAGAGGTGCTTAAGTGGCGAGTTCCAAGTGAATTTTAAAGGGATGTCTTTTATCTTACTGTACATATAGAAGATAGCTATTTCTATAACCTTTAAACTAACATCTTGTGACTTTGTTCTGTAGAAACCCAAATAGTTGTGCTGAACCATTTAAATGTGCCAAAGCAATGCTTGCAAACACTCTCTGTGTTGTGAAGTACATACCAGTAAAAGTTTTGAAACACTTTGCTACAATGTTAAATACTAATGATAAAAGCAACTCATTGCAAATTAATAGGCTTTATCAGGTTCTAGACAGTAGGAGAAAACTCATATGCTGTGTGTTCGAACAAATTCATCAGTCACTTAGCCAAGCTAGCCATAAGATAACATTTTAACATTTAACATTTTTTGCTAACATTGGCAGGTACTTGATATCCCATTACCCTCAAAAAATAGGCAAAAGAAAAATGATCCAAATGATGATAAATGTGGTTCACAAGTATGAACATTGCCCATAGTTTGTTTTGCTAATAGCATGAACGAGAAATCTATTTAAAAAGCCAATATTGTCAATATTAAGTCATGTTAATAATTTTGCATATTGCTGGGTCTATACAGCTCATGGTAATAGCGTATTCATAAAAATAATTGTTTGAAATTTAAAATTGATTGTTTGAATAATTGATGATATTTTTGGTCATTAATTGGCATGCTTCTATTTATCTTATTATCCTGAAATATGGAAAATAATAGAAATAATAAAGACTGAGTAGGTGTGTCCAAAATTTAGTAGTTACTGTACATACATACTTCACTGGGGCAAAATTAGGCTACACAAAATGCTTCAAAGTTGGTTACAACCACAGTTGAAGTTGCGGTTAAAATTAGACAATGACACTGTAAAAGGGCATAAGTCATAATTCCCTCCTTTTTCAGTCTATTGTGTCTGATTTCAGTCTGAATGTGTGACGTCAGTACCTGCGGGAAAGCCATTCTCTGTAGTCGTTCGGCAGTTATAATGCACTTTGTATGTAGACAGAAATGAATGGTTGGAAATACCCTTATTTACCATTAAAGAGTGAGTTTTAAAGGCGCTGTCTGCTTCATTATGTTCTATTCTTGACATATTGTGTGTATTTAAAGAGCAGAAATGTTCTACCAGGGTGGTGCCAATTCAATAAACAGGATGTGACCTTAAAGAGATTCCCTAGAGATAGTGAATGGAAGACAAGGATTTGGCTGTGGGAGGTTTTCACATGCTCACATTTGACTTAAACAATAGCAGCAAATTTCAGACGTTATTTTAGGCTGTCACAAAAATATTCACAGCAGCCTATATGAGTCACTGGTGAAGATTTGCAGTGGTCAGTTCAAGGCTAAAAAGGCTGTTTTGCTTTCAGTAATATTTAACTGGCTAGGTTTGGCCACATCCCACAGTGCTCAACAAACCACTACTGTATTGACTGTGGGAAACATGATCTCTGTTCATGCTCTCTGGAATACTGTATAACCCTATCTGGAATACTTCAGGTAAGAATACAACAGCAGCATTTGTTATTTGTTAGGGACATGTAATAAATCCTTTGATAAGTATTTTATAAGTTGAATGTGGGTCACAAGTGTAAATGATGACCCATTTAAATTTAAGGTCAAACTATCTTGTTTACTTGTCATGTATTAGGGCTTATATTGTTACCGTGTTGTGGGGGAAATTGTTCAATATCCCACATTTAGTTAGTTTGTCTTTATTATTTTTATAACGAGCATATAAATCGTATTTAAGTTAATCTTACAAATCCTGTTAAGAACATAACCATATTTTAACTCAAAATAGAAAAATAAGAATTTATATTGTATTTTTATTTTTGTGACAATTACACATATTTCTCCTACATTTCTTCTTAATGTAAAGTAAAAGGTGAAATATTTGTAGGTTATGTGGATTTTGAAGGGAAAGTGTACTATACACTCACCTAAAGGATTATTAGGAACACCTGTTCAATTTCTCATTAATGCAATTATCTAATCAACCAATCACATGGCAGTTGCTTCAATGCATTTAGGGGTGTGGTCCTGGTCAAGACAATCTCCTGAACTCCAAACTGAATATCAGAATGGGAAAGAAAGGTGATTCAAGCAATTTTGAGCGTGGCATGGTTGTTGGTGCCAGACGGGCCGGTCTGAGTATTTCACAATCTGCTCAGTTACTGGGATTTTCACACACAACCATTTCTAGGGTTTACAAAGAATGGTGTGAAAAGGGAAAAACATCCAGTATGCGGCAGTCCTGTGGGCGAAAATGCCTTGTTGATGCTAGAGGTCAGAGGAGAGTGGGCCGACTGATTCAAGCTGATAGAAGAGCAACTTTGACGGAAATAACCACTCGTTACAACCGAGGTATGCAGCAAAGCATTTGTGAAGCCACAACACGCACAATCTTGAGGCGGATGGGCTACAACAGCAGAAGACCCCACCGGGTACCACTCATCTCCACTACAAATAGGAAAAAGAGGCTACAATTTACACAAGCTCACCAAAATTGGACAGTTGAAGACTGGAAAAATGTTGCCTGGTCTGATGAGTCTCGATTTCTGTTGAGACATTCAGATGGTAGAGTCAGAATTTGGCGTAAACAGAATGAGAACATGGATCCATCATGCCTTGTTACCACTGTGCAGGCTGGTGGTGGTGGTGTAATGGTGTGGGGGATGTTTTCTTGGCACACTTTAGGCCCCTTAGTGCCAATTGGGCATCGTTTAAATGCCACGGCCTACCTGAGCATTGTTTCTGACCATGTCCATCCCTTTATGACCACCATGTACCCATTCTCTGATGGCTACTTCCAGCAGGATAATGCACCATGTCACAAAGCTCGAATCATTTCAAATTGGTTTCTTGAACATGACAATGAGTTCACTGTACTAAAATGGCCCCCACAGTCACCAGATCTCAACCCAATAGAGCTTCTTTGGGATGTGGTGGAACGGGAGCTTCGTGCCCTGGATGTACATCCCACAAATCTCCATCAACTGCAAGATGCTATCCTATCAATATGGGCCAACATTTCTAAAGAATGCTTTCAGCACCTTGTTGAATCAATGCCACGTAGAATTAAGGCAGTTCTGAAGGCGAAAGGGGGTCAAACACAGTATTAGTATGGTGTTCCTAATAATCCTTTAGGTGAGTGTATTTAGGCCCTATAGCTGGTCCTCATTTCTCATCAGTTTTTGAAATCATCATTTTCCTTGAGGTCCTGTAGCATGAAAATAACTTTTACAAATATTTCACATATGTTCTCAATTAACTTTAGCTCAGTGTAATATAAATCATAATTACATTTATCAGACGCTTTAATCCAAAGTGACTTACATTGCATTCAAGGTACACATTTTTACATTTTGTCAATTCTTGCCTTCACTGGGAATCGAACCCATGACCTTGGCGTTGCTAGCGCCATGCTCTTATTGTTTGAGCTACAGGAAAGCTACTATAATATAATAATAGTAATGATAATAATAGTATACGTACATGTTCCATATATCGCCTTAGCACATATGTACAACATATGTACAGACAAATTATTAAATATATATTTTCCATAAGAATACATAATTCAATCAAATTAATTTAAATAGTATGAGAAACACACCCATATCTTGATCACATTTCGCAACACTTTTATGTACAGTACATTATTTAAGTACTACTGCAACTTTAACCGTGTGCGGCTCATGTTATAAACAAGGTTAAACTGTCACCGTCCTGCTGGCGGGACACCTGGCGCTCTTTTTTTTTGATCATCGTATCATATATTTGAGTAATTATCATAAATTAGGTATCATTCAAAAGCTTACGAACAAAAGCATGCCTAGTTTCCATGGAAACAATACTCTAAATTCTTCTAGGGCTCCTCCCCTAGTGGGTGGTGTCATGTTTCATATTACAAAATGTATTTTAGCTACTTTATAATCTAAATCTTTTCTAATCTTGACAAAACATATATCGTCGGAAAGTCTCAAGGTTCCATATTTGTTGATTGTTTTATGATTTGCTTTCACTTCAGCAATAATCTTCGGAGTGTCTTCTTTAAAAATAGGTCTATATTCCAAAGCATTCTTGAATTACAGCCCTTTAAGTTTGGATAGTGCATTTTCATGTCTATTCTCAAAAGGAGGTGACAGTTAAGGGGTTAAAGGTCACTACAATTTTATATTTTGTAGCAATTGCAAATATTTTCTTCATCACCATGTCCTTGCTGTGCAGAACAATGGCCTGACTGTTTCTCTGGCAATATGCATGGTCACATTCTCCAACTGTGTGTAATCCAAGGTGAGTGTGTCATCTGCTAAGTAAAGGTTTGTGTGTTTGTCCAACTACATGACTTTGCTTCCGAGAAAATTTGCTGTAGGATAAAAGTGGCCTGTACATTAATACAGAATATTAGTGACTTATGTTATCTAAAGAACTGAACCACATTACAGGGCTTCTACTGCATGAACTGAGGATAGATAGATATTACAATACAATATTTATTTATAAAGCACATTTAAAAACAACCAAGGCTGACCAAAGCGCTGTACAGAAAAGAATAAAACTAAGCAAATAGAAAAATAAAACTATGAAAATTAAAAAAGCATACAACAAGGAGTTGCAAGCCAGAGAGAATAAATAGGCCTTATGTCTTTAGACTTGAAGGTGTAAATAGAGGGAGCTAATCAGATATGGAGAGGAAGACTGTTCCAAAGTTTTGGACCTGCAATCGTAAAACCGTGATCGCCTCGTTTTTTAAAGTCTGAGTAAACGGAGATCACTGGAGAGTTCTAGAAGGAGTGTATACGGACGGAGCAGATTAGTCAGGGCCAAATTGTTGAGGGCTTTATAAACATATAGTGGAATTTTAAAATCGATTCTATATTTATTTAACTTATTTATTTAAGTTTAGAATAAAGTAATACATCTGAGGCCCTGTTTACAGCTGGTATTAAGATGCGTTTTGGTCGATTGGATCAAGAGTGAGCGACGCTAAATACAGCTGTAGGTCTGAAACATTTTGAGCTTGTCAACTTTCGACCATTTCCAGAGGTAGACGAAAACACATTCGACAGGATTGCTTTTGTAGTGTAAACGCTCATGTGGCCGAATGCGTTCGAACAGACACAAAAGACCGTCTACTCTCCGCTGACTGACCTAAGGCATGAACATTATGGGAAGTGCTCTAGCCAGACGGGATTTAAACTTTGTCGGCTGAAGACTCAAGTTTGGTTTGAAGATGAAAAACGTCCCAAGCACAATGTTCTCTTAATGTTATCTTAATACCAGCTGTAAACAGGGCCTGAACACCAAAATGTGTCATGTGATTTATTAAACTGTGTCTCTCCTCTTCACAGCTGTAGCCTCTTTCATCCATCTACAACCTAAGAATGCCACTGTGTTGCGAGGCAGTGAAGTCCACTTTAACTGCAGCACTGATGAATACTGGGATGTCATGACGTGGCTGTTGGGTGGAAGGACAGTCCTCAGCATCTCTGCGGATCATGGTCCTCTGGGCAGAGATGAGAGTGTGTCGACAGTAAATCACTCCATGTCATCTGTTTCAGTGTGGGAGTTAGTCCTGATGAACGCCTCTTTCAGCCCTACAGTACAGGAGGTCACATGTGAACTGCTGCCGACCGGCAGATCATCATCGGCCTTGTTTGTACAAGGTATGCCATCTTTTGTTGAACACCATCTACTTGAAAATGAGCGATCAGTCCGTCCATTTGTCTACACTGTTATTTTTCAAAAACAGAACACTGAACCATGTAAACCACATAAAAATGTACCACCATCAATAATCAGATTAGTAACTATTACTTCAGATCGTAAATATAAAACACATCCTAAAGCACTATATTTAAACACTAATTTCTGGTAATATAACTGAATTTCAGCATGTTTTATGCTAACCATGTTTCAGAGTTTAGCAGGATTAGTGCAGAAATCATCACACTACCATTCTGTACAGCCAAATTCTGTTGCATTATTTTCCTGTTAACACTGTGAAGCTGCTTTGAAACAATTGGACTTGTAAAAAGCGCTATATAAATAAAGGTGATGATGATGATACCATATTATTTATGATATATAGTATTTTTGTACTTTGTGCAAACCAAATGACTTGTGTATCAACAAGAATAAAAATACTGAGTAAAATTCAATCTCCACCAACCCTTCACCAACTCTTGCTCCAATGATATTGAAATGAAGATATTCTTGTTCACACATTGGTTATGTGTTGATATAAAGGCCAGATCCATCTGCATGCAGAGAGGCTGTCAGTTTTTATAAGATGGCTGATTTAGGAGTGAGCATCGACTAAGGCGTTTTTCATGCAGGGGAATTCATTCACTGCTGTCCGGAGTGAAGACTGCTGCTCTGGCAGTTTTGACAGAGCATATGACATTGTCGATGCCAGAGCAAAGGCTCTTGGAATGGGAATCGATTGAGGACCATTAAAAATACCTACTGCAAAGCCACTCTACCGGGCGGTAAACTGAGACAGAAAGCACTGCTCAACTCTAATCTCAGATTCAGGGGCCATCAGTGCCCATCTGATCTACCCATTTCTCACCTTAATTTGTCATTCTAATGGGAACCAAAAATGACATTCATATTGCTTCGTAGTGCTGTAGAAATGGACTACTATTCTCAGTTCTTAAGTTCTTTAATAAAAATAAATGTATTTATTATATTATATTATATTATATTATATTATATTATATTATATATATTATATTAATACTATAATATAATAGAGCAACAAAAAACTGTATTTTTTCAGTAAATACACTATATTGCTCAAAGGTTTTTACATGCACATGAACTTAAATGACATCCCATTCTTAATCCATAGTTTAATATAGTTTAATATGGAGTTGTCCCACCCTTTGCAGCTATAACAGCTTCAACTCTTCTGGGAAGGCTTTCCACAAGGTTTATAAGTGTGTTTATAGGAATTTTTGACCATTCTTCTAGAAGCGCATTTGTGAGGTCAGGCACTGATGTTGGAGAAGGCCTGACTCGCAGTCTCCACTCTAATTCATCCCAAAGGTGTTCTGTCGGGTTGAGGTCAGGACTCTGTGCAGTCAAGTTCCTCCACACCAAACTCGCTCATCCATGTCTTTATGGACCTTGCTTTGTGTACTGGTGCACAGTCATGTTGGAACAGGAAAGAGCCATCTCCAAACTGTTCCCACAAAGTTGGGAGCATGAAATTGTCCAAAATGTCTTGGTATGCTGAAGCATTAAGAGTTCCTTTCACTGGAACTAAAGGGCGAAGCCCAACCCCTGAAAAAAACATTTCACGAAAGGACTTGCACACGTGGCAACCTATCACGACACCACGTTTGAATTCACTGAGCTCCTGAGAGCGACCCATTCTTTCACAAATGTTTGTAGAAGCGTCTGCATGCCTAGGTGCTTGATTTTATACACCTGTGGCCATGGAAGTGATTGGAACACCTGAATTCAATGATTTGGAGGGGTATCCCAATACCTTTGGCAATAGTAGTGCATATCAAAACATTCTAAACAAGGCATTATAGGCCAATTGTAGTTAACAAACATTAACTAAAATAAACATAAATTAACAACCCGTTCTTACTCCCAAGGTGTCAAAATCCGAAGCATGGTCAAGTGACTTCCGTGTCACAATGAAGCCGCTTACCCCTAGGTGTCACTATATTGACGCACAGGGTACTCTATTGCTCTCAATGAGAAACTTTTGGCATCATACACAGACGCATTGGGCATGAGAACGTTATCGTCATGATGAAATTATATTGGGTTATGATTTTGCCATGACATGCTGGAGTGTGATTCTCAATTTAATCAACCAGCATAATTTTATTTACATTTATTTACACTATTTAGACACGTTTGAACATGTAACCCAACCCCATCCCTAAACCTACCCATTTGTGTGTTATATGATATAAAACACAGGATATAACAGGCAGATACGACTGCATGCACAATTTATTCAAAAAGTACAAATATTCCAAGTGTTCTGAGGCCAAACAATTGATTTGTGTGAAGAAAATCCCCTAAAGTGATCAGCGTCTCCATCCTACGATGATCATGCACACATTCAAATTTCAAAAATTGTCGCCCTAAGAAACGTTACGTCAGATTTCATAGTGAAATTGCATTGGCTCTTGTATGTCTCATGAGCAATTGCGTCATTACGTCAGTTCTGATTGTAAAATGTTATTGGCTGTTGTGTTTGGAAGGCCAACAGGACCAAAACGTGTGAAACTGACCTTCGTGTCTTGTGACCGATTGAAGAGTCCAGTGTGTATCATTTGAATGAGATATGAATGAGTGCGTTCACGGAGTGGTGGGGTCATCATTTCAGCTATTAAAACATTAATAGTTTGCGAACACAGGGATCTCGTTCTCCGGCACCTCACCCGCTGGGGCTTTCAGGTCATTTGAGGAAAGAGCAAACTCTTCCCTGAAAAGGATCTCTTTTCTCGACTCGGTTGCCATGCACGCGCAGTGCGAGCACGCGCAGTCAATGCTGACTTGCCTTCATCTTTCCGGGGCAAGAATGTGGTTCCACTGAAGTTATTTCAGAGACTCCTGGGGCATATGGTGTCTGTAGCCGCGGTAACGCCGCTCGGATTGCTTCATATGAGACCGCTTCAGCACTGGCTTCGTGATTGAGTCCCGAGATGGGCATGGCAACAGGGCACGCTCCGGGTCCCAGTGGCTTGGGCCTGCCGTTATACCTTTCCCCCGTGGTTGAACCTCAGTTTTCTACGGGCCGAAGTTCCCTTAGAACGAGTTTCCAGGCATATTTTTGTATCAACAGATGCCTCTGCCACAGGCTGGTGTGCCATGTGCAATGGACATGCTGTCGCGGGCTCCTGGACAGGACCCCAGCGCCTCCTGCATGTCAATTGCCTCGAGTTGCTGGCAGTACGGTTTGCCCTGCACTACTTCCTGAAGTTGCTCAAGGGTCAACACTAGTCAGGTCCGACAACATGGCCACAGTAGCGTACATCAACCGACAGGGTGGTCTACGCTCCCGCCGTATGTCGCAAATTGCCCGCTATCTCCTCCTATAGAGTCAGAAGCATCTGAGGCCACTTCGTGCCATTCACGTCCCGGGAGACCTTAACCATGCCGTACAGCCGACGAGCTCTCACGGCTTCAGCCACTTCTGGGGGAATGGAGACTCCATCCCCAGACGGTTTAGCTGATTTGGGAACAGTTCAGCGACGCGCAGGTAGACCTGTTGCCTCCCTCGACTCTTCCCACTGCCGCCTGTTTTACTTCCTGACTGCGGGAACCCTCAGCACAGATGCACTGGCACACAGCTGGCCGCAGGGCCTCCGCAAGTATGTGTTTCCCCCAGTGAGCCTTCTTGCACAGACACTGTGCAAGGTCAGGGAGGACAAGGAGCAGGTCCTTTTCAGTCACTCTGTATTGGCACAGGTGGACCTGGTTCTCTGAACTCATGCACCTTGCGACAGCCCCTCCTTGGCCGATTCCTCTGATGAAGGACCTCCTTTCTCAGAGATGGGGCACCCTCTGGCACCCACGTCCCAAACTTTGGAACCTGCACGTGTGGGTCCTGGATGGGATGTGGCAGGTTTGAGGACCATCACTTCCACTAGGGCATTGAAGTAGAACCTCTTCATCACCTGGTGTTCTTCTCGTCGAGAAGCCCCCCGGAAATGCCTGATCGGGTCTGTGCTCTCGAAGTTCCCTTAGAACGAGTTTCCAGGCATATTTTTGTATCAACAGATGCCTCTGCCACGGGCTGGGGTGCCATGTGCAATGGACATGCTGTCGCGGCCTCCTGGACAGGACCCCAGCGCCTCCTGCATGTCAGTTGCCTCGAGTTGCTGGCAGTATGGTTTGCCCTGCACTACTTCCTGAAGTTGCTCAAGGGTCAACACTAGTCAGGTCCGACAACACGGCCACAGTAGCGTACATCAACCGACAGGGTGGTCTACGACTCTTCCCACTGCCGCCTGTTTTACTTCCTGACTGCGGGAACCCTCGGCACAGATGCACTGGCACACAGCTGGCCGCAGGGCCTCTGCAAGTATGTATTTCCCCCAGTGAGCCTTCTTGCACAGACACTGTGCAAGGTCAGGGAGGACAAGGAGCAGGTCCTTTTCAGTCACTCTGTATTAGCACAGCTGGACCTGGTTCTCTGAACTCATGCACCTTGCGACAGCCCCTCCTTGGCCGATTCCTCTGATGAAGGACCTCCTTTCTCAGAGATGGGGCACCCTCTGGCACCCACGTCCCAAACTTTGGAACCTGCACGTGTGGGTCCTGGATGGGATGTGGCAGGTTTGAGGACCATCACTTCCACTAGGGCATTGAAGTAGAACCTCTTCATCACCTGGTGTTCTTCTTGCCGAGAAGACCCCCGGAAATGCCTGATCGGGTCTGTGCTCTCGTTTCTCCAGGAAGGGTTGGAAACAAAGGCTGTCTCCTTCCACCCTGAAAGGAGACAGCCTTCTATGTGGCCACTATCTCAGCCTATGACCTTGTGAAAAGCAGAGTGCCCTCGGTCCTTCGTCCGTGCTAGTCTCACGACAGGGAGCTCACACTTGCACAGGGCACTGGAAGACAGCCGAGTGGCATGATTAGATTGGACCTCCATTCGTCAGTCACTGACATAACTCGGAGTGACTGAACGAAAGGGAATGTCTCGGTTACGTGGAGGGAATGGAGACGTTACGTCCCTCTGCCACTTCCGCTGGAACGGCCGGGAGTTCAGTCTCGGCTGCTCAGCAGGTAACATAATGTGACATTGCCACTGTACTTCCTTATATACCCACAGAGTGGGGTGGAGCTACGTTATGCATATTCCGTAGGCCCATGGCATTTCATCGCCATTGGGCGTTTTCTAAGATCTCTAAGATGATAGGCTTCTAAGCGAAACCCCAAATTCGTCAGTCACTGACGTACCGTCTCCGTTCCCTCCTCAGGGAACGAGGGTTGCATACGTATCTGAGACGATCTCCTTCGTCTTTGTGCGCTTCATAAATCATATTTATTTATTAAATATATATAAATGGATGCAAAAAACCAAAAAAACAAAAATATGTGTATATTCAGTTTCTATTCAGAATTTTCAAGTGCTCTGAAAGTGTGTAAAATCTAAATTTTTGCAGTATGTGCTTGCTAGCATTTCAAGTACCGGTACACCCCAAATCACCTTTACAAAACCTCTACAAGACCCCTCCAAGAATATTACGCAGATAGCATGTAGGATTTCATGTGTCCTAACATCCAGTAGGACAAATGTATATCCTGCAGAATTCCAAGATTTATTTTCATAAGCCTGTCTGTAATAAACTGGCTTGTCAGATCCTTTTTGGACAGCTAAAAGTCCTACGTCCATAGATAAAACATGTCAATCTACAGATACATCACCAAATCAAACACTTTTTTAAAGACCTAACCTGATTTATTCCTCAATAATTAATCTTTTCTGTGACTGCAACTAAACCGCAGCTCAGCCAAAAACTAATGAAATGACCTGAGACTCTATATTTTGGAGTAAGCCTATTCATCACTAAGATCAAAAATTTGACTTGGTATATGTCCCTATTAACAATCGTGTGTGTTTAATAGAGCCATTCCATGTGGATGTGGGGCAAGTCTGTGACTAACAGAGCTTTGGAATTAATTGGGCTTCTTGGCATTTTCAGTTAGCAGTCAGCATCTCTCGCAGTGATTTGTGTCACATTGGGTCAGACGTACAGTTGGAGGGCGCCCATAAATCTTCAGGGAACCACAAATCCTCTTCACTCCTCTCATTACAAAAGGGTCCTATTCATTTGCATGTGCAGGACTAAACGCAATAGCTGTTTTTCACTAAGACAAACAAACCGGCCCACATGTGATGGGGCATGTGTTCAGAGATTCACTATTGTCATTGTTTTTGCCTTCTATTACTAAACTGGCCTTTTTAAATAATACTGGACACCAAGAAAGAAAATGTTCCCTTTCAGTCGGTCAGTTCCGACGTACGTCTCCGTTCCCTTCTTCAGGGAACGAGGGTTACATATGTAACCGAGACGTTTCTTGGACATTGTACTATGGTCATACTGTTTTTTTGGGCATGCCATTTTTTTAAGTACCTTCCCTGCTAACAGCAATGAACTGATCAGGCATAACATTATGACCACTGACAGGTGAAGTGAATAATACTGATTATTTCTCCATGGCACCTGTTAGTGGGTGGGATATATTAGGCAGCAAGTGAACATTTTGTCCTCAAAGAAGCAGGAAAAATGGGCAAGCGTAAGGACTTGGCCAAATTGTGATGCTAGACAGCTGGGTCAGAGCATCTCCAAAACTGCAGCTCTTGTGGGGTGTTCCCGGTCTGCAGTGGTCAGGATCTATCAAAAGTGCTCCAAGGAAGGAACAGTGGTGAACCGGTGACAGGGTCGTGGGCAGCCAAGGCTCATTGATGCACGTGGGGAGCGAAGGCTGGCCTGTGTGGTCCGATCAAACAGACGAGTTACTGTTCAAATTGCCAAGGTGGCCTGGTCTGAAGAATCACGTTTTCTTTTACATCACGTGGATGGCCGAGTGCGTGTACGTTGCTTACCTGGGGAACACATGGCACCAGGATGCACTATGGGAAGAAAGCAAGCCAGTGGAGACAGTGTGATGCTTTGGGCAATGTTCTGCTGGGAAACCTTGGATCCTGCCATCCATGTGGATGTTACTTTGACACGTACCACCTACCTAAGCATTGTTGAGACCATGTACACCCTTTCATGTTAACGGTATTCCCTGGTGACTGTGGCTCTTTCAGCAGGATAATGTGCCTGCCACAAAGCAAAAATGGTTCAGGAATGGTTTGAGGAACACAACAATGAGTTTGAGGTGTTGACTTGGCCTCCAAATTCCCCAGATCTCAATCCAATCGAGCATCTGTGGGATGTGCTGAACAAAGAAGTCTGATCCATGGAGGCCCCACCTCGCAACTTACAGGACTTAAAGGATCTGCTGCTAACATCTTAGTGCCAGATTCCACAGCACACCTTCAGGGGTCTAGTGGAGTCCATGCCTCGACGGGTCAGGGCTGTTTTGGCAGCAAAAGGGGGACCAACACAATATTAGGTCATAATGTTATGCCTGATCGGTGTATGTTCTAAGAACGTTTTCCCAATAAGCTACCAAAACCTTATTTCTGAATGTTCTCCATTTTTTTAAAAACTTTTTTTGGTTATGCAAATGTTAAGGGAACGTTCAGTTTTATAATTTTGAAAACTGTATGGGAATTTTACTTTTAAATGTTTTCTGAAATCCCCACCTCATAAAATAGTTGCGTTTTCATGTGAGATGGGGTTGGCCTCTGCCTACATTTTTGCTAAAGTTATATAAAAGTACCTACATACAGTTCACTGCACACTCTCATGGCATTTCGTAACTACTTCCTGCGGATGAAACTACATTTTGTTTTGGCCAACTGTTGACCAGTTTGTATGAATTCATCTCATTTTTACATGTTGGATCAATCTGCATACTCCCCAATGATGTTTAGATTTAGGGGTGTGGCTATGGGTGGACCATCTTGCTTACGATTTAAAATAATAATAATAATACTCAAATCCACCCATAAAATAGTTACATTTTCTCACATGATTGGGTTGGCAGTTTCCAGCTGAAATGAACACTAGTGGCAGTAAAACACCAACAACTTTTTATTCCTTTTCACACAAATAAATCATGATTATAGGGGCAGATTATCAATTAATAAAGACTTATTTTCGCATGGTTTCTTATACTATGTTACTCTTCTCAATTTCAAACAATTTCAGCATAGTGTTAATACATTTTGATGTTTGCTGATCACATAACCAGCTCCATTTTGTACGGCTTTTCTGACATAGTAAATTTATGAGTATGAGTCATGATAAATTGAACATCAGCACTAATGTTTAGGTGTAGTAAAATATAGTACATTATTCATAACACGATAGAGCATTAACCTTTTACCACCACTTTTAATTTCCAAACTGCAGCGATACAACAAACAACGTAATACAATGTTTACAGATTCATGTTCATCGTTTCAGATAAAACTGAATGTGTTTTTAGCGACCCTCAATTCACTTTGGAAGTGTTGCAAAACGTGCAAGAAGCAACGTATGATCAATTGAAAGAAAATGACACCAAACAGGCATGTTTTTATTAAACATATTTTAATATATTATAAGAAAATATAAGCTTTTTTTGCTTAGATTACAGGTGGTTGCCAGAGTGTTTCTAAGGTGTTTTTATCATGTTGCTAGGGTGTTCTGGGTAGTTGTCAGATTCTCCAAATAAAAAGAGCCCACCCACAAGTCTCTGATATTCTTGTCGCTATAGATTGGGTCCTCCTTCAGTATAAGTATGGGATATTTTCTGGTGTTTTTTTTATCATCCACACAAGTTCTATGATTCCTAGGACATAATACTGGGACACATTCATTTTAATCTTAAATACTATTTAGGATGGATTGTATATGAACTGGGACACCGCCTTATTCATATTCACTTTCGTTATGACTTTCCTCTATAGATTAGCTTGCCAAGAGAATCAGGCTTAGGATGTAAATCAGGAAGGGCTAAACGTGCGTCAGCCTTTCAGACTCAGGATTGCTCACAAAGCTTTTCATTAGAGGCATGGCCAGCCATACTTCTTCCAGATTAAACACTGTCTCATAGACAGTAATTTTCCCTGCCTGGCCCTCCTGCTGAAAAAAAAAAAGAAAAAAAAAAAATTCACCCAGCTGACACGGGATGAATGGCTCTGCTTTCAAATTACACAGTCAGGAGCAGACACAGACTTAACGGTAGATATTTATGTCACTCTCATTGTTATCACCAAAAATACATTATTGAAATATTTAGTCTGTAACTTGAACTTGATAATGATTTCATATCAGTATAACTTACTAACACATAACTCACACAGTGTTTATGCTATGGATGTGACTGTCTGATCAGCCTGGTGTCACTGTTTGGGCCTAAAGCTAACTTTAGGCCCAAAGCAGTAATATATATATATATATATATATATATATATATATATATATATATATATATATATATATATATATATATATATATATATATATATATATATATATATATATATATATTACTGGCCATGAAACAGTTATGACACCAAAATTTTACATACCAGTGAAAATTCTTCCAGAAATGGACTAAAGTAGACTAATCAAATGTAAAATAACACTGCATAGTCTTCTCTTTATACATTTAATATAGATTAGCCCTTATTAAAGTTACAAAAGTTATTCAGTCAAGAGCAGTGAGTGTTTTTAACATTAAAAACGCACATAGCAGTAGGTTTATTAGGCTGCTGTCACTTTAAGACCCAAATGTTTACATTCATTTAAAGGATTAGTTCACTTCAAAATGAAAATTTCCTGATATTTTACTCACCCCCATCTCATCCAAGATGTTAATGTCTTTCTTTCTTCAGTCGAAAAGAAATTGAGTTTTTGAGAAAAACATTCCAGTATATTTCTCCACATAAGGGCTTCGAAGAGCTTCAGAGGCTCTGCACGATCCCAGAATAGGGTTTTATCTAGCGAAACCATCGGTCATTTTCTAAAAAATAAATAAACATTCATATACGTTTTAACCTCAAATGCGTGACTTCGGTGTTCTGCTTTTGTATGACGGCATCACCTCAGAAAGGTCACATCCATGGCGTACGTGGAAGTACCGTCCCAGCGCCGAAAAACTCCATCTCATGTTCTGACATCGTTGTTTTAGCTTTATTTTTGTAAAGGACGTATGATTTAGTCTTTGCACGTTCGTTTTACCACTGGGTCGGCACTTCCACATACGTCGTGATGACGTCATATGTCATGCTAAAGCAGAACACCGAAGTTGCGCATTTGAGGTTAAAAAGTATATAAATGTTTATTTATTTTTTTTGAAAATGACAGATGGTTTGGCTAGATGAGACCCTATTCCTCAGCCGGATCGTGCAGAGCAGTGTTGGGTAAGTTACTCTAAAAAGCAATTAATTACTAGTTCTAGTTCTACTAGTTCTTCAATAGTGTAATTAGAGTACTGTACAAATTACTCTCTCCATAACGTATTTCATTACTTATTACTAATTACTTTCTAAATCCTATATCAACCTCGAGTTAAGTGATTCAAGGATAGACATGAAATGGCTCTTTTAATTAATTCAAATAAATATAAAACTACATCTAAAACCTACAATTATTCTTATTAACTGACCAACATATTACAAATATGAGGATAGATAAAAACATGCATTTTAAAGTTAGATTTAAAATTTTGATGTTAATTCCACTATTGTATTATATATAATTGTTCTACAGTCTATACACAGTATTTAGTTCAATTGCTTGTGAAGTAACTGTATTTAAATTACACACAAAAACAAAATAAGAGTAATCCCTTACTTTACTTTTTCAAGGAAAAGTAATTAAATTACAGTAACTAATTACTTTGTAACTAGTTACACCCAACACTGGTGCAGAGCCTCTGAAGCCCTTCAAAGCTCTTTGAAACTGCATTGATTTGGACCTTCAACCGGTTGGTTGCCATAGAAGTCCCTTATATAGAGAAAAATCCTGGAAT
This sequence comes from Paracanthobrama guichenoti, assembly GCA_018749465.1. Lineage (NCBI taxonomy): Eukaryota > Metazoa > Chordata > Actinopteri > Cypriniformes > Gobionidae > Paracanthobrama > Paracanthobrama guichenoti. The sequence goes on from CM031957.1 coordinate 4,636,699, forward strand.
GTTTAACTCAAAAAACTTAATTTCTTTTTGACTGAAGAAAGAAAGACATGGAGATCTTAGATGAGATGGGTTTGAGTAAATTATCAGGAAATTTTAATTTTGAAGTGAACTAATCCTTTAAGACATAACTGACTAGGATACTCGCAGAGACGGGTATTTTTTGACATAATTGTGTGTGAATTTGTTCAAGCACAAGAAGATGTGAAAGAGGGCTCAGTTTAGTATTTGTGCGCTGTCTGAGACGGAACTTTCTGGATGCACGCTTCGATTGTTTAAACACAGTGCGTGAGTAATGAATTGAGGTCCCTTTCATGTCTTCTTGCACTTGAATATTTTAATTGCCAAGGTTTAAACTTTTGTGACAATGCAGCGGTGGCCTGTCAACTGTCCCGAGGATTGTTCACGTTTGTTCACGTTCATGCTCGCACAACATTGTATTGCTAGAATTCATAAAAATGTTACCGGCCAACTGGCGATTGACATCGTATACTCGCCAATCCCGGTTTTTACTTGTATGGTGATTGGCAAGAAAATGCATGTATATGTACATACATACACACATTATAAAAACTTTATAGACAAGTAGGCCTATATTCACAGTAATTTATTCCAAATGGCACAAAGCTACCAAAGTAGTCCAAATGTTAAATGAAGCCAATGAGCATTTGATATCTGACGTAAAACCTTTGTCATAACACTTCTTGAAGTGGTAAATAAAAAAATAAAAAAATAATGAATGTGGGATTTCACTGTTATGGTTGCTACTGAGGTTGACTTTCCTGTTCTAAATGGTTCTGTTCCTCACACAATGCAATCATGTGGATTCTGAACATTTAAATTACAGCACAAGATTCAAATTGATGATTGAATTTATGATTATTCTTATTAACTGCACAATCACAGAAAACTGCTGTGTCTTACGGCAAACAAAATAAATATTACATAAGTAATTGTTAAACAATTTCAGACATTTTCTCTGCTCTACTTTTCCATTATATGAACAATCATTCCGATCTTCTTCCTTGTTTTTTTTTGGTTTTTAACCATAATCACATTGTATATTGTACATAAGCACATTGTACTCTAAGGTCCATGACATGACTTATGAGGTACAGTATAAGACAATCATTAGCCTTACACAGTAAAACCTTTACAAATGAATTGCTGTGGCCATGCAATTCACAGAGAAAGGAACTATTTCAACTAATTACCCAGCCGTCTATAACAATCCACTGCTTTACCTTTTGTTTCTCTTTCCAGGGGGAATAAAAAGCCCATGATGTGGGCTTTTAAAAGAGACAATTTAGCTGTCACTCGTTCACCAGTCGCATCTATTAGTCAATTGTGAAGCGTCAATCATTTAAAAAGAATAGATTAACTGTCTGCTTTTAGTGGAAAGAAACACACATATGAAGTGGCCTCAAAAGGTATTTAAACACCTAAGCCACACTTGAAATGTATGAATGTTACTGCAATATTTGATACAATATTAAACTGAGTGACATTCATTTAAAAGAAAAAGCATAAGCACGCTTTTCAAGCAAAACATTTCACAAAAAGTAACCATACTGTATCAAATATGCACATTTCTTAGGCCCCTAAATGATCAAAACTTGTAAACTGTTGTACACAATTTACTACATGCCTTGTATACAGTGTATAGTGTATACTTTGTTACCAAATAAACTGCCTCTAGTGTAATTGTAAAAACATCCACCTTCAGGTCGGGGTCCACATGTCTTTCTGCTATGAAATCTTTAATGATTTTAGAAGGTGAACCTAAGAATAACTGTTATATTGTTAGTAGCATTTCAAGACGAACACTTATTTGACTGAAGCAACTTACTCAATGTGAGTTTATCAAATATATACTGATACATCAGGTTTTTGGTAGCCTCTTAAATATTTCAGGGCCAGATACAGCTATCAATTCAAGGCAATTGATGTGCCAATTGGGGTGATGGACTCTCCAGACCCCTTGGGCTGAATGCCCATCTAAGATCGCTTCCCAGCCCGTGAGGGAAGGTATCTGTTTTTAGCATTCTGCGACAACAACACACACCTAGAGTGGGACCCCAGGTGAGGAACTGGGGTCTGAGGGGTCCAAGGGTACGAAGGCCCAAAAGTTTAACTGTGGTCCCATAAGACCTAGAAATTATGACGTGTAATCTCCTGACCTAGGCTGATATTGCTCAGGGTGTTTAAGATGTACTCGACACATGTGGGCAACGAGTCCCTTATGGGCTGGAGAGAAAACGCTTTTCTTGGCATTGAGTCTCAACCCCAGAGATTGAAGTTGAGCTTGGACAACATCTCAATGTTGAAGAGCTAGCTCTTGATACTGGCCCAAAATCAGTCAGCCGTCTATGTAATTTAAAATGCGGATGCCCTGGAGTTGCAACGGAGCCAGCGCTGCATCCATGCATTTTGTGTGTGTGTGCGGGGTGACAAGGCTTGGCCGAATGGAAGAACCCAATATTGTGTTGTGGCAGAATTTCTACATGAAAATATGCGTCCTTGAGGTCGATTGTGACAAACCAATATTTGTGTTGAATCTGAGACACAATCATTTTGACTGTCAGTATTTTGAACTTGTATGTTCTGAGAGAACATTTAAGATCACAAGGGTCTAAAATCGGTCTACAAAGGTTTACAACTCTCCATGCTCTGTTTCTGAGCTTCTCTTTTTTGAGAAGCTGAACCTGGTTGGGTCTGGGTGGCTGTCAGCCCTGATACTTGAGTACGGCTGGGGAGAAATAGGCCAGAAGGCAACATGGGGGCATCAAGAAGAAACACCTTATCCTTCTCCTTGATGCCAGTGAGGTTGAGCCACAGATGTCTCTTCGTGGCAACCATAGCACCCATGGAACAGCTGATGGCAGAGGCTGTTTGCTTGGTTGCGTGAAGAAACAGGTCTGTAGAACGGCGCAGCTCAGCAAACACCTCCTCACAACCAGTCACACAAACATGTTCTCATAGCGCTGAACTCAGAGCAGCATTGAGAGTAGCTTTTGAAAGGGAACAACTGATACAAAAAAAAAAAAAAAAAAGCAGAATCTACATGGAAAATTCCTTCATTAACAGTACATTGGACCCTTTTACAGACTTTTGCTGATGTGTTGAGAGCTGATATCTTGTCATTTAATGCAATGAAATGAATATATGTTTGGCAGAGTGCACAAAAATATAATAATGATGTGTTTATATAATAATTATAATTATAATTATAATTATTATAGTTGATAATATTTGAAATATCTTAGTGCCCCTATTATGCTATTTTAAAGTTTCCTCATTTAGTTTCTCATTTAGTCATTATGTTTAGGTCTCCAACAACAGGTTTACATGCATCAAAGGTCAAAAAACATTTTCTCATTATAAACACTGCACATCACCACAATGTTCAATGATTCTCAAACGACTCAATGGATGAATCAGTCTCTCTAAATCCCTCCTTTCCACAAGCTACTCTGCTCTGATTGGTCAGATGGCCCAGTCTGTTGTGATTGGTCTACTCTGCTCTGATTGGTCAGATGGCCCAGTCTGTTGTGATTGGTCTACTCTGCTCTGATTGGTCAGATGGCCCAGTCTGTTGTGATTGGTCTACTCTGCTCTGATTGGTCAGATGGCCCAGTCTGTTGTGATTGGTCTACCGCGTACAGCGTGTATTTCGGAAACAAAATGTACCATACCATACCAATTACCATAACTGAACCCCAGCTCCATCTGGAGGCTTCTAAAGTACACACTGTAAAGACAGTAACGAGGACGCCGATTTTACACCAATCCCAGCACGAGTCCGAATCGATGAAACATTGGAAGAACTAGTTATTGAAGCCGAACCTTAAGCAGGACGTTTCTCAGTGATGCTACTCAGTTTGAGGTACATTATGAGATGTTTCAGGAACTGTATCAATAACAGTGCATGAATGACTGATGTAACATTAAAGTTTGCAAAAGAAATCTTGCTCCATCCTTTATCGTTACTCAAAGTAGTAAGAATGACAGATAATCTGCGTTAATAGAATCAGTTTTAGGTAATACTGCGGCCCACAGTTGATTTACAGTAGTATTTCAGTAAGTTAGCCAGAGACCTACAGAATATGAAACACAATAAACACATTGTAGAGCACAGCGTCTTCTCAACATGATGCTATCCAGTATCCGCTGCAGTGTTTGAGGGGGTTCAAGGTTTCCCTGTGGATTGGTCTAATGTTTCGTCTTGACGTCACAACTCGTTTAGGACTCGTTTAAAAAACAATTCATTTAATTGACTCTGAGTCGACTCTTACTTTTGAGAGACAGTAACTTTATATATGGTGCACTTTCAAATTTAAAACTTTTTCATTCACTTAGAACTGTTACACACTACTTGAAAAGTAATTTTCAAAAATCCATAATAGGGGCAATTTAACTTTTTGAGGAAGTATAACTCAAAATGTCTTATGTTTTATATCTAGAAAAAGGAAATGTCATGATTTTGGAGGGTGACCTGTCAGTTCAAGAAGGTGTGCTTGTCACCTTTCATTGCCAAGCGATTGGCTGGTATCCGAACCCTTCAGTGTCCTGGGTGGTCAACGCCACCACTGTGGACAGAGGCAACTACAACACCAGCAGTCTTCAGGACACCAGCGGCCTTTTCAACTCCACCAGTGTGCTTCAGATAAAAGCAGAGGCGAGCAGCGCAGTGGAGTGTTGGGCGTCTGTGTCTGCCGCTCTAGCCCACCAAACAAGCACTGTCAAACTGACTGTAGGTAAGAGTGATTTGATATTAATGAGCTCCTCAGGCAAATAAACCAATGTGCATTAATAGTTTGATCACTTTGTTTACAATGTGGACAGCTACACCTTTTTTATTGTAGAGATACTATACCTGTTATATGATGATAAACATGATTTCATCAAGTACAACATGTTCCTGGAAAAACATCCCAATCAACCAATCAGATTTGAGGGACAAGTTTACAGTTTATGTCAAGTTTAGGCTTACAATGGTTAGGTGCTTCTACACCAGTGTTATTCATCTATCATTTCCCTCTGATTTTAGGGATCACTTATGGGTAGGGTTAGGTTTAGGGGTAGGACCATGTTTTTGGACAATGAACAAAATATGTTGATCCAGGAACATGTCTTTCTTGACTATTATATGATATAAGTGACAGTGATTTCACAGTAAGTCACAGTAGGTACAGTAGGCTGCATATAATTTACTGAAATACTGAATAAATGCATTGGGTCAATTTTGTGCATATAAATGAAGTGGCAATATACATACAAATGTGTTTTGCAGAGGCACCCCAAACTACACAGGACTACACAGTTGTGATCGCTGTGATAGTCTCGGTGTGTACGATCATTCTGCTGGCAGTGCTCATCCTCATCTTGTGCTGTAGAAAAAAACTGACAAGTAAGCAAATCCAGTTTACATTTCTCTTAAAAGTTCCCCTTTAAACTCTCCTGCAAGTTATTAAACCAATGAAGAGAGAAGTTAAAGCAGTGCTTGCCATAAATTGGAGCAAAGGCAAGGACACATTGTGGTAGATTGAGCTGTCAGCAATAAAGGGCAGTTTAAAGGTTTTACTGCATCACTCACCTGCCATGCAAAGTGCTTACACATCATTTAGGACAATGGATAAACCATTTAAGATGGAAAACCTATTAACAATGTCAGTGTTTGAAATGTTTTTTTTTTTTTACTCACTATTTATCAAAGCACACATTATCAGTGGGTTAATTAGAGAGATATTTTAATAACACCTGTGAAAGAAATATTGAAAATACATTATAGCACACTCTCTGTATACTTTAAAAGTACAATTTTTGATCTATACCAACAGTACATGACTCATTATATATTTATTAAGAGTACTGACAGATTTCAAAATGTGTAAACATGTTTCACTAAAACATTCAATGTGTAGATATTTAATAAAATAATAAAAACAATGTTTTGAGAATATTATAAGTATATTTCGTAGGATGTTATAACATTTCTAAGGGTACATTTACACGACAACTGTACTAAAACATGGATACCACTTAGCATTTTCCCCATACAGACGACAACGTTCTCAAAACAATCCCCGTTCACACAGATTCGCGAAAACTATTAAAAACGCTGCATTATTAATGCCAGGCCAGAAGTTGGCAATGTCACTCTGTAAAGAAACACTGTGTGCCTATAGACTGAACATGTAATACGCATGCACATGACATCACTGTTTTCACAAATTCATGTTTTATAGTTCACACGGAGACCATGCAACGACAGGCCCAACGCAAGTGTTTTTTGCTAGTTTTAGCCAGACGCAGTTATCATTTTCCAGCTTTGTTTAAATAGCAAATGCACTCATGCCCATCTGTTCGCCCATGGGCGTGCTGATCTGTAAACGAGGTGTGTTCAGGCGCATTGATGGCATGTTGATATTTTGAGGAACTGAAAATGACTGCGCCATTGACCAACAAAAAAATGCTCTAAAGTCAACAGCGCAGTATTTCTGTGTTATTTAAAGAGCGCGTTAGTAATATGCACCTATAGGCGGGTGCACAATGCACATACACTCTGCTTATTACACACACAGCACACAAACATGTTTAAATATTACAAATAAAAGGACTCCTGGAGAATGGTTCAGTCTTTCCGCTCGCAAATTCTACCATCTAAATACCGAATCTGCCATGGTGAAAGCGCAACTCGTTTTTAAAGGGAATGGGAGATGAGACTCTGGTTGGTTTATTGCACGTTACACCTAAAACACACCCATGACTCATTAAGAGACTAGTTACAACCCTTTTGGACCATGTGCCTGGCACATTTTTTCTGTTGTTAAACTAGAAAATTCGGACACGCCCTAAGTGCACCTGCGCCATGAACTTCAGACCATGCTCTCAGATCGTTAAAATAGGGCCCAATAACTGTATAGTTTTTAAAAACTTGCACTTTGAATCCTGTTTTCAAAAGTTTGCATTTTCAGGCCCCCAAAAAAACGCATAACACGTTTGTTGAAAAGGGTTTTGTGTAAATGGCTATAAATACTATATAGCACTATACAGCATGATATTCAAGAAGAGTTTAAGTCCAAACCATATGTTGACCTGTAAAATACCATTTATTTTTTACGTTGCAATATATTATTATTATACAGTGGGTACGGAAAGTATTCAGACCACCTTAAATTTTTCACTCTTTGTTTTATTGCAGCCATTTTCTAAAATCATTTAAGTTCTTTTTTTTCTTCTCATTAATGTACACGCAGCACCCCATATTGACAGAAAAACACAGAATTGTTGGCATGGAGTTAAGAGGCGGGCACCCGAGACCCCGGAGTAGCATTAACATTGAGTTCATAGAACCTAATAAAGGTGTGCGGAGAGGACCACCCTGCCGCATAACAAATATCCTGCAGGGAGTTTCCACAACTTCGGGCAAATGTGTATGAAGACACCGGCCGCCTGAGAGAGAAGGTCTCTCCTGAGCGGAATCTCCAGGGGAGAGCCATCGAGGAGAGACACAAGGTCCGAGAACCATACTCGGCCTGGCCAGAACGGGGCTACTAGCAGAAGACGGGCTCCGTCCCGGCGCACTCTCTGTAGAACAGAGCAATCGGGGGGAAAGCGTACAGGGGCAGCCTCGGTCACTCCTGTACCATCGCGTCCAGCCCTGAGAGGAGCTGGGGGCGACAGGGAGAACCACAGACAACAATGAGCGTTCTCGTGAGTGGCAAACAGGTCCACGTGAGCCCTGCCAAATTTCTCCCAAAGGAGCTCCACCACCTCGGAGTGGAGTCTCCACTCCCCGGGCCTCGGCCCCTGCCCCAACAGGATGTCTGCTTCCACATTCTGGCTCCCTGGGATGTACATTGCCCTGACTGACAGTAATTTCCCCTGAGCCCAAAGGAGGATAAGGCGCGCCAACTTGTATAAGCGATGGGACCTTAAGCCTCCCTGATGGTTTATATAGGAAACAACCGATGTGCTGTCTGTGCGCACAAGCACATGATGGCCCCTGAGATGTGGCAGGAAGTGCTTCAGAGCCTGAAACACTGCCAAAATTTCCAGGCAATTTATGTTCCACGAATGATGGTGCTCCTGCCACAGGCCCTGGGCAGAGCGACCACTCATGGTCGCCCCCCAACCCGCCAGGGAGCCATCCATGGTCAGAGACGCACGCTGATATGGTGCCCCCAGGGACGGGCCTTGGGCCAGAAACCAAGGATCCTTCCACATAACTAAGGTGCGGAGACACCGCCGCGAAACCTTGATCAGGCGAAAGGGGTTTCCCCTCGGGGAAAAACCTTTGGTCTTGATCCACCACTGCAGAGGCCTCATGTACAGCAGACCCGAAGGAATCACATTGGATGCTGCTGCCATCAGACCTAACAGTCTCTGGAACTGCTTTGCAGTGAGTGACTGGTCTAGCTTCACCCCTCTCATGGCTGAGAGGATCGACCCTATGCGAGGCTCTGACAGACGGGCCTGCATAGAGACCGAATCCCAACTCACATCCAGATAAGTGATATTCTGCACAGGAGAAAGGACGCTCTTCTTGGAGTTGAGCCTCAGCCCCAACCTCCTCATATGCACGAGAACTACATCTCGATGTTGGACCACGAGACGAGCTGACTGTGCTAGGATCAGCCAGTCGTCGATGTAATTGAGCACACGGATCCCCTGCATATGCAAGGGGACCAGAGCAGCATCCATGCACTTCGTGAACGTGCGGGGCGAAAGAGCTAGACCGAAGGGAAGCACCCGATATTGGTACGCTTCTCCCCTGAAAGCGAACCTCAGGTACTTCCTGTGCTGCGGAAGGATGGAGATATGAAAATATGCATCTTTGAGATCTATCGTGACAAACCAGTCCTTGGACCAGATCTGAGACACGATCTGTTTGAGTGTTAGCATCCTGAACTTGAGCACCTCGGTGTGGAGGTCCGGAAAGAACGGCAGGTTCCTACGTGGAGGCTGAGCAGAGCGCGAGGGGAGAAAGCGCTCGTCGAGTCTGCTTTTTACTGCAGCTCGCTCATGTTGCTCTTGTGGCCAGTCGATGTGTAATCTGGCCACTGCTCTGCTCAACACATCCACAAGCTCCACACTGGCAGGGGATTGAAGTGGCGAGTCCTCAATCCCTGCCTCGGTGCTGCAGACATCAACCTCCTCGGAGGAAGATAACTGCAGCACCGCGGCCGCCCCCTGGGCGGGAGAATCCGCATCGCGGGCTCCCAAACCCAGAGAGGCGGTGCTGGATAGGGCAGAGCCCGTCTGTATTTAGTAGAAGCACTCTTTTGATCTAATACAGCCATGAGTCTTTTTGGGAAAGATGCAACAAGTTTTTCATACCTGGATTTGGGGATCCTCTGCCATTCGTCCTTGCAAATCCTCTCCAGTTCTGTCAGGTTGGATGGTAAACGTTGATGGACAGCCATTTTCAGGTCTCTTCAGAGATGCTCAATTGGGTTTAAGTCAGGGCTCTGGCTGAGCCATTCAAGAACAGTCACAGAGTTGTTGTGAAGCCACTCCTTCATTATTTTAGCTGTGTGCTTAGGGTCATTGTCTTGTTGGAAGGTGAACACTGTGCACTGTGAGCGTGGTGAGAAAGGTCTTATATAGACAGGTGTGTGGCTTTCCTAATCAAGTATAATCAAACACAGCTGGACTCAAATGAAGGTGTAGAACCATCTCAAGGATGATCAGAAGAAATGGACAGCACCTGAGTTAAATATATGACTGTCACAGCAAAGGGTCTGAATACTTAGGACCATGTGATATTTCAGTTTTTCTTTTTTAATAAATCTCCAAAAATGTCAACAATTTTGTGTTTTTCTGTCAATATGGGGTGCTGTGTGTACATTAATGAGAAAAATTTTAGCAAATGGCTGCAATATAACAAAGAGTGAAAAATGTAAGGGGGTCTGAATACTTTCCGTACCCACTGTATATTTTATTGAAATAGACAGTGGATCTCAAATTTATTACCGTCTCTTATCCTCTTGTTGCACCAGCTACTAGGATGTCATACTATTCAGGCTTGCTACCAGTACTGCCTGAGTCTAGAGAAATATCAAGTTACATGTATGCTATTCTTTTTTTCCTTTTACAGAATTGAGCTCTGAAAATAAAGTCAGGTAAGACTACATGTCTGAGAGCGGTTTTTGTACATCACACCTGTTTTGAGTCTTTTCTCTTCTGCACCAATGCTGTACATATAACATCCATAAGATGGATAATTACCCATAAGGGACAGAAGTCTTAATCTTTTCTTAACATCATCTATTTTTCCCAGCTCTAAAACACTAACACAGATCATCAAATATTTAATTAGTTCAATTCAACTATAAATATTCCCTGACCTCTACTCTAGCATTCCATTCTGAACCTAGCCACTGACTCTTATGTTGTATGTAGGAAAAACTGTTTATTGCATTGCATTTGTCTTTCCAGCTCCTCTTCATGGACTGTCAATTTAAGCAGTGAGAGGAGGTCTGTTGCTGATGAAACCAGAGGAAAAGTGAACCCAGGGTATAACGCTGAAGACGTAACAAGTAATAGCACCAAAATACAGAATCAACAGAACACCCTGTGTTAAAATTATATGGGGCATAATTCCTGCTTTATCTGATATATTTTCACAAAAATTAAACAAAAAACCAACACACTTTATGGGATATCAAATATACAGTAACAAAAAAGTTAGGTTAGTCATTGTGACAAAAAGCCTTTGTTACAATAACATTTTGCAATTTTGTTAAAATTGCCAATATTTTGTGCAATTTTGCTATTTGTGTAAATGTATCCTGTTTTTGTAGAAAGTTCTAATTATTCAGGGTTATTATAGTTAAAGTGCCCCTTTTATGCATTACCTTTCATGTACACTCACCTAAAGGATTATTAGGAACACCATACTAATATTGTGTTTGACCTCCTTTCGCCTTCAGAACTGCCTTAATTCTACGTGGCATTGATTCAACAAGGTGCTGAAAGCATTCTTTAGAAATGTTGGCCCATATTGATAGGATAGCATCTTGCAGTTGATGGAGATTTGTGGGATGCACATCCAGGGCACGAAGCTCCCGTTCCACCACATCCCAAAGATGCTCTATTGGGTTGAGATCTGGTGACTGTGGGGGCCATTTTAGTACAGTGAACTCATTGTCATGTTCAAGAAACCAATTTGAAATGATTCGAGCTTTGCGACATGGTGCATTATCCTGCTGGAAGTAGCCATCAGAGAATGGGTACATGGTGGTCATAAAGGGATGGACATGGTCAGAAACAATGCTCAGGTAGGCTGTGGCATTTAAACGATGCCCAATTGGCACTAAGGGGACTAAAGTGTGCCAAGAAAACATCCCCCACACCATTACACCACCAGCACCAGCCTGCACAGTGGTAACAAGGCATGATGGATCCATGTTCTCATTCTGTTTACGCCAAATTCTGACTCTACCATCTGAATGTCTCAACAGAAATCGAGACTCGTCAGACCAGGCAACATTTTTCCATTCTTCAACTGTCCAATTTTGGTGAGCTCGTGCAAATTGTAGCCTCTTTTTCCTATTTGTAGTGGAGATGAGTGGTACCCGGTGGGGTCTTCTGCTGTTGTAGCCCATCCGCCTCAAGGTTGTGCATGTTGTGGCTTCACAAATGCTTTGCTGCATACCTTGGTTGTAACGAGTGGTTATTTCAGTCAAAGTTGCTCTTCTATCAGCTTGAATCAGTCGGCCCATTCTCCTCTGACCTCTAGCATCAACAAGGCATTTTTGCCCACAGGACTGCCGCATACTGGATGTTTTTCCCTTTTCACACCATTCTTTGTAAACCCTAGAAATGGTTGTGCTTAAAAATCCCAGTAATTGAGCAGATTGTGAAATACTCAGACCGGCCCGTCTGGCACCAACAACCATGCCAAGCTCAAAATTGCTTAAATCACCTTTCTTTCCCATTCTGACATTCAGTTTGGAGTTCAGGAGATTGTCTTGACCAGGACCACACCCCTAAATGCATTGAAGCAACTGCCATGTGATTGGTTGACTGGATAATTGCATTAATGAGAAATTGAACAGGTGTTCCTAATAATCCTTTAGGTGAGTGTATAGTATAATATAGCTATTTGTGGGTGTAAAAGGTCTGCAAAGTTTCAAAGACCTAAGTGCAGGAGTTACTGTCTCCCAGAAAAAAAGAACCAATTCTGAAACGAGTTGTCAGTAATTCCAGTCTTCTTGTTCGAACCCATATAGGTTTGTAACACATTTGCATAATGCCAGTATATGGTCGTCATTGTCTGCCTGCGAACAACGTCTACTTTGACCCTCAAACACTGTAGTTTTAGCTAAAGCCTGGAAGAGTTTGGTTCGTGTTGTCAGCATGTCGAGAAGACGCTGTTTTCTGCACTGTAAAAGCAAATACACTTTGTATACACTTCCAAAGGATGAGGAATTTTGCTCAAATTGATACAATAAAACTGATGCCATCTGACCAATCAGAGCAGAGTAGATCAATCACAACAGACTGGGCCATCTGACCAATCAGAGCAGAGTAGATCAATCACAACAGACTGGGCCATCTGACCAATCAGAGCAGAGTAGATCAATCACAACAGACTGGGCCATCTGACCAATCAGAGCAGAGTAGACCAATCACAACAGACTGGGCCATCTGACCAATCAGAGCAGAGTAGACCAATCACAACAGACTGGGTCATCTGACCAATCAGAGCAGAGCAGAGTAGATCAATCACAACAGACTGGGTCATCTGACCAATCAGAGAAGAGTACACCAATCACAACAGACTGGGTCATCTGACAAATCAGAGAAGAGTACACCGATCACAACAGACTGGGCCATCTGACCAATCAGAGCAGAGTAGACCAATCACAACAGACTGGGCCATCTGACCAATCAGAGCAGAGTAGACCAATCACAACAGACTGGGCCATCTGACCAATCAGAGCAGAGTAGATCAATCACAACAGACTGGGCCATCTGACCAATCAGAGCAGAGTAGATCAATCACAACAGACTGGGCCATCTGACCAATCAGAGCAGAGTAGACCAATCACAACAGACTGGGCCATCTGACCAATCAGAGCAGAGTAGACCAATCACAACAGACTGGGTCATCTGACCAATCAGAGCAGAGCAGAGTAGATCAATCACAACAGACTGGGTCATCTGACCAATCAGAGAAGAGTACACCAATCACAACAGACTGGGTCATCTGACAAATCAGAGAAGAGTACACCGATCACAACAGACTGGACCATCTGACCGATCAGAGCAGATTAGACCAATCACAACAGACTGGGCCATCTGACCAATCAGAGCAGAGTAGACCAATCACAACAGACTGGGCCATCTGACCAATCAGAGCAGAGTAGACCAATCACAACAGACCGGGCCATCTGACCAATTGACCAGTCAGAGCAGAGTAGACCAATCACAACAGACTGGGCCATCTGACCGATCAGAGCAGAGTAGACCAATCACAACAGACTGGGCCATCTGACCAATCAGAGCAGAGTAGACCAATCACAACAGACTGGGCCATCTGACCAATCAGAGCAGAGTAGACCAATCACAACAGACTGGGCCATCTGACCAATCAGAGCAGAGTAGACCAATCACAACAGACTGGGCCATCTGACCAATCAGAGCAGAGTAGACCAATCACAACAGACTGGGCCATCTGACCAATCAGAGCAGAGTAGTCTCTCAGAAAGGAGGGGTTTAGAGAAAAGAGGTAATGCTGCAATATATTATCAGAAAAAAGTTGTTGTGTTTTGACCTTGTAAACCTATTGTAGGAGACTAAATTAGTAACCTTTAAAATAGCATAATAGTGGCACAATTAAAACTAAAACTGTACAAAACTTGTGTTACTTGAAATGAACTTTAACTAAAATAAAATAAAATAAAATTACATCTTTAGTCAGGTTTCCACCTAAAACAAGTAGAAAAAATCTGCCACTGAAAAATATAAAAATACACTTAATTGTTAATTTTTTTAGAAATGTATTTTTCTTAAAAGATTGATCAAAAAGACCATTAAACAAGTCTTACTATCTTAATATGTAAATATATCTTGCTTTACATATTTTCACTGGATAATGAGACAAGCATACTTAATATGATGCTTGTATTTCTATCCAGCATTACGTGCTCATTGAGATCATAAGTTATGTCTGTAAGATTTTAGGTGGTGAAAAGTCACACACAACTGCTCTTCACCCCACAGGTTCAGGACACAGCGACCTCAGGAATAGAGCTGACAGCACGATAAACGTCATCAGCACTCCACGGGTAAGAGGAGAGAGAATTACTGCCTCTGCATTATTCAAAACTAGTGGTGGGTTTTCTGACACCTGGGAAAAACTCTGATCTCTCTCTCACTATGTGAAGGAATATTCAGTCAGACATTTAAATACTATGTAAATGCTTCATGTAATCCTTTTTTATTTTTAAAAATGCCCTTTACTTTCTGTAATTATACTGTGGCGCAGCAATGAGCTTCACCTCTACTACCCATTATGTTTAAATAATTCATAATGTAAATTTTTCTGATTAATGCTAATTGATGCTGGGTAATTTTTAAGAAACAACCTTTTATTTTTTAAGCATTTCATTTGAAATTGTTACTGTTGAACTTTCAAGAAATCATATTTCTTACCTAGGCCATCAGTTATAGACATTGGGCCACAATCTCAGGATGATACATTTCAATAAATGCAAAATTTTGGTAGAATTTAGATTTGTAAAAACTTCTCATGAATGGGACGATATTTCAGTGCAAACCAAGCATTTAAAAGAAAATTTCACATTTTCAAATCCCTTTAAGACAATAATTTCTCTCAGCGGCCATCTCTCATACAGCCACATCAACAATGCATATGTTTCTCTCAGCGGCCATCTTTGAAACACCTCTCGGACATGCAAATGCAGCTCCTATCTCTCTGAATGGGGAAAAATCAAATTCTCCAAAACTGTTCGCCAAGCTTACGACCAATGAAATATGACAACTGTCTCATAAAGTTTGTTTCTAAACGCTTGAATCATGTAAAAAAACCTCTGCATTTTTCAGCCTGGACGAAGCTAATGTGCATGCAGCCCCAAGCGCACGTCTCAGAAAACGGCCTGTTTCTATAGCAACCGGAGCTTCTAACAGCAGCTGCAGCAATGCGATGACTTTACTAATCAACCATTGGCTCTTTCATTTAGAAGGCGGGGCTTATTTGCCATATTGGGCATTGCACTTTCGCCCATTCATAAGATTCAAGAGAGTTTTATTTGTCACATACACAGTTATATACAGAATATACAACCGGCAGTGAAATGTAAGTCGGAGTGCACTGTCTTTTTATATATAAAGTCTTTGGTTTTATTTAAAATTTATTTTGTATTATTCAGTAAAAAGGTTCATTCATCAAATATTGTTCCTCAACAGGTTCCTGATATTGTTATTTACAGCTCTCAAAATCAGAACTTGTACTGCAAGGGACCAGTGAAGACAGTCCGTCGGGTCACTACTGTTTGACTTCAGGGTCAACCATCTATTGCATGAAAGGCAGTTTACATGTTTTGCCGTTTTGGACCAGCTTTCTGTTCAGAGAGGAGCCACAAATTCAATCTGATTTTAGTTACCCTAAAGAGGTCATATCTGCTGAAGATAAAGTTGACTGGCTTGCATGTCAAGAGGCCTGGGACATATGACATAATCATGAAATGCAATGCAATAAACTGCATGCAATCATTCAGTCATACAGCCACATCAACAATGCATATGTTTTTTTTTTTTTTTTTTTTTTTACTTTAAAAGCCATTATCATAATCCTTTTTACTGGTGTTCCACATTATTCAATTGGCATATTTAATAATTTATTTTTGTGGATCAATATTTTACATTAGTATTGTATTTTATATATTTTATATATATATATATATATTTTTATATATATATATATATATATATATATTTTTTTTTTTCAAAATGAGTGTTATAGTCCATATACTGCACTGTCAAGTATTGCTTGGTATACTGGTATGTATATATATATATATATATATATATATATATATATATATATATATATATATATATATATATATATGTATGTAGGCGGGGACCGTGAGAGCGGGCCGGTGGCGAATGTTAATGAGCGTCAGCTGTGCGCCACACCGGCCTCGCCTCATGGAGGAGTGACGGGAGTTTAAAAGGAGGAGCGACGACATGGCAAGACGAGAGAGGACCAGGCCTGGAGTTTATATTTGGTTTTGTTTTGTTTTGTTTTTAGGCGGCAGTCGTCCGTGAGGGGCTGCCGCCGACGTTATGGTTTATTTTTGGATTAAAGTTTTGAAATGTTCGCCGGTTCCCGCCTCCTTCTTCCCTATACACGTGAACGTTGTTATATATATATATATATATATATACACTCACCTAAAGGATTATTAGGAACACCTGTTCAATTTCTCATTAATGCAATTATCTAATCAACCAATCACATGGCAGTTGCTTCAATGCATTTAGGGGTGTGGTCCTGGTCAAGACAATCTCCTGAACTCCAAACTGAATGTCAGAATGGGAAAGAAAGGTGATTTAAGCAATTTTGAGCTTGGCATGGTTGTTGGTGCCAGACGGGCCGGTTTGAGTATTTCACAATCTGCTCAGTTACTGGGATTTTCACACACAACCATTTCTAGGGTTTACAAAGAATGGTGTGAAAAGGGAAAAACATCCAGTACGCGGCAGTCCTGTGGGCGAAAATGCCTTGTTGATGCTAGAGGTCAGAGGAGAATGGGCCGACTGATTCAAGCTGATAGAAGAGCAACTTTGACTGAAATAACCACTCGTTACAACCGAGGTATGTAGCAAAGCATTTGTGAAGCCACAACACACACAACCTTGAGGCGGATGGGCTACAACAGCAGAAGACCCCACCGGGTACCACTCATCTCCACTACAAATAGGAAAAAGAGCCTACAATTTGCACGAGCTCACCAAAATTGGACAGTTGAAGACTGGAAAAATGTTGCCTGGTCTGATGAGTCTCGATTTCTGTTGAGACATTCAGATGGTAGAGTCAGAATTTGGCGTAAACAGAATGAGAACATGGATCCATCATGCCTTGTTACCACTGTGCAGGCTGGTGGTGGTGGTGTAATGGTGTGGGGGATGTTTTCTTGGCACACTTTAGGCCCCTTAGTGCCAATTGGGCATCGTTTAAATGCCACGGCCTACCTGAGCATTGTTTCTGACCATGTCCATCCCTTTATGACCACCATGTACCCATTCTCTGATGGCTACTTCCAGCAGGATAATGCACCATGTCACAAAGCTCGAATCATTTCAAATTGGTTTCTTGAACATGACAATGAGTTCACTGTACTAAAATGGCCCCCACAGTCACTAGATCTCAACCCAATAGAGCATCTTTGGGATGTGGTGGAACGGGAGCTTTGTGCCCTGGATGTGCATCCCACAAATCTCCATCAACTGCAAGATGCTATCCTATCAATATGGGCCAACATTTCTAAAGAATGCTTTCAGCACCTTGTTGAATCAATGCCACGTAGAATTAAGGCAGTTCTGAAGGCGAAAGGGGGTCAAACACAGTATTGGTATGGTGTTCCTAATAATCCTTTAGGTGAGAGTGTATATATATATATATATATATATATATATATATATATATATATATATATATATATATATAAAGTTTTTCAAATAAGGGAAATGTGCTAATTTCTTTCTCCTCGTGTTTTTCTATCTGCTCGTCAGTCATGGATGGCAACTGCTGAATAAATTAGGGACACCCTCAGTGAGTCACACAAAGCTGTCGTGATATGAGAGGGTGATAACATAACTCTTTTGTTTTTGTTTGGGTCTCCAGACCAGTGTTATCTTTCCTAGACCTGCTTGTGTTACTGAGGTTTTCATTTGCCATTCACAAGTGGTGGATTGATGTCAGGGTCAAGCAGACTGTTTCTCTTGGGTGATTTACATAGGCCACTGTTTGTCTTTCAAAGACTTCTGCATCATTGCTTCTGAAGTCTGTTTCCCTACTCTCTGTCGCTCTTGTCTTGTTTTGGCATTTACTTCAGAGGATGTCTTGATTGCCTCTGTTCGGAGAAAATGTTTTTGCAATGCACTATTTGAGACATGTTAGATAATAAATGTGGTGTTCTTCTACAAATCAATGATTTAAAATTGTCCAGTTCCATTTTAATATATAGCCATTTGTAGAAAAGGATTCAAATAAACAAATGACATTCATGATATCACAATTGCATACAGTTATTCCATGTACAGTAAATGTTAATGTGTCTCAGAAACACATTTATGTTATATCTGGTACATACAGTATTAGATGCAGGCACTGGCTGTAAGTATCTAATCATGAGCATAAATATTTATTCATGCATATCAGAGCCCAGCCAGTAAAGGTATTCGCCTCCAACAATGATTCAGTCTTTATGTAATTGACCTCAGCTGAATGAACCCTTTTGGAATCAGTCACGGTACTTTGAAACAACTGCAGCCTACTTTGTGCAGAGCAATTCACTGCAACGCTGATGAATAACTTAGCATGTCTTCTCTGTGATTGAAATGCAATCTACTCTAGTGCATCCTTACAACAGGGCATTTAAGTGCTTCCAAAGTCAGTTAGGTGCCACTGTATTAAGTGACTGGCTATCAAAGGGAATTGGAGACAGGAGCCCTTGACATGGTGCTGTTAGCATAATTAAGGCCAACCTAATTAGCAGATTTATGCCTCTTAAAAACTGATGAGGTGAGTAGGAAATGCAGAAAAGCTTTACATTTGGGTTCTCTTTTATGTGCAAACTCAGTGGGAGTGAGAGAAGCTCAGAGAATGGCCACCATGTGAATTCAGGCTAACAGAACACTTGAAGCCTTGTTTCACTTCCCAAAGCAAACAGGCCTGTCTTACTAAATACACTTCAAGTAACCCAGAGTTTCATCACAGTGAATGCGTAACGACAAAACCAAACCAACAGTAACTTTGCTGGAGGACAAAAGTTCTTCCTTGAAGCTTGAGGTATCAAACTCAACACATTTGCTCCAATTACTCATGCAGGCTCCAAAATGTACACTCGGCATGTGACAAATAAAAATAGGCTTTGCCAACTGAATAATACAAAGTTCCTGAAGGGCCAATGTCCTGCAGAGTTCGGCTCCAACCTGCCCCAACACACTGGTATGAAAGTTTCTACTAGTAATCACGAAGACCTTGATTAGCTGGGTCAGGAATTTTTTTTTTTCTTTCTCAAATTAAGATTTGAGCTAAAGTCTGACACCATGTCAGAACTGCGTAATTATGACAATTCTGGAATTTTCGGAAAGCTTCGGCTTGACTGCTGCAACATCTTTACGAGTTTGGGGGTGTATCAGTGAGAAACATGGTGGAAAACCACAATACTTAACGGTTTTAGCAACACACTCAAAATGTCAGCGCCTTAAGTAAAATATAGTTAAGAACTTATATTTGATTGACCGTTGTTAATGTCTTAATGCAAGAATAATCTGAATAAAAACAAAAGGCATATAATACTGTTTAATGTAGCTAGCACAGAGCTTAATAACTACTTCCCTGCTAAACTATACGTTTATTAATAAGGCATTTGCATAAAGACTGTTACTTGTTGTATTGTGGTTCTGCCTATTCATTACTCATCATACAGTGATGCCATTAATAGTGTTGCAATTAAAGCACATAATTCCGAGTTTGCGGATGTTAACATCCCGAGCTAGGCTACAGGACTGAACCAGGGAGTTCACATGGCTGGATGGAACCAGCGAAAGAGGAAGTGCCAAGGAACTGGACATTAACCAGAGAGTCTAATAAGCCAGATGGGACTGGCGGAGGAGGAAGAACTGGGAGGTAACTAACTCTTGGTAGGACATGTCAATGAGCACTGCCTCTGGGAAGGACATGGCAGTGTGCTGAGGGTCCGTGGCTGGTGTGGGGCTTGCCTGGGGTCCGAATTCTCTTCATTCCTACTTTGAAAGGGTATTAACATTGAAGAAGTACTCCACTCCAGGAGTTCCCTAGAGGACCAGGCAGGCATGTGGATGTTAACATCCCCGGTTGTCACATAGTAATTACGGTAAATACGACATGGCGTGAACGCAGGATATAAACTAGGATAGTGGCCCTCCAGGAAAAGGATTGGACACCCCTGGTATAACGAATATAATAAAATTACAAAAATAATGCCTGTTTTCAATCAATATATTGTATTCTATACAGCAATAATATTTTAAAAGAGTAAAAATTAATAAAGAAATACACACAATACCTGTTATGTGCAGGCAGGGAAGAGTTGAGGATTTCACTGAAAAAGTGGTCTTATTCAAAACAAAAAACTCTGGACTGGAGCTCAGGAACATTGGAAAAGCACCACAGCAGAACAGCTAAGCATACTACATTTACATATTCATTTAGCAGATGCTTTTATCCAAACAAATTTACAACTGAGGAGTACAGGAAGACAATAAGAGACAAACTAACAAATCAAACTTGAGGAACCACTGACCATGACCATTGGCCAGTGGATCTGAAGACTGAGGCACAGCCAGAGGAGGTGGAGACCAAGGTGAAGCCAGAGGAACATATGATGCATTCAAGTCATGTTGTAAAGATCGTATTTACAAGTACATGAACACCACCACAATGTCGTAAATATGAGTAGGAAGTTTTGGGATTTTCACGAGTTTGGGATCTTCATGAGTTTGGGGGCGTATCAGTGAGAAACATGGTGGAATACCACAATACTTAAAGGTATTTAGCAGTGATATTGTTAGGCTTTTCTATTTACAGCGAAGTAAGCTAATTGCCTGCACAAAATATGATAGCATTATAATATAACAATATAATATGTAACAATAAATTCTACATTTTTTAATGAACTATGACATAAAAAAGCAAAACACACCTGATGCACATTTCTTTATTCTTCATTTTCTAGAAGAAGAGTTTAAGAACCTTGCTGTATTTTTGTGTAATTAATTAAGTTAAGTACCATCTTACTCTGACAAAAGTGACTTGAACGTACCTGCCATCGTAAACACAACTTCCCACCTCGTAAATACAAACTTCCCAGGAGGACTTGAACGCAACAATAGAACCAGGGCGACATTGTAAGCTCAGAGCACCAAGGCTGAGCCGGAAGGTTAGGGGACCAAGGTAGAGCTGTTGGTGGTGGACTGAGGTGGAGGCAAAGAGAGTGAGGACAACAGTGGAGCCGGATGGATGGGGAACCCTGGTTGAGCCAAAGGGGTGAAGGGTCCAAGCTACAGTAAAGCCCAAAAGACCATAGTGGAGCCAGGTGGATGACAGACCAAGGCACAGCTTTAATAATTAAAAACAAAACACTTTGGAATTCAGGAACATAGGAAAAACACCACAACAACAGCTAAGTATACATAGACAATTGAGGGAGCAGGGGTGCTTCTTATTTCATATTTGTGCATCCTTTCCTTGCTTCCTTTTCTCATGTCTTAGCTCCAGTTTTGTGGAAATGTGATACACTTCTTTCAGGATTCAGGATGAATTCAATTTTTTCCTTTTTTTTTTCTTTCAAAAATCTTACTGCCCCCAAACTTTTGAACTGTAGTGTATTTAACAAAATAACACAAATACAAAGCCACAGTTCAGACACTGCATTTTATTAATTTGTGTACGTGTAAAAGCGAGTGTCTTTTTTCCCTACAGGGATCAATACAATGTTGCTGCAAATGGCCCTTAATTGAAAATCGCTATTTTATGTTGCCCAAATATCTCTCATCAGAAAGCTCTGTTGACAGCCTCACATCTCATTTCTTAGGTGCCACTGGGATGTTACTAGATTATACATTCACAACAGTACAATAACTAGCAATTATGCAGCAGTCAGTCGGAACACAGTACAACAAAATCCTTGAGTGAGCAGAAGGTGGAATTCACTAAAGTAAAATGTCTCACCTTTGGCAAAATGCTTTGAAACACGAGTCTAGAAGTCTATTGTGTCCCCAAAACAAATGCAGGCAATGAGTTAACATGGAACAACAAACTCATATACAATTGCTTTAAGCCATAAGCATTCATGAAAAAACAACTTAATTGCCCTGCAAGGATTTCACGCCATTTTCAATTTATAATATGGGTTTGGGCAGTTATAAAAAGGTAAGCTATAGTATAATATCAAAACTGACAAGCATATACTCAAGCTAAACTAAAACATAAGCCTGTAAACAAAAGAGAAACAACTTTTCATGGGAACAACAATTTTTCTTGGTCTGATGATAGATAGATCTGATCCTATTTGGTTTTGGTTGAGGGCACCTACAAAGGGTTGGCCTACAAAGTGACATCATAACTGCACCACTCTATAACTGTGTCCTTGTATGAGCCGAGTTTTTGAGTTTTAGCCTACTTCCACTGCTCAGTGGTCTAGTAATATCAATGACCCATTTCAGGAGCTTTACAATTTAAAATCAGAATATGAGCACAGCTCACTTACATTCACTAAAATATTGAAATGTTAGCAATAGTATACTGATTCAAAACGCAAGCACCAGTGATTAAGGGCCCTATTTTAACGATCTGAAGCGCATGGCACTCCGAATCCACTTTTGCTAGTTTAACTATGGAAAAAAGGTCAGCGCGCCAGGCACATGGTCCAAAAGGGTTCTACCTAGCCTCTTAATGAGTCATGGGTGTGTTTTGGGTGTAATGTGCAATAAACCAATCAGAGTCTCATCTCCCATTCCCTTTAAAAGCCAGTTGTGCTTGCACCATGGCGGATTCGCTATTTACATGGTGGAATTTGCGAGCGGAAAGACTGAACACTTCTCCAGAGAGGAATCCTTTTATTTGTAATATTTAACCTTGTTTGTGCTGTGTGCTGCTGCTAATTCTCTCCGTGTGTGTGTAACAAACAGAGTGTACGTGCGTTGTGCACCCGCCTATAGGTGCATATTACTAACACGCCCTTTAAATAAAGGTTTTTTTTGTTGGTCAATGACACAGTTGTTTTCAGTTCCTCAAAATAGCAACACGCCAACAATGCGCCTTAACACACCTCGTTTTCAGACCAGCACACCCATGGGGGAACAGATGTGGGAGCAAGTGCATTTAAACAACATGGCACTGGATGTGAAAATGTGTCGGGCTGAAACTAGCAAAAAAACACTTGCGTTGCATTGCACCGGGTGTATGATAGGGTCTTGAATGTCAAAGTGCGGTTTGAACGCCCCACCACTCCAACTGAACTGGACGTTTTGATTGGTTTTGTACCCGAGTTAGACTTGTCTGTTATTTGCTGAAGCGCAGAGCTCCATTGCAGTAGTTTGAAAAGTGCCTGTCAAATGCAAGCTTGCCCTGTTGCTCCGTCGGGACTTTTGTCAAAGTACTTTGTAGTTCTTTAGTTCTAGTTCTAGTTCTAGTTCTTTTATTTATAAAGCACATTTAAATTAAATATTTATAAATCTTTTATTTATAAAGCACATTTCTGAGGACTGACCAAATCAGATAAACACAACAGAAAACTAAGTAACACATAATAAATAAGACCATCAACATTATTGAAAAGCTAAATGAAATATTTTTTTCTGAAAAATAAATGTAGTGAAGTTGAATTCTTTATTTTTATTCAACTCAAGTAAAATTACCACAAATCAGGGCTGGACTGGGGCTAAAATTCGGCCCAGGACAAACCCAGCTCATCCGGCCCATGAGTTCCCCCGTGAATGTTTTTGCTGGGGTTATGGCCTTAAATTCGAGAAAATAAATACTAGGACAGGGACAAATAATGATGGATATTACTGAATTTACTAATGCAGTTTAATATTGCACTTTTGTCACACAGAAATGCACTTGACAGTAAAGAACTGATTTTGAGCTAGGATGCATTAAAGTGAATTTATTGCTATTAAATTCTGTCATCATTTACTCACCCTCAAGTTGTTACAAACCTCTTTGACTTACTCTCTTCTGTGAAACAAAAAATAATATATTTTAAAGAATGTTGGAAAACAAACCATTTTGGTTTGGCTACCATTGAATATTGTATGGATAAAAACAACAACAACAACAAAAACAGACTCAAATAATTTTCTTTTATGTTACACAGAAAGAAATTCATTCAGGTTTGGAGTGTCATTAGGGTGAGTAAATGATCACATTTTGGGTTGAAGTACCCATTTACAAACAATAATATTTTAGAGTTAACACCTAATTTATGCAAGACACTGCTATCTATCTTTCGTGAGGCTCTCACTGAAATAACATTTCATTAGAACTATTAAAAAGTTCATAAAACATTTAAAGTGAAAAAAGCTTTGTCCTTAATTCATGGGATCCAGGCTTTAAAGCTGTTTTGTTGAATTGTCAAATCTATATAAGTCACCTAGAACCTCCATGTCCCGTCCAGGGGCCAGACATGAAGCTTCCACAGGTCTGGATGCGGGTTCCACAGGGTGCCCCATCTCTGAGTCAGAAGTTCCTTCCTCAGAGGAATCGGCCAAGGAGGGGCTGTTGCGAGGAACATAAGTTCTGGGAACCAAGTCCAGTTGAGCCAGTATGGCGCCACCAACAGGACCTGCTCCTTGTCCTCCCTGACCTTGCACAGAGTCTGTGCAAGTAGGCTCACTGGGGGAAACGCATATTTGCGCAGGCCCCGGGGCCAGCTGTGCACGAGTGCATCCGTGCCGAGTGTGCCCTCAGTTAGCGAATAAAACCACTGGCAGTGGGACGTTTCTGGGGAAGCAAACAGGTCGACCTGTGCTACCCCGAACTGTCTCCAGATCAGCTGGACCACCTGGGGGTGGAGTCGCCACTCTCCCGGGAGCGCAGCACGTGACAGCACGTCAGCCACATGGTTGCGCACACCAGGGACATGAATGCCCGAAGCGACCTCAGACACTTGACTCCAGAGGAGGAGATGGGCAGGACTTTGTACTGACCCTTATCGAGGAAGAAACGAGACATGAAAGTACGCGTCCTTCAGGTCGATTGCTGCAAACCAATCTTGGGGATGGATGCATTCGAAAATGCATGAGTATCTTGAACGGTAGCTTGTGGAGGCTCTGATTCAGAACTCACAGGTCCAAGATTGGCCGTAACCCACCAGTCTTCTTGGATACAATGAAGTACGGGCTGTAGAAGCCTGTCTTCATATCGGCTGGAGGGACCGGCTCTATTGCGTCCTTCGCCAGTAGGACTGCGATCTCTGCATGCAGGACATGGGTGTCTATGGCATTCACCGAAGTGAAGCGGACACCCATGAACCTGGGGGGACGCCGGGCAAACCGAATCGCATAGCCGAGCCTGATGGTCCGAATGAGCCAGCGAAATGGACTGGGGCGCGCTAGTCAGGCTCGCAGAGACCATACAAGCGGGACCAAAGGGACCACTGGTGTACCCACCGTGGGGCAGGTGGAATGCAGGTACCCGGCTGGGGTGGCTGTCTCGTAGAGGCGGCCCGCAGCAAGGTGTGAGTGTGCTGTGCAACACTTACCTGATTTCATGGCTGTGGTCTGGCGTTTGACCGGCCACAAAACTTTTCGAGCCCCCTGAGGACCCAGAGATGAAGGAAACTGCTCTTTTATTGAAAATTTGGGTACTGCTGAGCACAAGGGTGGTCTTGAACACAAACAAAACGGAACAAAAGATTCTCCGCCCCAGCCCTCCTCCGGGGGATGGAGCGGTGCAGTCACCGTCTCCTGAAGAGTAGTCCTCCTCATCTCCCTGTCACCCATCTCAGGGCCGCTTGCCTCTGGCCTTGCCACCATTCTTGGTGGAGGCCTGGACGGGCGGGGTGGCCTGCTTGTGCCCGGCTCCTCAACGTTGCTTGGGTGGAGGCTGTGGGAGTGGAGGTAGACGCAGGCGGGCGGTCTGGGACATGGGGGAATTAAGAAACCTGACCATGTCGGTTTCCCTCATTTCGGCCAGACACAGCCAGAGATGGCGCTCCTGGATCACCATAGTGGACATTGCACGGCCCACAGCCAACGGCGTGACCTTCGTTGCACGAAATGCAAGATCCATCGCGGTCCTCAGTTTGTGCAGAACTGTGGGGTCGAGACCACCCTTGTGCAAGGTCTTCAGTGCCTGGGCCTGATGGACCTGCAACAACGCCATAGCATGTAAGGAGGAGGCAGCATCCCCACAAGCTTGGTAGGCCTTTCCGATCAGATCGGATGAATACCTACAAGCCCGGGAGGGGAGACACGGGTTCCCCCTGGATATGGAGTTAGGGCACAGTTGCATAGCAATGGCCTGTTCCACGGGAGGAATCTGTGTGTAACCCTTCTGCGCTCCTCCATCAAGGGTGGTGAGGGAAGAGGAGCCACTGGGTCAATTTCGGGCAGTAAAAGGTGCTGTCCACGACCTAGTGAGGTCATTGTGCACCTCCGGAAAGAAAGGAACCGGGGTGGGGCGCTGAGAACCAGCACAGGCCACTCTGAGAAACCAATCGTCCAGCCTCGAGGGTTCGGGACACGGTGGAGGGTTCCACATGAGCCCAACTCTCTTAGCGGCCCGGGAAAGCATGGCCATCATTTCTGGATCCGTATCGGGAACAGCGTATCTTACCGAAGGAGCCTCCTGCACCGACAGATCATCTCTAGAAGCTTCTAACCCTCCCTCCGATGTATATACACCATTAGTGTACCATTGTGTAACCATCTAACACCATCCAGGATACTACTTTTTAACTCTCTACCAACAATCCCACATCCTCCAATTACCTCCGATATATGTGATGTCATCAAAAAAGTGATACTGTTGATAGATCACCACTTAATTTAATTCAAAACCCATTCTAATAATGTATCATTTAGCTAAAATGCTTTGCCAGACCCCTGCTTGTCCAAGGGCAGTTAAACAGGAGCATTTCCATATGTGCCGCTGCACCCCATCTCTCAGAGCTGGGCTCAGATGGCAAACACAGAGGCTTCTGACCCTCCCTACGATGCAGCAATCGATATCTGATTGTCAAGAGGAGCCCCGAAGGATACGGATGGTACACACCTCGTGGGTGGCCCACCGCGTTCCAATGGGAGCTCCACTGGCTGCGAAGTACGGGAGGGATGAGGGTTTCCCAGGGGTTGGTTCCCTTGAGTACTGCCTGAAGTAACCCTCTGTGGAGGGTTAGATCGAGGCAGAGGCACAGGGACTCCACCCCTTGTGAGTTGGAATCTCGACTGCAACTCTGAGATGGTCATGTTTCCGCAGTGAGAACATGACTCATCCACCAGCACTACCTCAGCGTGCTGAACGCCCAAACACAAGATACAGCGCTGGTGACCATCCCTTGGTGACAGATGATGACCACATCCAGAAACACAGATAGAATGTCATCCTGAAAAGGATGCAAGCTCTATCTGTGTTTGCTTTCTTAGAAGGATGCTCTCCTTGGTGCTGAAGCAGGGGGAGGGGTCGCGGCGACACAGTCAGGGAAGTAGTGCAGCCTGACGTGCACGCTCTATCTCCCAGCCATCAGAACGGCTTTTAAGCGCTCTCCACCTAGCCAGCTGTGAGAACAGCCTTTGCGTTTGCGCTTACAAACAACAAAGAGAGATGATCGGGAAAACCACACGGCCTGCTGCTGTGCCGTCACATGAACACCGACTGAAGAGACTGCTTCCCAAGCTAATTTGATGCAAACACCCGTGTCTCATTTATACCCGCACTGCGTGGCATGAGCAACTGGTGCAATTATTGCATGCCAATGTGCACTGGCTCATTTAGTTACACTCGAAGTAGATTGGCTCTCGCGAGCGAGATTCCTATTTGTCTGTACTCCGACGTGACGTTGAGAGTGACCGACTGAATGGGAAGCCAGATTACCAGTCCAGCCCTGCCACAAATTAATTATACTCAAGAAAGTATAAAAAAAAAAAAAAATTACTGAAGTACTATAATGAAAGTAATTGTAATTAGTTACTTTCCACCATACTTTAAGGTGATACTGTCATATTCCATGGTACCTTAGAGTATGGTATGTGAATATGGTAATCATTCAGTACCACAGTATATACACCATTAGTGTACCATTGTGTAACCATCTAACACCATCCAGGATACTACTTTTTAACTCTCTACCAACAATCCCACATCCTCCAATTACCTCCGATATATGTGATGTCATCAAAAAAGTGACACCGTTGATAGATCACCACTTAATTTAATTCAAAACCCATTCTAATAACGTATCATTTAGCTAAAATGCTTTGCCAGACCCCTGCTTGTCCAAGGGCAGTTAAACGGGCATTTCCATATGTGCCGCTGCACCCCATCTGTCAGAGCTGGGCTCAGATGGCAAACACAGAGGCAGACGGCAGGCCAAACGCAGGCTGTCACTTCAGCAAATAAGTCTCTCAACTCCTTTAGACGTCCCCTGAAATTTCCTGTCCTGAAAAATGGGACTGTGTTCGTTTTTGGCAGGCAGAGAGGTTGAAGTTGCAGTTACATAAAATTTAGCTGTGACAGCTTCTGCGATCTAATAGAATTTTGAGCAAATTGCAGTTCTGATACATTTTTATGTCAGTATAATGGTGTATAATGTCACTATTTATTGCCCCTGTTAGCAATTAAATGTTCCCTGTGTGACTATAAGCAAAACTATTTTATCATGCACCCCATAGAACATATTTATTTGGAATAATTCAGACATAGTTTACTTAGATGAAACAATTGTTAAGTTAACTTCTTTAACTTCAAATGTTTCAGTATTTACAAAAAAAATTTGCAACCATCAACATATCTAGCACAACCTTGCAAAAAGAAGTGCGCTTAATTGTCAAGTCAAGTCACCTTTATTTATATAGCGCTTTTAACAAGTCCAATTGTTTCAAAGCAGCTTCACATTGTTAACAGGAAAATAATGCAACAGAATTTGATTCGGCTGTACAGTCGTTCTGGTGAAACGGTGATGTTATCCAGCTAATTTCAATTATCATATAGTGTCAATGCGGGCAGATCAGTAATATAGTTGAAATTTAGGTGTCCCCAACTGAGCAAGCCAAAAGCCAGAGGCAACGGTGGCAAGGAACCAAAACTCCTTCAGGGCCAGAATGGAGAAAAAAACCTTGGGAGAAACCAGGCTCAGTCGGGGTGCCAGTTCTCCTCTGGCTGACGAACAAACAGTGTATGATTATGATTCTGGCAACATTACAGATCAGAGGTCATATTAGATCAATAGATATCAGTAAGATTATTTGAAAGATTGTAGTCGTCACGCCGGAGACAGGTTTAATGAAGATGACATGTTGATGCAGCATTTACAGGGGGAGTTTAATCTGCAGACATTTCAAGGATACATTGGTCATGTCCAGGCGCAGGTCCACCATCTGGTCTGGATACAGCCCGGATCCGGGCGACTGCAGTAAACCTCAGGATAAACAGAGAGACTCACATTAGCGTAGATGCCATTCTTCTTATGATGTAACGAGTACATCAGGTGTTATGGGAAGTGTTCCCGGTTCCGGCTGACCTAGTTAATGCAGCCTAACAATCATTTAACTGATTTGAATAATAGAAATTGATAATGTTTATTGTGTAAGCCATAGTAAAGAGATGCGTTTTTAGTCTAGATTTAAACTGACAGAGTGTGTCTGCTTCCCGAACAATGCTAGGAAGACTGTTCCAGAGTTTAGGCGCTAAATAGGAAAAGGATCGACCGCCTGCAGTTGATTTTGGTATTTTAGGCATTATCAACTGGCCAGAGTTTTGAGAACGTAATAGACGTGATGGAGTATAATGTGTTAAGAATTCGCTCAAGTACTGGGGAGCTAAACCATTTAGTGCTTTGTAAGTAATAAGCAAGATTTTAAAATTTATACAATGTTTAATAGGGAGCCAGTGCAGTGTTGACAGAACCGGGCTAATATGGTCATACTTCCTGGTTCTAGTAAGAACTCGAGCTGCTGTATTTTGGACCAGCTGCAGTTTATTTATTATGCGAGCAGGGCAACCACCCAGTAGAGCATTACAGTAATCTAGCCTTGAGGTCATGAACGCATGAATTAACTGTTCAGCATTTTGCATCGAAAGGATGTGCCGTAATTTAGATATATTTTTAAGATGGTAGAATGCAGTTTTACAGATGTTAGAAACGTGGCTTTCAAATGAAAGATTGGTATCAAAGAGCACACCCAGGTTCCTAACTGACGAAGGGGACTTGACAGAGCAGCCATCGAGTGTTAGACAGTATTCTAGGTTACTACTTGCAGAGTTTTTTGTCCTATAAATAAAAATTCATTTTTTTCTGAATTAAGTTGCAGGAAATTACTAGACATCCAATGTTTTATATCAGCTATGCATTCCGTTAATCTTGTGAATTGGTAAGTTTCATCAGGGCGTGAAGAAATATAGAGCTGAGTATCGTCAGCATAACAATGAAAACTAATGCCATGCTTCCTAATGATATCTCCCAGTGGTAGCATGTACAGGGTGAAGAGCAATGGTCCTAGCACTGAGCCCTGCGGCACTCCATACTGAACTTGTGATCGGTGTGACATCTCTTCATTTACTGCTACAAACTGATAACGGTCAGATAAGTATGATTTAAACCATGCCAATACAATTCCACTAATGCCAACATAATTCTTGAGTCTATTCAAAAGAATGTTGTGGTCGTGGTGCTAAGATCAAGTAACACTAATAGAGATGGATAAGAGTAAATCATTTGTAACTCTGATGAGAGCTGTCTCAGTACTATGATACGGTCTAAATCCTGACTGGAAATCCTCACAGATACCATTTCTTTCTAAACAGGAACATAATTGTGAAGACGCTGCCTTTTCTAGTATTTTTGACAGGAAGGGTAGATTTGAGATCTGCTTATAATTGACTAATTCTGTAGGATCAAGTTGTGGTTTTTTAATAAGTGGTTTAATAATAGCCAACTTAAAAGTTTTTGGTACATATCCTAGTGACAAGGATGAATTAATGATATTAAGAAGAGGATCTATGACCTCTGGAAGCATCTCTTTTAATAGCCTAGTCGATAATGTTAATAGGGTCGAGCATACATGTTGTTGATTTTGATAATTTAATGAGTTTATCCAATTCTTCCTCTCCTATAGCAGTGAATAAGTGGAATTTTTCCTCAGTAACACTACAATGCACTGTCTGATGCAATACTGTAGTTGTATGGTTATATTATTATTATTAAAGAAATAAAAATAACATGAGTGTACTTTATACAAACAGAGCTCACTTTCATGACTGTATTTGAAGAAAGAAGATATTTTGAAGAATGTGGGTAACCAAACAGTTGACAGTATTTTTTCCTACTATGGAAGTCAATGGGGTCCATCAACTGTTTGGTTACCCACATTCTTCAAAATATCTTCTTTTGTGTTCAGCAGAAAAGGAAAAAAAAAAAAAAAAAAAATATATATATATATATATAGAGGTTTTGAAGGTGAGTAAATGAGGCCATCATTTCCAACTATCCCTTAAACTACCCCCTTTGTGTGTGTTTTTTTGTTTTTGTTTTACTTTACACTGTAAGGTTTTCTTTGTAATAATCGTTTGTCATGCTCCAAAGATGTACACTTATTTTGATGTGTTGACTAACACACTAAGCACACACAATTATAAATTTAATGGTAGTGTTATCTTGATCATACATGTAAAGTTATTATACAATGCAATCTTGATATTGTCATCCTGGAATATGGCATTGATGTGTCTTCCTACATGGTTAAGAAATTAAAAGCTACATGCCTCATCAATTATGGTTAGTAAAACTGTTGCCAAACATATAACACAGGCAGTGTATACAACCTGCAACCTGGTTCTTGGTTGGATGAGTAATTAAGACTGTTTGATTTTTGGATACTCCTGCATCTAGTTTGTGCATGCTGACCACACAGTGACAGCTAGATTCATGTCTCTCATACCGTACAGTAGTTACACAAGTTTAATTTTCTATTCACAAAATTACTACCTTAATAACTGCAACTTAACAGTTCAGCCAAAAATTAAAATACTCTCATTATTTACTTCACACCACACATTATTTACTCACGCCATTCCAAAACCAACTGACTTTCATGCTTCCTTGAACCATAGGAGGACTTCCACTGGTTTAAATGTTTTACTGTATGCTCTCATGCAGTTAAAAAGCACAGATTTTTCTTCCTTTATGTGAAATGGATTACAGGACAAGAAAAAATGTAGGTGCAGAGACTTGGTTCTATCCATGGGTTCTTCATTGGTTGGAGGGAGATTTTAACGTGAGTCCATTGAAAAAAAGGTCTGCATTTAAGCAGACTTTAAGCAGATTGTAGAAGTCCAGCATATGTCATTATGTAACTGGAGAAGTCTGTTGTTTTACCGGAAGATCCTATTATGGCCTTTTAATTAAAAAATATGAGGTCTAAATAAATATGGATGCATGGATAAATCATTCACAATAAGATTGAAAATGTCATGCCACAAGGCTGCAAGTGTACCATAAATGTGTCATATAAGAGGTCCATATGACTCATGCTTCATATTCTTCTAATGCTATATGAATTCAAGCCTCCATTTACTGAAAATCTTGACATCTGCCCTAGCACACCTTGACAAGTTCATGAGAGACGTAACAGTCCAAATTATGAGGGAATCATTCAGGTCTGAACTCTGAATGATTCGCAGCTGTTCGGTTCTCGGGTTCAGCTCACTGACTCGATGTGTCAGAGCTTAATAGCTCACTTTAGGGTAAGACTGTTAGTGAATAATGACTCGCTTTGAGAAACAGCACATGAGTTGAATGGACCATTTTTATGATCATTTTAATCCTTTTTAGGGCTTAAAAGCCACAGACTTAATTTGCAATAAGTTTGTAAAATGTATAATTTTGTGTTCCACAGAAGAAAGAAATGTTTACAGGTTTAGAACAACCTGAGAATGAGTAGACTAGTCATGACAGAATTTTCATTTTGATAAATGTAATTATTTGAGGCTAATGGCATGCTTGTACATAAGCTTGGATGGAAATATCTCCAACAGTGAAAGGAAAAATCATAGTGTAGTAAATTAACATAAATGTAAGACCATGCCTTATATAATGATGAAAACATTAAAAGATGCAGAATGAATTTACTTATGTATTCTCTAAGCTGTATTTATGCAGTGAGAAACACATTTCTAAACTTTGTAAGTACACTTTGTGATTCAAGTGCTCATGGGAAAAATGTGATATATCGTGGAGTGGACCTGAGACTCTTGTGTTAAGTGACCATCAGAGTGTGGCTGCATTGCTCTGGGTCCATATTTGATGCTGTTTAAAGAAGATAAAAATACCTTCAATTATGGGCCCCATATTAATGACCCAATTTGCATGAATTACATAGGGTTGCCAGGCATGCTTGGCTTATCTCAGTCTGCACTCTCTCCCACAGCATTGATGGGTAACCATAGGCTCTCCCCACAGATGATATTGGCTAACCAAAGATATTGGCTATCAATGGCTGAATCTGGGTGAGCGACTCAGATATACTCTCTTACTCATGAAGGATATAGATAGAGACTTTGATCCCTAGGTTGGTGCCTGAGGCGTTATTGAGATTATTTTGATGGGTTAACCCAATAATTACTGCTAAAATCCATTTAGATAGACACATATAGAAACACAAACAGTATGCAACAAAGGAGTTGTGGTATCAAGACATGATTTTATGACATAAGTATAGCCATACTTTCTCATCAAGTACATACCTTTTCTACCCAAATCTCTACATTCCTATTATGCTTTTTCACTTTTTCAACTTTAGTTAGTGTGTAATGTTGCTGTTTGAGCATTAAAAAGATCTGCATGAAGGTTGCAAAGCTCAAAGTCCACTCCAAAGGGAAATATTTTATTTTACAGAATCAACTACAAAAATTTTTTCCGGATCTTGTGAAGTCATAATGTTACTCATTTAAATGATCTCTTTGTGTGACCTTCCTAAGGCTGAGCGGGGCAAGGTAATTTAATTCCAATTTACCTTTATCTGACTCAATTTTATCATGACCTCGAATTTAGGTTAGAATGCTGATTGGTTATTATGTCATTTGTATAACAATTTAACTACACATTTGATTAATCTGTTTAACTCTTTCCGGGTCCTCGCACCGGCTGTTATGCGGGCCCACGATCACAAACTTGCCAGTCTGATCATTAACCAGAGGTTATGGCTAAAGTGATTTAACAGTGCTGCCCATGCTTGCTATTATTAAAAAGTACCCATTTAGCCCCCTACAATCGCCTATATAATAACTTAGTTAAAGTTGAAACAATAACCAGAAGTTATGGCCAGTACCATAAAATAATGCCGTATTATCTCAATAGTATTTTATCTGGCTCCCTATAATGCAACTGCATAACAATTTAGTTAAAGTCGAGCAGTTAGTCAGAAATCTAGAATCTCCCTAGATGTGCCCCATGCTCCATACTATCCGAGATCTAGTATGCACTTTATCCTGGTCACAGATTTGCGGTAACAAAGGATACATCATAATGCACAAAATAATTCAGTCAGAATAAATAAAATGTAACAATTTATTATTAGTCAGGGAAATGTATCATGCCAGTTACACAATCAATTCAAAGATAATCCATACATAACATCAAATGCTCTGAAGTAAAGTGTAAAAAGATGGATACCTGACCTCTGAAAATTACATAACAGTGAGTGTCTAGAAGACACTCAGCGTTACAGGCTGACCGGTGTAAAGGACCGTGCCCTGATCCCCATGCAACATCTCCTTAAATACCAGACCAAGACAGAAAACTCTTTTAAATGTAAACATGAGTTCACAATGGGAATTAGCATTAATCAAGTCCTATAGAGCTGTATTGACGACAGGAGGTAAAGACCAATTGGCCGAAGACACACCCATCACAATAAGCAAAATATATCTTAACTCTTAAAACCTTTATTATCTTTTGCTTTACTTCTGTGAGAATGAGACCTTTGTACCAGTTGCACTGAGGCATTTCAAATGATACCAAACATGTATAATACTGTATAGTACTTGTTCACATTAACCCATATAGATTTTTGGTGAATTATATAGGAGAGATGGTTGAAGAGGCAGTGAAGGGAAAGGCATGTAAATTAAGGCAATACTTGGGTGATTAACTCAGATGGGGACACTAAATGCACAAGAGTAAGTTCAGATTTTAATTTCCTTTGTTTTCTCAGAGTCACCATCTCCTACAGTTCTTCCAGTGTCTTACAAACCTAACGTTTATCTGTGTGCTGCACATTTTATGGAGAACAGCTTCCAGAATTGAAGAGAGTACAATCAAAGTCCCTTTAAGACAAGTCATTTCACTCAGCGGCCATCTTTAAAATCCAAAACTGTTCGACAAGCTTACAATTACATTTCATATTTGAAATCACCAATGAAATCTGACAACAACTGTCTCATAAAGTTTGATTCTAAATGCTCAAATCATGACAACAAAAACTGCATTTTTCAGTCTGGACAAAGCTAATGCGCATGCGCAGTCCCAACTGGTCATGTGACTATCACTGAAAACTGAGACCCACAGCATTTGATCACTGGTAATTGATCAATTACAGATAACATTTAACTTTTAACAAGTGTTTTCTCAACATTGCATATCTAACTCAAATCAACTCCTGCGTAACACATTAAATGTTATGTGAATTGTGTTGAATTGATGTCAGCTGAAATTTCTTTGACCTAATTTATTTACTTGAAGTAGTATTTTTTTTTTGGTCAATAAAATAAAACAAATAACAATAAAAATAACAATAATAATAAATTATAAAATTAAGTTCACTTAATTTGGTCTCTCTGCCCACATTTGATGTGAGTGGAGAAGCTCCTTCAGTCATTCTGGAACACAAAGCAATTGACAGCTTAAAGAAATACACTTAAAACCCAAGATGCCTTTCTTTTCACCATAAGGAATCAAAAGAAGATTGTGCTGTCTAATATGAACTATAATGTCTGGCAGAGTTAGCTGTTCTTTGGATGGGGATTTCTCCTCATGTGGGAGCTTCTCTGCTGCATGAACACCCCCGGCTGGATCTTCTGCAGCAGAGACACTTATGTGATTAGAATGTGTTGCAGACACCTTTTGCATTAAAAGGGAACGGCTGTGTAGGCTTCTCCAGATGCAGTGTTTATTCTCAGAGCAAACATCTGCAGAAATGCCCATGGTGGAGTCTGAAGGCTTTTGAACAGACTGAATTGACTGAATTGCACTGAAATGGTTATATAATCTAAATGGAGGGTATACAGTTCATAATTATATCTGTGGATTGCAGCAAAATACTGGTTTTGTGCTTTTCAGAGTTAAATAATAGGCTATTTCTAAAATATATAGTACTGAGCTAAATTACCTGACATCTATAACAGTTAACATTTGGATTCATACATTAAACAGAGATATGATGCAAATGTGAGAACAATAGCTTACAGAATACCAGATGTGTTTCTGTTATTGCGTTATTGTTATTGGTTGATGGAAACCCCGGAGTGGATCTACAGCGACAAAAGGAATAGCAATACTGTAAATAAATAGCGAGAGATAATAATAGCCATTGGGAATTCTACTATAATTTGTAACCCACCGTAAATAGCAACTACAATATACAATACATAATCACTTATGTATTCGTTTTACAGACAATCAGAATAAACCATTGTTAAATACTAGTAAATAGAATGGCACACGAATATAGTCCTGTTTGTCCTGGACTGTCAGGCTGCTTTGAAGCTGCGCTCATGATGAGAGGACAGAGACGCAGCTCGCTTCAGTACTGTAGGAATAAAAGAGGATAGTAATATTTCAGAAAGAAGGGAGGAGATTTGCCGACGGCTCTCCCATTGGTTTAGTGCAACCGTGATGGCATTGAGGTGACGGCTTCATACTTTATAAAGCTCCCTCAGAGTGAGGAAACCACTGTGAACTCCTTACAGCTGAAGCGGCGCTGAGGAAAACCCGTGACATAACACTGAACCATGAGTGAGGTAGGTGCACCTCCAGCTTTACCGCATCCAGACGACATTTAAACGTTTTACGCATATCGATTTATTCTGCGAATCTTTGAGACACTTTAGCTTCTATACTCGTATTTGCCGATAGAACAGCGTGGTTACTTGAATAAACTTAGGTATTTAATTTCACTTTATTTGATGAAGACTTCTGAAGAGGGTGCACTTACCATTACATCTATCTATCTATCTATCTATCTATCTATCTATCTATCTATCTATCTATCTATCTATCTATCTATCTATCTATCTATCTATCTATCTGTCTGTCTGTCTGTCTGTCTGTCTGTCTGTCTGTCTGTCTGTCTGTCTGTCTGTCTGTCTGTCTGTCTGTCTGTCTGTCTGTCTGTCTGTCTGTCTGTCTGTCTATTTTAGCTGCACAAAGGCATTAAATATTTCCACTGTTATTGCCCTGGAGAAGTGGCACAGTTCATTAAACACACAGTGACCTTTTGCAACACCATCACTCAATAGCAGTGCATGTTATCGCTATGGGAGCCTGCCATTAAAAAGCACATTACTGGCTAGTTAATGCCAGTTCAGCAAAATCTATTATATATAATAATGAATAATAATGAAGCACTAACCAAATCATCAGAAGCAAAAATGCAGAACATCAAACATTGTTTTTGACCGACTTGATTAATTTTATAAAATCATAACTTAAAAACATGTGATAACTTGCACCAATGTGACATTTAACACAGCTCAACCTTTCATTCAAATATAGTTGAACCTTGCCTTAATTATGCATGCCGTGATGTGAATGTACAATTTTATAATGTTGTCAAAAATATTTTTGTTTTAGTCGCATTTTGAAACATTTAGATTTAGATATTTGCATAATTTGACTTTTAACACAAAACCTTATAATCTCAATAGATAGGCTAGTGCTGTTCTCCCCATTATAGAATATTTATTTAGCAGAGCAAGAACTACTTTAACTAGTAGCCTGTGTTCATTTTTTGATGATCTGTTTTCAATTATGTTTAATTTGATGAGGAAATGTATTCTCTTGTTGCATACTAGTGGATCACAGTGTTGTTGACAGCATGGAGAAATATTGCAAACAATAAATACGTACATACTGTTTGTTTGGATACAAAACTGTCATTTTGTATATTTTGGCTTATATATAATTCCTGGTAATATTTCGGTAGCTTTGTATGATAAACAAAAGATACCTTGGTATACACCACTTGTGTCCAATGAAAGTCCTGAAGCAAAGCTAGTTACTACACATAACTTTATTCAGTTGTGAAACCACGGGCTGTTTCACAAGGCAATCCCTTGTCCATCTCAGATGGTACCTGCTGGACATGAACAGTTCATATTCATTTACCTTTTTCTGGACTTTGGTTATTGAGGTTTCCATCTATCAGAATGGCTGAAAGCAGCCATGTCTGTGCTTGTTGTGTTGGGTACAAGATAATCTCAGTGATTTTCTCTCAGTAAATAGTTAATACATTTCCAGAGAGGAAGTGCTAATTAATAACTTCAAAGTATTCTAGAAGCAGAGCTGTTGTGGCATCTCTCTCCAGCGACATGAGCTAGGCGTGTGTATGTGTGTGTTGTCATTATTTTCTGTGACCCACAGTGCTTTTTGAACATGATGTGCCAGATGTAACATAGAGAGGGATGCTAATTATGAGGGAGGAAATTAGCATAAACTCAGCCCTGATTTAAGCAGTCAGGTCATTACCATGTGTTCAGTTTGCTTCAAAGTATTAGAGCGTTTAATATCTAAAGAAAAAGACCAATTACTGCGAGAGCTGTGATCAAACACCATATGCCACATCTCTCCAGCTTCCTCTCATTAGCTTTCATTCTGCATTTTCTTATAGAAAATTTGGTTGCGGAAAGATGTTTATTAATTTCTATGCAGATTTTTGTTGTAATAACGTTTCTGACCCTACACAGTATGACTTTAAAAGGATTGTGAGATTATAGTATTGTCACTCTCTCAATGCATAAAACATTATTTAAATATTGAATTAATTATTATTATTGTTTAATTTTCTTTATGGAAATGTAATAACTTTCTCCACCTCTGTCACTACTTCCTTTTCAGGCTGAGTGGGTAAAATAATATTAACCAATAAGTAAACAGCTATTACATATATACAGCTGACTATATAATTAACAAAAGTTGGAACAGTTTACAGATTAATTTAATGCCAGGTAATTTTAATATAATTAAGATTACAACAATGATAGCAAATGATAACTTTAATAAAAAAGCCAATTTTAATTTGCTTTACCTCTGAAACAGAAGTTACTTTATTAGTGAAATAGCAGAAATGCTACAAATAAATTCTGACTGTAACAAATTATCTTAATTTAATGGTATAAAACTGTAAAAATGCTACGGTAAAACCTGCCAATTAGTTAAAGGTAATGTCCCTGACAATATTCTGTGAAAAACTGTAATAGTATCTAACGGGACAATTTTACAGTGTAATAGTGCTAAATGTATAGTTTTTGGAAGAACGGGTCATCCTATAATTTACAGTGTAAAACACATAAATTGAACTGTGACAGCTCACATTTGATGTTTTTATTTAAATAATTATGTTTCACCTTAGTCTTTTGTTATCAGTTATGAACATCGGGCTTTTATGTTGTTCAATAAATGGTAATTGCATTATTTTAGTGTCATGCATGTTACCATGATGTTTATAATTATATATTTATTATTGTAAATGTAATAGATTTTGTATTTATAATTTTTATATTATGTAAATAATTAACATTTATCAGCACACATACAAAAAGTTAGTGTTAATAAACGGAAGTTTATTAATAAATAATAGAATTGCATTCAAATATGCAAAACCTTTTTCAGTTTTTAATTAATTTCATCCAAAATCAATGAAATTCTGCTTCACAGTTAATTCTTTATTTAATTCTGTTTTTCTGCCCATGTTCTTTGAATTGTGCCAATAGACCCATATGAACTCATCACTTGAACAGAGCTGCAGAGCACAGATTGGGGATAGATCAAAAGCCCCACGACACATTTAATCTGATTCTGACAACTCTTGAAAAACTGCCCACATTACTCATTTCAAAATGGTCTCCTCGTATCTCATCTAATTCATCTCTGACCTCTCCTCACAACACTTCCCTCGCACTGGATTTCTTCGTGACACTCAAAAGGCCTACTTCATTTCTTCAAGTTGCATGGCTGTCGGGAATCTGATTGGACGTGTTGCCATGAGCAAGAATGAGCTGCTGCATTTGAGCTCCCCGCATTTGCCACCAACTTTCTTTGCCCCTTACAACTGTCTGATGCAATATTTCCATAAACAGTTTTCATTCTGCCTGTTTATAGTGAATAGGAAGCCAGCTTGAATATTACATTTGACGAGCATCTGTGTACTTAATGACACTTGCAATGTTAACCTAAGATTTGAGTGACGAGACTAAAAGGAGGTGAAATAATATCTGAACAAGTTAGTAGTCACAAAATAAACTGATGAGCCAAAACACCTGCCTAATATGTTGTTGATCCTCCGTGTGCTGCCAAAACAGCGCTGACCTGCTGAGTCATCCCGTCCGCCCCGTTGAGCCCCCCACAGGAAGATGACGCAGCCCGTCCAGGTCGCTAAACCCTCAAAACATTCATCTAAGTGGCCCTGAGACAGGTGGCCCAGAGCCTGAGGGAGCTGCTCTGAACCAGGAGGTGGTGAACGCACCACTCCTTCCCCCGGAATAGGGACCTGGTGCAGAATCTTCAGTTTCTGTTCCGCCGCTGGTCCCAGGGCCAGCGGTAGCCACTTTCTCAAAAAAAATACTGGGTGTGCACTGGCAGTGAGCGACACCCTGGTTCCTCACTCTCAGCCACCCCTTCCTTTGCCATGGTCAGGGACTGCTCCCTCACACCACCCACCACCCTATCTAGTCCCTCAAAAGACCCACGGAGCCAGGTCAGTG
Organism: Paracanthobrama guichenoti; assembly: GCA_018749465.1. Lineage (NCBI taxonomy): Eukaryota > Metazoa > Chordata > Actinopteri > Cypriniformes > Gobionidae > Paracanthobrama > Paracanthobrama guichenoti. The sequence continues at coordinate 4,677,638 of CM031957.1, forward strand.
TCACACCACACTCACTCCCTCTACTTCAGGACGCTGTGCTTCCCGAGTTAGGCCCTAGCACTCCTCGCTGCCTCCCCCGCAGGTACATCTGTTGTCCCTCTGGTGCCATTAGTGTGAAACATGGGAGCCTGGATAGTGCTTCCCAGCCCGTCCCATTGGCTCATTTGGACAGTCCAGACTCAGCTACGTGGTTCAGTTCGCCAGGTGTCCCCTCAGGTTCAGCGGCATCCTGATTACCTGATTAAACAAAGATGCCCCTTTCCTGCATACGGAAATTGCGGTCTTCCTGGCGAAGGGCTAATAGAGCCTGTCCCTCCGTCTAAGATGAAGTCAGGGGTTTACAACCTTTACTTCATTGTACTTAATAAAAGACGGGGGTTAGGGTTATGGCCTATCTTGGATCTGTGTGTCTTGAATCAGGCCCTTCACAAACTTCCATTTGAGATGCTTAAGCAGAAACACATCCTCACGTGCGTTCGATTGGTTTGCAGCATTCAACAGTCTCAATTTTACCTTAACACAGACCTTTTCTACATTTTGCTTTCAAGGATTTAGCATATCAGTACATGGTCCTTCCTTTTGGGCTGTCCCTGTATCCCTGCGTCTTTACCAAAGTTAAGGAGGCTGCCCATACCCCAATCAGGGGGGTGGGTATTCACATCTTGAACTATCTTTCACTCTCAAGATTTGTTGTGCAAACACAGGGACCTGGTGCTTGGGCACCTCAGCCATTTGGGGCATTGGGTCAACTGGGAAAAGTAAGCTCTCTCCCATGCAGAACATTTCTTTTCTTGGTATGGAGTTTGACCCGGTCAGTATGACAGTATGTCTCACCAACAAGCGTGCACAGTCTGTGCTGAACTGCCTGAATACGTTCAGGCAGAAGACAGCAGTTCCACTGAAACAATTTCAGAGCTATTGTAGCGGCACTGGTATTGATGCATATGAGACTGCTTCAGTACTGGCTACATGGCTGGGTCCCGAGATGTGCATGGCACTGCGGCACAATCTGTGTGGCCATCACACTGAGCTGTCGTCAAACATTCAGCCCCATGTCAGATCTTGCCTTTCTACAGGCCGGAGTGCCCTTAGAAGTAGTGTCTAGGCATGTTGTTGTTACAACAGATGCCTCTAGAACAGGTTGGGGTGCTGTGTGCAACGGGTGTGTAGCAGGCTGCTGGATGGGACCTCAACTGCACTGGCATACCAATTGCCTGGAGTTGCTGGAGTGTATATGCTCGGCCGGTCAGCCCTTGTACTGGGATAGATATACTGTGATTCCCCCTCAGTAATCCCATGTGTTCTGTCCACGAGATGGTTTCCCTGTCTGTAAACCTGTGTCTTTCCCTGGGACAGTTCTGCTCTTCCCCGTCTCTGCATCAGTCCACGGGTCAGTCCATATGTGTATCCCCCTCAGGTGTGGCCTCCATAATGTCCCTCTCCATCAGACTAGGCACGCTTCCCCCGTGTTAACAACACTGATCATGGCTTAAAAAACTTGAGATTTGAGATCCAAAGAACTCTTCCTTGTGAAATGTCTCGATAGAGGAACACCAGCTACGACCGTCCCCAGAGTAAGGACTACTCTCCTTGGGCTTACATGGGGCGCTGGGTAGGTTATGACTCTGTGAGGGCAGTTGCCAAAGGGCAAACTACAGCTTGCCAGCATCTGCATCTCCGACACTCATAACACAGTTCAGTGGTTCGCTTTCCAATACTGATGTATTGGGGTCCCAATACATCAGTATCAACGTAACGCTGAATGTGTCTGACTGAATGGGAACGTCTAGGTTACTAATGTAACCCCCGTTCCCTGAAGGAGGGAACAAAGATGCTACGTCCTTCCTGCCACAGCCCTGAACCACTGCTGAATGGCCGGGATCCTTCTCTCGGCTCCTCAGCAAAACATGAATGAGAAGTGTGTGCCGTATTTATAACCGTATGTCGAGGTAGGAGTGGCTCGGCATTCAAATCTCATTGGCCAGTATCCATTGGCTCATTTAGTTACCACTTGAAGGTGATTGGGCTCCCAGGTGAGACCCCAAAATGTCAGTTTCGTTGTTTTAGGGAATGGGGGTTACATTAGTAACATAGACGGTATGTGTGTTGGGACTAAACTCTGCGGGACTTTGGACCTCCAGGAACTGAGTTTTGCACCTCTGGCTTAAATGCACATGATTTGAAACCATGGACAAGACTATGAAGATGAGGAATTTCAAAATAAAATCATGTCTTGAAAAACATGAACTGAAAACATAAAAAAATCTGGACCAACATAACATTTTTAATAAAAGCATGCAATAATAATAATAATAATAATAATAATAATAATAATAATAATAATATGAAATGTAAGGATGATAATAAACACAAAAATATTATGTTTGTTGTTGAAACTATGTAAACAACAAACGGAACTGGAATGTAACTTACATAAAACTATAAGAAGACACAAACAGGGGACTTTGCTTCCTCATTTCAGAAGTCCACCTCACGCCACTGTAGTGAAGGATTCACTTTTTGCCATTTACAAGCTAAGCTAACATGACTCTTGTGTTATTTTGGATATTTCCTCTTTTCTAAAATCTCCAGAGCATAAACTGTTTCTTTGAACATTTGCAAATGAAGTAGCCCAACTGCAGGACAAAGCCGCAGTAAATTTTGTGTTTCGCCGAAGGCATCAATACATCAGCATATTAAGATTCAAGATTCAAGATTCAAGAGTTTTATTTGTCACATACACAGTTATATACAGAATATACAACCGGCAGTGAAATGTAAACAGGTCCGCTCCATGGACAGTGCAAATTCACAGTTAAAAACACAAGGAAGAAATTATAATAGAAATAGGATATATAAAAAAAAGTACTCTCTCTATATATATATATATATATATATATGTCTATATCTGTAGAATTATAAATAATCAAGTCAAGAGAGAAAAAAAAAGGTAACAAATAAGGATAAAGTGGAATAAAATAATTGAAGTAGACTTTGCAGTGAGTAAACTGTAGACTTATAAATATGTGGTTAACAAATGTATAAAGAGTATAATGTGCAAACAGGTTTATGACAGGTTGTTACACAGTAACAATGAGAACAGAAAGTGCAGTGCAATGTCAGTGTATCGATGTTTATCCTGACGTGAAGTCACGTGATGTTAAGTGACTGAGTTCAGGAGTCTGATGGCCTGGGGGAAGAAGCTCCTCCTGAGTCTCTCAGTTTTGGCCATCAGGCTTCGGAAGCGCTTACCAGATGGCAGCAGCGTGAAATGAGGGTTTGCAGGGTGATTAGAGTCCTTGATGATCTTAGTAGCTCTGCCTTTGCAGCGTTTGGTGTAGACGTCCTGCAGAGACGGGAGAGCTGACCCTGAGATACGCTCGGATAAGCGCACGACTCTTTGCAGGGCTTTGCGGTCATGACTGGTGCTGTTAAGAAGCTTAAGCAAACAGTTTTCTTATCCAAACTGGATTATGTGAACTTTGCAGTATCATTCTTATAGCTCTGGATGTTGGTGGTGCTTGTGAAGGCATACTAATAAGCACTCTGAAAACCTTAGCAAACGAATATAGCAGAACCCTAGATATTACCCACAGCAAGTAAACAAGTTTTTCTTGAACTTGCTGTACATCTTCAGCTTGACTTGATGATTTTATGTTAAAGTGCAAACTTTCCCATTATTCCACTTTCATAGCTGCCATAACCAAATGAAAGATGTCTAAAGAACAAGGACCAAAACATATTTATAGACCTGGTTCTATAACATTTAATATGCTTATTAGATGCTGCTTTCCATATTATAGCATGGTGACAGGAAGTACATCAAAAAAGCTATGAATATTTGAATGGTCATTTACTTCAGTAAAAGGGTAATAAATCACACACACACACACACACACACACACACACACACACACACACACACACACACACACACACACACACACACACACATTCACAATTTACAGAGTGCATTACAGACTGACAGGCTAAGTGTTGTTATAAGAATAAATTGCCCCTGTAATATGTTAGTTTTGGTTTGATTACTGAAGCAGTATTAATCAATTGCATCAGCTCTGGGCATTGGGTTTATAAGAGTCCCTGCCCACTGTATAGCATCTTTCACATGCAATGTAAATCTGTAAATTAAATCGATAAAACAAACTGACAACTTTATAAAGCCCCTTGATGGTGAGAAGTGAATTGAAAGGTGATAGCAGAACATTTAGTCAATTGAACAATAAACTGGGTAGAAACACTATAATAAATAAATCTCACCTTTCTAGGGACGGCATGCTAGCTTGATTGATTGAGACCGTTATTTATAAGAAATGCTCTTGCTGATATATGCTCTGTATAATCTACATTTTAAAATAAGATTTATTGGTTATACTATCCTTGTTACAGAGTAATTATACATTTAAGTACTGAGTAATATTAATTAATATTAATATTATAATGCTAATTAATTTTAGTAATATTAATTAATTACATGCATTTATTATAGGGTTAGGATTAGGTTTGGTTTAGTTGCATGTAATTATGCATAATTTATAGTAATTACTATAGAAAGTACATGTAACGTGTAACAAAGACACTGTAAAATAAAGTGTTACCGATTTATTAATATCACTTTACATGCTTTTCCACTTTGCTCCACTTCTAATGTTAGTCAGGCTTTTGCACAAAAAAGCAGACCACTGGTATTACAGTCAATGAGAGAAACTGTAACCCCCAAATTAAGTAAATTTAGTAAATTAAGTCTCACCTTCCAAGAGCCAATAAAAGAGCCAATAGTCAAACAGCCAGCTGGTCTTTACGTGCACATTGGCTGGACCAACCTGAAATGTACAGTTTCTTAGCATTATTTGAGGGTATGAAACAATGTCAAACAATACAATTTATTGAAACATTTATTTATTTTTTTAAATGATTTTTAATGTTGCGATCCTTCAGAAGGATATGCAGAGCTGTAGGTACTACACACAGCCAGCAAAAGCAGAAGGTTTGGCAAACATTCATACATTTTACTCCTGCTATTAATTTGTCTGTTGTTTAGAAATATTGTCTTTCCTGCTTCCTCTTTATTCTCTCACTGTGACAGGGTGTCACGCTTCTGAATGCTGAATAGGCGTTGTTGATGTATACGATATACGCCGTCATGTCTTTATCTTTCTGAAGTCAGAAAGTTGCAAAACTTTTTCTGCTCAGTTGCAATGGATTGCCTTTTGGGACTGGGAAGGAAGTTTAGTTTTGAAAATATGTTTTACATAGTATGTTTTCTTACAGTATGTTTTCATAGTCCGTTTGAAAAAATATCAAGGGGAATTTGATTTCTCATGATTACGACCCCTTTAGTGACTGTGTAAGCAAAGCAGCAATTTGGATTACACTTTCTTTTCGATGGTCCACTTTAGACATTTTACTTACTATAAGTTACTTTGCAACTACATGTCAACTAACTCTCATTATACCATGGTCTGTCTGAATACTTGATTCTGATTGGCTGAAAGGTGTGCAATAAATGAGCAATAATACACTTGTAGCTGTGCGATTTGGCTGTATATCAGCACGGCTGTGATTCTACTGTAGGTAATCACAAAGTGCTGATATACAGCCATATTGTACGGCTACGAGTGTGATACTGGAGTAAATAAACAAGAAACAACAACGGAGTGTCTTAAAATACCCTCTTTTGTGCAGAACAACTTCCTTCTGCCACGGATTCAAATCTCAAGTTGACAGTTAAACAGTTGTGTCCAAGCCTCTGTTACTAATTCTAAAACGTCACTTTAGAACTAGTAACAAAGGAATGTTGAGTCGCTTCATTCGCTTCAATATAAAGTTATGAAACTTAATTTTCCCCTTAACCAAAATTTATTTGATCTGGAACATGTTATAGATTAATAAGACCAAAGATTGCCTGTTTTATATACCCCAAAAGAATTATATCTCATGTTTAATGACTATCTACATAAGAGTCAGCAGCAAATTCCCGAAGGACTGGCCGAGACTAAGCTGTTTTCGGGGGTACACGAATGCTGAATGGCCACTGACGGCCTGGAGCTCACATCTGCGAAAGCATCTGAACAAATTGTAAAATAGGGCCTGTGTTTATATGTCACATATTTGAGGTCTAAATAACTACATCCTCGCCTAAAAAAAAACTGTTTAAACGTGACATAACAACTGTAGTATTTTTAAAACTTATTGTGGATTTGCTCGACCGCCATGTCAATCGCTGCAACCGCCAAGCGGAGCGATACAAATGGTGAAACGGTTTGAGTGGCAATACTTGGTGAATATCGCAAAGCTGGAAAAGGCTTGTATAACTGTTGTATAACTGTTGCTGAGCTGTTGTATAAAATGTAGAATACAACACCATTATATATAGAATCACTGTTTTATATTAATTAGCAGTTTACTTTGAACAAATGATTGTTCACCTACTGATGCTCATCAACATAATATCATCATACAAAATGTGTTATCACAAAAAAATTATTTTCCCACCATTTATCTATGCATTAGATGCAAAGCAATACATTTTGATCAGACACCTAACAATCTCATTTTTTACAGCTTAAAATAAAGATGACTTTGAAATTATATACTGCACCCAATAGGCCTATAATATAGCAAGCATGTGCATTAGCACATTAGGATGCATTTTAGTTTTAAACACAGTAAAAAAAATAGGGACATTTACAAGGGCATCTCCATGTAGGAATAGGACACCACAAGTCTCATATAGCCAGACTTTCAGACTGACTGCAGAAGGTCTGGACGCCATACTAGCTTTCATTGGCCAAGGACCAGCCAGAGGCTGTCTGACTGATATGAAAAGCAACCACAGTTCATTTGGTCCGCGTCATGTTTGGGGGCATGAAAATGTAACATTGATGTCCCTACAGTGTAAAAGTCTTGGATGTATTTTACATAGTTTATGCCACAAATTTTACATACTTCACATACTTTTGAAAATCCAGCATTTAGTTGATCCTGCTAAGCGCTCACTTTCACAGTTGTAAACACGACGGCGTTCATCTTCCATGATGGAGTTTGGCGTCACAGCATCTTTGTTTCCAGGCGGACTGTTAAAGAACACAACACACTCGTCTTATGGAAATCCTGTAGAATTCAAACAATCAGATGACGACTTTGAAACTCATCAAGTGTTTCCCATTTTGTGTGCTTTAAGCATCAGACGTTCAGCCAACGGTCCGTCTGAGGCTGAGACTAGGACACCACATACTGGGACTTTCTCCTGAAAACATGGACACCTGGTCACCCTATAATGTTTTAATGTTGATAATTGGTTACCTATTGTTCCATTTCAAAACTGACTCAGTCAATGAGAGGTGAAGCTGTTTCAAGTTAGCTGATTGTGTCAAGGGAGAAGTTTCTGTTATGTGAGACAGGGGATCTGGTGACAGCATGAGCGAGGCATTGAGGAAGTGAAACGTTCCCTTGTGGTTTCAGCTACGGCTCACCTGACAGACTGCTCATAAATCACCTCACCTGTGACAACTGATATCTGTCACTTCATCTGTCAAGAGATCTTGTTCATCTTTAACTTAAACATTGCTTCAATGTCCTGAGAACACAAGAGCTCAGTGGATGATTTCCCTCTCAATCTGTTGTATTTATCGCAAAAAAACTTGCAGAACAGCTATGTTGCAAAACCTACTGAGTTGTCCTGGTGTCTACAGAGCACACCTTCCTATCATGTAACGGTCTTGGACCAGTGCCAGTTTGAAGGTGTTTAACAGTCATTGAGAAGTTCCAAACCTCAGAAACAAACTTAGTTTTGGCCAGACTTGGTTTTAAATGTTGTTAAACCTGTTCATTCTTTGATCAATCTTGAATTAAATGAGGACCTTTCACTCCACCTCTGAACACCAGGCTGCTAAACACCTGCAAAAGTCCTGTATGAAAGAGGAACAAATGTTATATGAGTGTCTTTAAACCTTTTCAGACCAATTTTTAAGAAAATACTACAACTACAGGCTGGACTGACAACAAAGTGTCAAAGGAGGCACTTGATCTTCAAAAATGTTGTTTGTCTACCTCAGTAGGTCAAACTAAATGGTAAATGTCCTAAATGTGTACAGTACGTATACATGCGACCCTGAAACCAAAACATAGGGACTGTTTAAATCCATAATCAAAACTTTGCTAAACACAATCTACTACGGCCTTCTGTCATCTGATTGATACATATTAGCACATAAATGGACTTATAGTATAATTCAAAAGATGTCCCTCTTCAGCTCGTGATTCATGTGTATTTTTACCATTATTATTATTATTATTATTATTATTATTATTATTATTATTATTATTTTTTTATATTATTAGTCAAAATGAACACTTACTGAAGCAACTTTGATTTACTTGATTATCCATACATGATAAATATAATTTATATCATTATAATTCCGCCCATGAAAATACCAATTGGGAGATACAGAGTGACAACTTTATATGCATTTTATTTAAGTTGTCTGCTGTACTATTGTAAATATCTCAATGATTTACAATACAAGTGAAAAAAACAACCAAAAAAACAAACAAATCATCTTACTTTTTGGTCATATACATATCAGCACCTGCACCAGAATGCACATTTTTGCTCAGCCTCTGAATAAATTTGTTTTTCCCTCCTCGAACATGAGCTCCATATTCTCACTACATCATACTATATGAGCCATAAAAGCCTGATGTATCAAATATAATACTTAACAAAAAACACAGTTTAAAATATAATGTCTGAAGTTTCAATACACTGTTCCATTTAATAACTTGTTTGGCTGACTGCAGTCAACACTACCATTTGTGACCCTGGACCACAAAACCAATCATAAGGGTACTTTTTTTTAATTTTTATTGAGATTTATACATCATCTGAAAGCTGAATAAATAAGCTTTCCATTGATGTATGGTTTGTTAGGATAGGACAATATTGGGAAAAATCTGGAATCTGGAATCTAGAAAATCGTCTTTAAAGTTGACGAAATTAAGTCCTTAGCAATGCACATTACTACTACTAATACATTTTTAGTATATTTACAGTTGGAAATTTACAAGTCTTCATGGAACATGATCTTTACCTAATATCCTAATGATTTTTACATAAAATAAAAAATAAAAATAAAAAATAAATAAAAAAAAAACGATAATTTTGATATGCATATGTATTGTTGGCTATTGCCACAAATATACCCGTGTGACTTATGACTGGTTTTATGGTCCAGGGTCACATTTGTGTAAAATTGGAAAGAAAAAGAAATGATTATTTGTCTTCTCACCATGTGGGACACAACATTTCATATTTGATGAACTTTACACAGTTATTGATCTGAATCAACTCTGAACAATGACACTATTGTCTTTTTTGAGCTGCTTTACAGCCGAATTGAACTGTGTTTGCATCACTGAATCATTATTTTCCTGTTATCACTGTAAAGCTGCTTTGAAACAATCTGTATTGCGTAAAGTGCTATATAAATAAAGGTGACTTGATATGTAATAGACTTTCATGTCTGCTATCTCTCCTCTTGCTGTTTTTAAGAAGTTTAGTTCAAAACAATTTCTTCTCGCACATAAGGGAACTTGCCATGAATAATCCGAAAGCTGTTTGAGTTTGTGGCCTAATTCCACGTCTTCTTGAATTCTTAATTCACAGTGAAAGCCATGCAGAAGTTCTGTAGACTGTCTACAAGCTCCTAAAATAGCACTACAATGGCTGTGGGGAATCATTTATTTATTCAGCGCATAAATCCATAATTTTAATTTTACAACTGAAGACACAGGCAGTTCATCTTCACATTACATAATCACAAATTTACTGACTTTAGATTTTAGATTCTGATCATTTTAGCAGAATTCGAACTGGCAATGTGAAAGTTTACTTCATGTACAACTTAAAAGTAAAAGGGAAAACGTAATTTGCCTCCATTCACCCAAACCCACACAAACACTTTATGTCCAGGGATGAAGCAAAGTACAATATCTCATCTCACCAATATCTGAAAACTAAGAGACTGAAACAAATACTGAAAATACTTATATAAATACGTATACTTATAATACACACACATATATATATATATGAATAAAGCTTAGCGAACATGTTTTTGTGACCTTCAGAATCACTCAGCATGCTTTTGCCTTGAATGTATGTTCTTATAATGGACAGCATTTCACGTTTCATTAGTACTTCGGTACTGCATATCGTCTCAGTCGCTGCTGTACAGAGATCTCAAAATGTGGAAAGAACAGGGACTCACTTTAACATGGTTGAGACAAGGATAATACCGTATATACCCGAATATAAGACGACCCTGAATATAAGACGACCCCCATTTTCCAGACTTATTTCTGGGAAAAAAAAGCTGAACATTGCATTCTGTGACTCCAAATTTTTTGTCAGCTTTGCAATTATTAGATGATTCTGCCTCGTTCACGACCATAAGTTTAAAGTTGGTGTTGATGTTTCGAACGTGTTGGTTTATTTGACCAACTTTTGAAGCTCTTTTCTCAAAATGATCTCTTGACTTCTCCATGGCGGCACTTTACTGTTTATTTAATCCATTACACTGTCACTAATTGCGTAGCCTATCGTGTTGGCGCCCTCTACTGTTTCCCCCTGCTTTCTCCCTTTCCCCCGTGATTTTGTCTATATAGCAAATATAAGACGACCCCCCATTTTTCAGTCTATTTTTAGGACACAAACCTAGTCTTATATTCGGGTATACGGTAAATCAATAATATGTAGAAATATATTAGGGCTACTTGTTTGTTTGGCGAAATGTTTGCTGTCAGTTCTGTTTCCTGGCATTTTAGCATTTTTTGATATATTGATTTGTTTTTTTAATATGTTCCTTGAGGTTCACTTATAATGTTAATAAAGCTTTTTGCATAATATAGAAACAAATATTTTCAACCTTCATTCTGACACTCTGTTGGAAACGGCTTTTAATGGCCAGCTTTCTTTGCAAACTCTCTATTACACTGTGCCTCGTTTACAAAAAAATCTGCAGTCAAATGCTCCGAACAAACCTCAGATATGATCCGGGAAGCCATTAAAGGGGACATAACACACACAGTTTCTGCTCATGTTAATCTTGAGTACCTATAGAGTAGTATTGCTTCCTTCATATCTCCGAAGAGTTTTATCAGATTAATAAAAGACAGATACGCTGTACAGATTCGTTCCCAAAAACAGTCGAGCTCATGGAGGCTTGCAGTGGGTGGAGCTAAAGATTCACCATACGTTCATGTTGTTTACATTATATGCACTTACGTGCTGATTGCTAACAAAACACAGACATCTAATGCCTGCGGTTCCGACTCATGACCGGGATCTTTTACCGCTTTACAGCTCCATCTTTCAGTTTCAAATGATCTGCAAATCCAGCGTCGAACTGAGCCTTGTTTATACTGTAAAACATTCGTCAGCGAAGTGCCGGGAACAAACAAACACACTTGCACAACTCCTTTGCTGCCTTGGAAAAACAATCTCTAGTACAGTATTTTCTTTTAGTGCAAAGAAATAATGTAAAGGCGCAGTGAGACTTGCTTAACACATCATAATGTTTTTGCAAAATTGCAAAATATTAAACATCTGAAGGCTGTAAATGTATTTTGGTGATTTTTTGAGAGCCATGTTTAGGGAGAATTAGTTTTTCGATTTTTTTTTTTCTTCACAAGCTAGGGGATAATATTTAACATTGAAAAACTGCAAATTTCAGCTTTAAAGAAGTACATTAAATGTTTTCATGACTTTTCAGCCTTTAATGGATGAAAAATAGCATCTTAACAGCATTTGAGACATATCAGCAGAATCCTGAAGACAAACTGGATACAATAGGGAATACAAGTTTCAAGAGAAATTGAGAGGCTATACTGTATATTTACATGGTCTTGTTTGAGTTCCATTTTTTCCCCCAGTTTTCCTTTGATGTATGAGGCAGGTTTATGTATGCCGTGTCTCTGTGAAGACAAGAGGTTAAGACTGAAAGTGCTAACTTCAAAACAAACCTATCATGCGTGTGAACTGCACAACCTTGTCGTGCCAAGTCAGCTATCTAGGAGAGGCCATCAAGCATCAATGTCAAGCATTTAATATTTATGGCAGGAAAATCTGCCAGTCTTCCATGGTTCTGAGCGAGCAGCAGCCTGAGGAAACTGTCTCTGGGGCCCTAGTGTTCCCACAGACGCTTCAACACTAATTCACGCATGATGGTCACAAAACAGCTGCGACGCACTGCCAGCCAAAGAGAACCATGGATGTGTGTTTACCGAATACATTTGAGATGAGAGATGCTGAGTGTCTGGGGGAGATGCTTCAAAATAATTAATTTAAAACCTTTGCATTGTGTCCTGTGTGGAACACAAAAGGAAATATTTTGCAGAATGTCCGAAATGCACTTTTCCATAGAATGAAAACGTGATTCACGTTTTAAAGCTAAAAAACCCACCAAACATGTCCTGATTTTTGTAACTGCAATTAGTTGAGGGAGCGGATTCTTCATTCGTGGCCATTTTTTTTGTTTGCATGTCATGTGTGAGGATCCGTGTTATACAGCAAGACTAGAACAAGTTCTAGTTCACACAAGTGAACAAGTTCACACAAATAATATTTTACTTAAATTAAGAAACTAACCCACGGTTTCACAAACAAGGCTTAAGCTAGTCCCAGACTAAAATGCATATTTGAGCTGTTTTACAGTACCTGAAAGCAACTTGCACTGGCATATCTTAAAATATATAAGTGCCATTGTTTTGTTTTAAAACGCACACCAGTAAAGTTTTTTTTCCAAGGCGTTTATAAAACCTAATTAAGGTCTAATCCTGGCTTAATCTAAGCCCTGTCTGTGAAACCAGGCCAGTAAACTTGTAAAATTGACAAATCAACTGAAAGTCTTTATACATACATTTACTCATAAACACATAGAAATTTTATTTAACACTCCCAATCCACTGTCCATTTTCAACTGTTAGTAAAAAAATGATTCATGTTGTCCCATCATACAAGGATTATGTAAATTTTAAGTGGTTTGAATATAATTAAATTAAATTATGACAAAATGTTAAATAACCGTTACTTTAGCTAATTTTAGCTTGAATAAATATGTTCATATCATCATAATTTTTTTTTTTTTTTTTTTTTACAAAAATAAATAAATAAATAATTTACGGCACCATTATTGGTAGTCATGTTCAAAAAAAAAAAAATATATATTGTTGGGTTTATTTAACTTTCTTTGCATTGGACTCATTAAATACACTGCTGTGCAGGATTTAAAAAATAATATATATATTTTATTACTATGTGTAACATATGAAGAGTTTTTGAGTAAAAGCTTTTGATATCTCTGCTCTTCAGAAAGAGGTAATTGTAATTGCTTTTTTCAATTTCTATGCAAAACTAGGCATTGCAGCAACCTTGATTTGGAGTTTTAAATGCTAAAGAAAGCACTTTCCTCCAAATGCAGAGACCATAGCAACATAATTGGTTTTCTGAGCGGTGACACTATGTTTTTGCTGAAGGAGCCTCTCTCAGCTCTTGATTCATGTGGTTGTGCAAGGAGAAGCCAACAAAAGAAATGTGTTTACCTTGAACATTGTCTTTTCTGTGCTGTGTGGAAACAAGATTGCATGTGCGTCTGACATTCTCTAAAGAAGTCCTATGTGTAATTGCCAGCACAGTGGTTTGATTATGGCTGCAGCCCATGGGGAGTGTGCCTGTGTGTGTGTGTCTGTGTGCAAGTGTGTTTCTCCTTGAAACATTATTAGAATTTCTTTGCAGTTACTGTAACACCTCTGTGTGTGATTGTGGGTGTGGATGTGAATAGTAAGCAGGGGTTAAATTGGGATTTTGGAGGTTGTGAAACCTTAAAGGTAATAAATGTTGGTTACGTGCCTGCTGCATCACACTGTATCAGGTGGTGGATCAGTTCATTCAGCTTCATTGTCTGCACTCCCATTGGTCATCAGTATTGCTGTGTGGATGAATAACATAAGGGAACCTTTTTGGATTTCAGAGACACATTCTTTACTTTAGCCCTTAAAGGGGACCTAAAATGCAAAATTCACTTTTACATGTGCTGTGTCTGAAATCGCATACTATTTGAGTAGGTACTACATTTGAATTCAAATTTACATGTACTTTGCGACCATTAAAACAGTATTTTCTACTATGAATATGGGTAGCATGAATGAAATTCAGACATACTACATCGTCCATGTGTCATGTGACCTACCAGCGTCAGTTGTGTTGCTTCTCTGCCATTCATAAATCCTCTCCCGTGGCCTCATGGGATAGTAAAGTGTCCATCGAATGCGCACTTGAGAATCTCACCAGAAGTAATAGGTCATCCGGGGACTTTTTGCATGCTGTTTTTCAAATACTATGCATTCGGACATACTACTTTTCTGTTGGCGTACTGTTTTCCGCAAACTATATAGTAGGGAAGTATTCAATTTCGGACGCAGCAATGATGTTTGAGCATAAAAGTATGTGCACACAACCACCCTATAGGGTGATGAAAATATGATGAAAAACTTTACTTTGTTGCATTCATTTCCTATTATTAATGGGGAAACTAAAAATAAGAAACTATACTTTCAGTCTAATTTTTATGTACTTAAAAGGTTTAAAATTACACTTAGTATACTTGACTTATACTGACAGAAAAGTCTATTTAACTAATATACTTTTCTGTCAGTATAAGTCAAGTATACATGGAGTATAAAACTACTAGAATAGTAGTTTACTAAGAGTACACTACAAAGTGTACTTTCATAAACTAAAATAATGTGCTACAAGTATTAAAATAATAAACTACTAGTATACTTATAAGTTCACTTGTAGTACAGATGCAGTACAAATTGTGAACTAGTTGTGCACTTAAAATTGACTACTGTTACACTTATAGTACACTTAAACCTACACTTTTATATACTTAAAATGAGTCAATTTAGTCCCAAGCAGTATTAAAATAGTACACTTACAAGTTTACTACTAGTGCATTAATATTAGTATACTAAAAATATACTTGAACACTTGCCAGCAAGTTGCTGTATTTCAATTTACAGTAATTGCACTTTGTAATTTACATAAGTATGCAGTAAACATAATTTTACTGTGTTTTTATTTTTAATTTGGTCTATTTCTACTGTATTTTATTATACTATAATATCTATATTGATATATTACTGCTAAATATTAGTAACTGTCATAATTACTAATACTGATACTATATATTATAATTAATACATAATATATCTATAGTTACATAAACCTATAGTTAGTTATATTGTATAATACTACTATACTTTAGAATAACAAATCAAAAGGCAGTCCAAACTAATTTATTTTCAAAAATATTTGCATTCAATCAAATTCATTTAAACTATAAAACATTTCAAAACATTTTGGTAGTGTGCAATTTACAGCCATGAAAGCCTTATAAAGTTGATAAACTAGAAAACACTACACTGTAAAAAATATTGTTGGTTTAACTTAAAAAAGTAAGTAACCTGGTTGCCTTACAATTTTGAGTTCATTTAAATAAAAAAATTGAGCTAGTACAATGAAGGAAATGGGTTTAATAAATAGAAACTCAATATATTATTGTATCTGAACCACATAAATAAAAAAATGTTTGTGATAAATCATGAAAACAGCACAATTTGGCATGTTTCACTGCATTATAACAAATAAAACACAATTACACAATATATTTACAAAATCTTTTAATATTTTTTGAATAAAGGGTGATGTCAATTCTGAAAAATGTTCATTGTATTAACTCAAATTTTTGATTTCAATGAACTCAACCAGGTAATTTTTTTTTTTTTTTTTTTTTAATTTACAGTGTAGGAAAAAAAGCAAACCATCATACAATGAAAAACACGAAAATAAATATGAAAATATGAAAATAAAACAGAAAGAAGAACAAAGCTCAAAATGTCTCGGTTACGTATGTAACCCTCGTTCCCTGAAGGAGGGAACAGAGATGTACATCAGAACTGACCGATGAATTGGGGATCAACTTCAGAGACCAATCTGTATCGAGTGTATAGAAATGAGCCAATAACGTTGGCATGCAGTCCACGCACCGTCCCGCAGTGCGGGTATAAAGACGGAAGTGGAATACCGCATCCTCGCTTTTCCAACTGAGGAGCCGAAGTGACTCGGCCCTTCAGCGGAAGCACAGTACCTGGCGACAGGACGTACGTCTCCGTTCCCTCCTTCAGGGAACAAGGGTTACATACGTTCGACATACGTCGGAACTGACCTATGAATTGGGGATCCTACCAACACACCAGGGATGCTGGCCCTTCCAGCGCCCAGTTTGAGCTTGCTGGAGAGCCCCAATGTGAAAGTCAGGGCTTCAAACCGGGAAGGTCTGTCACAGCTGTTTTCCTGCAAGACCCACTCAGAGTGACTATTGGATAACGCTGGGAAAGCGTGCCCATCTCAGAAGATGGAACGCTGCGGAGCCATATCCTTCAATGGAAGGAGAGGTGGCAGATTACACATAGGGACTAGCCTATCAGGGTAGTGCTACCTATGGCGGTCTCTGGGGTGGATCCAACCTGATCCCAGTGGGGAAAGAACACCGCAGAGATGACAGAGCAGGCTCTGTCAAGGGAAAGACACAGGGCTAGCCAAGTAGGGTAGCTGGTACTGTGGAGAATACACATATGGGGTTACCGTTAGGGAACCGCTACATATGGACACCCAGCCTACACACACGTTCCACAAGCATATGGGTGTAGGCCTGGTGTCAGATGGGACTCACCCCCCCCGTTTGAGGTTTCATAGTCTCAACAACCCACGCTGACAAGCCGCGCTGTCAGCCGGCCTCTCACACGCCGTGCTGAACGCTTAAGCCCTTACGAGAAAGGTAAGACAAACTGCACGCCGACGTGATTACACTCTCCTGAGAGAGTATGAATCACCCACGAATGCAATCTCACATGTTTATGTGCGAGAGAGATCGTGGCCGTCAAATGAGGACAGGAAACAACCACATCCAGAAACACACGGTTTGAATGACATCTTGAAAAAGACGCAGGGTCAAACCGTGTTGCTCTTTTAGAAATAAATGCTCTTTTAGAAGTGCTGAAGCACTCAGGGAGATGGCTGTGGCTTACAGCAGTCCAATAGCAAGCCTGCGTGTGAGCACTCAAAGAACGGAAACGCCCAGCCAACCAACACAGAGACAGTGTATGTTGCAGCGGCCACTCGCTGACTCGTGCCGTCACACCAGCACCCAGGTAAGAGAGCGATCCTCCTCGAGACTCGTCTAAACAGAAACAGAAACAGTTGATACAACAAACCGTTCAGCTCCGAAGTTAAAACTGAGGATGCGGTATTCCACTTCCGTATTTATACCCGCACTGCGTGGCGGTGCGTGGACCGCATGCCAACGTTATTGGCTCGTTTCTATATACTCGAAGCAGATTGGTCTCTGAAGATGATCCCAATTCGACTGAAAGGGAACTATTATAACTATGTATACATTTCTGCCTTTATAGAAAATAGAATAAAATATCAACAAAAAATTAAGGAACAAAGATGCATCTTGGATTAGACTATAAATACCAAGGTCATCATCACACAGATGAGTGCTAAAAGCAATGCTAACAGTCTCAAAGTCTGAACAGAGATCAGCCTAATACTGTGAAATTGGCCTTATTTCATAATAAAAGTCAGGCAAAATATGACATTTTTGCTCAGTGAGCATAATCTGACAGAAGGTTCACCAGAAGCATCCCATCTTCTACAAATATGAATACACTCAGGCAGGTGTAGCAAAAAGTTATTTTAGACCATGTCTACATCACATGATATAAATGCATGAAGCTTTGATTAAAAAGAATGGAAGGAAGCATTAAACAGAACGGCAGTGTGGTTGTCCAGAGGGTTATTTCAGTGCTTGTATTGGCTGAACATTCTGCATTGCCTGAAAGGACATGCAGGTTGCCTGAGCTCCTCACATCAAAGCACTACAAACACTGTTTGAAATTCAGTGAAAGTGCAGTTAATAATGCAGGAGAGGATGTGCCCAGGGACAACATGTTTGGCGATGTCTTCTCGCTCACTCAGCTGTTTAACTGCAATCCATTTTCCTGATATTTCTGAATATGACTTTAGGGCCACCCAGCTTGGTTTGGGTTTGCTTGAATATCAAAAGATCATCAAAGATCATAAAGCAAACGGTCACTTTTTTCAAATGATCCTGCCAAAAAGTCATGCGTTACTGCACTGGTGTTTTTGATTCTGTCTAAGCAGAATCAAACCTGTCAAACTGAACAGGCTTAAGATTTTAAATAGGCTAAAAAAAAAAAGGTTCCAGCAATAGAAAGTTTATTTGTTTGTTCAGGTTTAAATCTATATAGATAGCTAATGTTTTTCTCGCCTCCTTTGATACTTTTGGTTTTGGTTTAGTATTTCTATGCTTATCAGTCCATTTGCAAGGTGCTGGTCCTAAGCTGGTCCTAAGAAACTATCTCCAGCTCAGGACCAGCTTAAACCAGCTCAGGACCAACTAAGGACCAGCATAAACCAGCTCAAACCAGCTGCCATGCTTCAAAACATTCCTAACCAGCATATGCTGGTTTTTTCAACAGGGTAGACACAGGCTTGTCACACTTTTTGTCAAAGCATACGAATAGTTGTGTGTATGACTGCCACAACGCATGAAAAAAAGCTCACCAAAATCTACACTGAGACATTTTAGTGTATGGGGTATTGGTTTCAGTTCAAGAAGTTATGTTAAAATAAAAGATTAATCTCTCACAATAATATTTTATTTTATTTTAAATTACAAAAGCGTTTAAATTAAGATATAAATCATTAAATGCAAAAAGTCTGGCTGTGCTTAATGGGTACATGTTTGTACCTTTTAAAAGCACATCCCTGTTCCCATTAAGCTCACATCTTGTTTTCTTTTCTGAAAATGATTGTTTATTTTAAACAACATTTTTAAAGAATAATTTTAGTGACAACCATCAGTTAATATTCAAAGTTTGTATATGAAGTATTTACATAGACGTTCAATGTGGATGAGCTTAAAGGGAGCACGCTGAGCTTAATTGGAACAACAAACATTTTTTTAATTAATAAAACATTATTAAATTAAATTTAAAAGGACAATTTTGCTAAATAAATAATCTAGGTCATGTATTAAGTTCATACATATTTTAATATGAACAGCTATTATTGAAAATATCTATGAAATTATACTTTTTCTCAATTATGTCACACTGAAGCGGTGATGTTAATAGTCAGGGGAGTGGTCCAGTTCAAGACAGCGGGTCTGCTGCTCTGCTGCTGCTACACTGCTCTGAGTGATGAGAGTTTCTGAAATGCCCAGGAAACCAGCTCCTTTGTCACCTGGAGACATCGTGCTGATCTGGTGCCACCCCATTACAGGTATCTGTCATTATCACAGACTGCCTTGCTGGGATGTTGCCTAAAAGAACCCCTTGTGATAGTAACGTTTTTTTGTTCCAAGGGTGTAACATTTGGATACACCTTTGTGTAACCATTATCCTTACATGTTTGTGTAATTCGGGATGTAATTGGAAGTTGTCCAACCACCGTTGTGGTGGACGGGCTCTGAGAAGGCCGAGTGGGATCACAATCGCTGCCGCTGCAATCATACCCAACAACCAATGTAATTGAATTAACTTCATTCTCTTGTTCAGATACAAGGACTGAGCTAGACTGAACAATTGGACCACTTTCTGGGGTGATAAAGATGCAGTCATCAGTTGGGAATCCAGCAAAATTCCCACAAACACCATCTGTTGTCTGGGACTTAGATTGCTCTTTTCCCAATTCACTTTGAAACTGAGAGACTGGACAGGTTAAAGCACTATTTCTGTGTTCTTCATAACTTGACTCTGAAAAGGAGCACAAATTAGCCAGTTGTCTTGGTATGACCCAATTTTCAAACCTGCACACTGAAGAGGATGAAAGGCTGCTGAAACCACCCTGCTGAAGACCCTTGGAGACAGAGACAAATGGAAAGACCCTGAACTGATAAAACCGATCTTGAAAGGCAAAGCAAAGAAACGGGTGATGATCCTGACAGATGGGTATGTGGAAAATCATCCTTTAAGTCTATGGAAGTGAATAATTCTCCCAGTTCTATGGATTCTAGAATTTGCGCTGTAGTCAGCATTTTGAATGACAATACCTTTATGAATCTGTTCAGTTGCCGTAAGTCCAGAATGGGCCGAAGTCTACCATCTTTTTTGGGTACTAGGAAATATTTAGAATAGAACCCAGCTATGGATTTGGAACCCCTGGGAGTCTCCTAAAAAATCCTTCCCTGACTGGAGTGTGAGACTGGTCAGTTTGGAGCGCTTGGTCTGGTCTGGTTCTGGTCATGGGATTGGTAACCCATAGTTCATCTTCTGTCATACCACCACAATGAGGAAAGTGTGAGGGCTGAAAGAATTGAGCAGCTCTATGGCCATATTTAGTAGGTCCACCAAATGTTTGTTGAACTGATTCTCATCTGCGTCTTGCCTGATCAGCAGTTTCCAATAAAGATCAATGTAAAATACCTGACCTGGATTAGTCAGTTATTTCTTAATAGTCTCAGGCAAAAATGTCTGAGCTAACCAGATCTGTCTTCAGGCTAAATTTTCTAATTGCTGAAGACATAGATGCTCCAATATCCCTGGTAAGCTGTGAGTGCGTGATGAGTGTCAATCAAATTCATAACATCAAGCTCCCCTCTATTGACAACTTTTTTTTCAAAGCAGCCAAAACTATTGCCAAAGCCTTTCCTGATCGGGTTGCCCGGGTAGCTGCATTACACGCTTGGCACATGAACTGATCTGTCTTCGACCGAGTGTTGTCCGTAACCCTATCAGGTCCCAAAGTGGTTAAGGCTGTGATCTCTTGCTCAACTGAAGGCATGTTTCCCATACCACTCTTAACAAACCGCCTGCAACCTGCTTTAACTTCTTTGCTACTACCAGCTGAATGTCTGGCTCTCTACACTCTTTCCTATTAACATATAGATTGTGAAGAATCTGCAAACAGAGCTCTTTGACTAACAGTATATTAAACTACTTGGCATTAGTTGGAAAACACAAATTAATTATCTTAAAAAAAAATCACCTGACAGACTGGAACTGAAATCTCTCCTGTAATTAAGCTCAAATGCGCTCTACCGCTTCAGTCTCAGATGAGGCGAGGAAGTGGTTGGTTCATCCAGATGTTATATAGCCAACCCCTAAGGTCAGTCACCTGACATTGTTGATGTTAGGTCTCGAGGATATGCGGAAGAATGGTGTCATTCAGGATAAGACTGGTGGCGGTCTGAGTGAGGTAGAAATAAATCTTTTATGTTCTGCAAAAGAAAGAAAGCCATACAGGTTTGAAACTACACAAGGGTGAATAAATGTCAATAAACAGAATTTTCATTTTCAGGCAAACTATCCCCAAAGTATGATTTTATTTTTTATTATTTTATGAAGTGGTACTCTAAATAAGAAACTAAAACTGCCAATAGGTGGCGGTAAATATCTAAATGAGTAAGTCAGTGAGTAATTTATTCATTCGATTTGTTCAAACATATGATTAATTCAGGAATGAAGTTAATGGCTCTGTATATGAATGGGCCATTGAATCATTGGTTCACCCGATTGATTCACTCAAAATGCGGATTCATTCAGAAATTAAACACCACTGTTGCTTGGAGACTACAGTTCTGCTCTGGCTTTGTTGGCAAAACTGAGCAAAAACAGATACATTTGCACTCATACTATTCTGAAACAGCACTTGCGTGATATTGCGCACGTTACTCTTGTGATCTTTCTTAAAGGAACACACTGACTTTTTGGGACTTTAGCTTATTCACCGTATCCCCCAGAGTTAGAAAAGTCCATACATACCATTTTTATCTCTGTGCGTGCCATAACTCTGTCTAACACACCCACCGCTATCCTAGCTTAGCACAAAGACTGGAGGTGAATGGCATATCGGTCTAGAAAATCGCAACTTTTCATTTTCCATCCGGTCTTAGTATACATTGTAACTAAACACATCACAACATGTAAACAGGAAAATGTTGCCATTATTTTGTCTCTTATTGAGCAGTAGGATAGATGGAGCCGTTTAACTCCAGTCTTTGTGCTAAGCTAGGCTAGCAGTGGGTGCATCAGACAGAGTTATGGCACGCACGGAGATGAAAATGGTAAGTATGGACTTATCTAACTCTGGGGTATACGGTGAACAAGCTAAAGTCACAAAAGGTCGGTGTGTTCCTTTAACTGTATCATATGATATAAATATGAGACAAAAACTCATCCAGGGGCATTGAGAGACAATGACAATGATATTATGATAACATAACTATGATGAAATATGACTGATTAGCATACTGAGATTCACCCAGGTAATTTTGTAGTTTTAGTTTTGTAGTTAACAAACCTTCTCTACATTTATTTCAGCTGGCTTGTAACGTATTATTGTATTGTATTTATTTTTCTTTCAACAGAGGCAAGGATCCGGAGCAGCTGGTGGCAACAGCAAAACCTCTGGGGCACAAGGTACTGAGAAAATATTACACATCCAAAATCAAACATATCATAGATCTTTAATCATTTTACGCCAGCTTCTACAGTGAAAACAAACAGTATGTCCCAGGAAGTCTTTGTCATGGAAGAGAAGAGATTCATCATGTTGTTGAGTTTACCCCAAACAACCTTAAGTGTACAGAAAAGCCTAGTATCCCATCTGAAATCTTCAGGCATAAGCATTCTAAAGTATTCCACCAAAAAAAAAAAAAGTTCTGCGCTGTGCTCAGTGAAGGAAGAAAGAGTCTGGTAAGCATTTAAACAAATTGTGCCTGTGTATATATATATATATATATATATATATATATATATATATATATATATATATATATATATATATATATAAAGCTATATATGCAAATTGTAGCCTCTTTTTCCTATTTATTTGTAGTGGAGATAAGTGGTACCGGTGGGGTCTTCTGCTGTTGTAGCCCATCCGCCTCAAGGTTGTGCGTGTTGTGGCTTCACAAATGCTTTGCTGCATACCTCGGTTGTAACAAGTGGTTATTTCAGTAAAAGTTGCTCTTCTATCAGCTTGAATCAGTCGGCCCATTCTCCTCTGACCTCTAGCATCAACAAGGCATTTTCGCCCACAGGACTGCCGTGATACTGGATGTTTTCTCTTTTCACACCATTCTTTGTAAACCCTAGAAATGGTTGTGCGTGAAAATCCCAGTAACTGAGCAGATTGTGAAATACTCAGACCGGCCCGTCTGGCACCAACAACCATGCCATGTTCAAAATTGCTTAAATCACCTTTCTTTCCCATTCTGACATTCAGATTGTCTTGACCAGGACCACACCCCTAAATTCATTGAAGCAACTGCCATGTGGTTGGTTGATTAGATAATTGCATTAATGAGAAAATTAACAGGTGTTCCTAATAATCCTTTAGGTGAGTGTATAGTGCAATGCTAGCACCAACTCTCTTACACTAACATCAGGCATTGTTTTATACTACATACAATACACATTATCATGAACTCAAAAGCTTCTGCTAAATCCAAATACCATTCAATGATGACCATTCAGTGTCTGAATTTCATTGCATTAGATACAAAATATTAAATCAAGAAAACAAACAATGCTAGAGTTTTTCTTAGAATTTATTTCTCAGCAACTAAACTGGGGTGAGTTTCCCGCACAACTACGTTAATCACTGCTTAACTGCCATAGTATGATGCATCGTTGAAGAAATCAGCTATAAAGTATGCTATAAATTATGGACATGGCATCTGAGGACTAATTCAAATTTTTCTCAGTTATTTTCCTTTATTTCCAGATTCAAGCATTGGCTCGTTCTTACCTACTAGAGCACGTACGCACATGCACACTCTTTAAGAACGGTGCTTTAAATCTCTTGACAAACTAAAAGACATAAATGACATTTGTATGTATTATAAATAAAAGAGATAGATTGTACTGAATGCCAGCTTGCTTATTTTGCTCAAGATCAGGATTTATTAAGTCCACGTGTCTAGCTTCTAACCACAGGTCGAGAGCTGTCGTTGCAACCACACAAGTTTGCGATGCTGTTTGTGAATGTTCATTGGAACTATGATTTCGGGAAACACCGACTTGTTGAATTATGTAGATAACGACAGAACTTGCAACCATAGTTGGTTAACGATACTTTTGGGAAACACACCCCTGATGCATGAGAACAATTCCCCTCTCAAATTTGTTATATTATTAAATATATTTCTGTCATGACAACTTTCTGAGTGTTTGGCATTGTAATGGGTATGACAATGTTGAAATGTTTGGTCTAATAGAAATAATTAGGGTAAGGAATAGATCTGCTACGCTGCTGCTGCAGAGCAATAAGTACAGGGCTTGCTACTGCCAATACATACACGACACACTGCTGTGAGCAAGCAAGGCATGCTGCTGCTGTACAATATAGTGTACATTAATTATTGGTTGCAGCTCTATACAGGTGGAGCTGGGGAAGGTGGAGAGTTTCTGAAAGTGCGCTGTGCTGCTACAGCAAATGTTGAGGTTGAGCAGCGAGCTCATTGGGTACTGATACACAGTGCTGTAATGTAACAAAGTAATAATACTTCATTACAGTACTTGAGTATTTTTTGGGGAGAATCTGTACTTTACTTGAGTTTTTATATTTCTTGTAACTTTGACTTTTACTCTGATACATTTCCCCAAAGCATTTCCGTTACTTACTACAAAATACATTCGGAAGACTGCAAGCAAGAATGTGCAAACTAGTGCTCGCACAGCCGCGGTTGATTTGATTTTCTGGGTTGTGTCCGTTGCCATAGCGACTGACACGTGAGGCTGCACGTGAGCGGTACACTCTTAAACAGATTTAAAACATAGACAACAAAATTGTATGTTATACACTACAGTACAGTACATGGTTTCCTATCACTATAAAGTAATTCATCTGTTGACTAGATGCTGTATTAATGCCATTGAGGCTGAGAGGATGCGAACATTAGTACCTCAAGTGGTTAAAACAAAGTGACAAAAACACATGCAAGTCTGACCCAAATGTTTAATGTCACGTTTGTTACCATCTAACTTATTTGCATTATTTTATAACCATCTGGACACTTTTATGCAGTTGTTATGCAGTGAAGTGGCATATTTGAAGCTAGTGACACTGTATCCTCACAGAAACATATAAACAAATCAGAAACTCATTCGATTTTTTTTTTTTATCATTACTGTTACATATTTTGATTAGATAACCATCAAGTATTCTAAAGTAGAAGCAAATAAAGTGTGAAATATACATATAATATACATATTTTGTGTCTAATTTCAATGCTATGACTTTATGTGTGAAGATGGCCATCTTTAAGCATGACTGTTTGACATGACATGGATTTATATGAATGGTAACATTTTACAATAAGAGTCCATTTTTAACATTAACTAAGGTTGATTAAAACATTTTAACATTTTAAAGTTGTCCCTTACATTAGTTACTGTACTATGAATTAACATGAATGATCAAGGTATAATTCATATATTAATAGTTTTTATATGTAAAACTTACAATAAACAGTTTGCCTTTTTTATTCAAACAAAATGGAAGAAACAGAGTTAAAACTGAACACAATCTTGCTGCTTGCTGAACAATTGTTAAATACTTTTTTTATCCTTTTGTATATTGCTTTTTATACTCAAGTACAATAAATATCACATACTTTAAAACTTTTACTCAAATAATATTCTAAACACTGACTTTAACTTTTACCAAAGTCATTTTCTGGCAAGATATCTATACTTTTACTCAAATATGGCTTTTGAGTACTTTATACATCACTGCTGATACAGCAGGAACCAATCAGCTGTCCCCTATAGAGAAAGATGTGATTGCAAGCAGATTGAGTTAAGGACCTATTAGCCTGCGCCATCTAGAGTTTCATGACAGAACTTCAACAACAAAAATAATAATAATAAAAAAAAAATTGGCTTGCTGTTTGTTGCTGTGGCCATTAATTAAATATGTCAAACGCTGCTGGAAAGTTGCTCTCCCGGCATTGAATATCCAGAAGTACAGGAGCCCATAATGTCTCTAGGAGGATGGGAAGAAAGTACTGTTGAAGCTATGTGCTTCCACCCACTCAAAAGCAAGGACGTTCATACATGCAACTAACTACACAATCATAGGCATGCAAATACACAATTCACCCCGCTTGCCTTTGTGAAGGGAGCTATCCAGGGAAGCTGTACAGGTGTCTCCAGCCAATAATAACATGTAATGTCGATCTAAAGAGAAAATTAATAAAGAGAGAAAGCACCTTAATATGGCAAGCCATTTTGACTTTTATTAATTCACAGGATATGAATTCTTGATATCAACAATTCAATTTCATCTAGTAAAAACTCTAATTCTTGATATCAGTAATTGTATTTTCACTAGTGAAATGTCACCATAGGCTGCCATTCAAATTTAATTGTTGATATCAACAATTAAATTCCTGATGTTAATATCATTTCAGATATCTAAAATGGCTTTCTTTCTAGTAACAATCACATTCATGATATCAGAAATTAACATTGTCACTAGTGGCAATTTAATTGTTGATATCAAAATGAACATTTTTACTAGTAGCAATTCAATTGTTAATATCAAGAATTCATATCATGTGAATGAATAAAAGTTAAAACAGCTTGCCATACCTTAATATCAAAGGGTATGGAAAATATATTACACAAAGGAAACGAGTTTCTCAGAAATCATTGAATTGGGGAATTACATGTGATATGTGATATGACAGAGAAAATTTGACCTATGCATTTGTGGTTTCAACTTTTTGGCCCTCTAGCTGTTAATGTGTTAAACTTTAAGCTACTTGTGGAGGAACATTGGTAATTATGACAGCCTAGCTCTCTGTGCAGATGATGTGGTTTGAGGCATACCGGTGTATTTCTACTAGTACACCGCTGTTATGGAAGTATGGATAACTGAGGAGTGTAATAGGCTATTCTACTTTCATATGGTGCTGTTTTAAAAAAAAAATAAAAAAAAATAAATATTGTATGTTTTTGTTAATTTATTTGTCTCTGTTTTTTTATTAATAACCTTTTATATATGCATAATTTTGTTGTATTATTTATGTATTTATTTTATTTAATATACATTTTTATTTTATTTATTTACTTGCTGTGTGTTATCTCTAGTCTATGGAAGCTTGTTTCAGCCATGCATGGAATAAAAAAAAAAAAAAGTGAGATTATATCTTACAATTTGGACTTTATAACTCACAATTGCAAATTTATATCTCGCAATTCTGAGGGGGAAAAAGTCAAATTGTGAGTCATAAACTTGCAGTTACAATAAATAAAGCCAGAATTGTGAGATAAAAAGTCACAATTACCTTTCATTTTTTTGCATCTGCGAGTTTATGAAGTCTGAATCACAAGATATAAACTTGCAATTCTGAGTTATAAAGTCCGAATTGTGAGATATCATTTCTGATATAAGCACTCATGTGTAAACAGAGACAGGAACATGTTGAGAAAACCTCTCATGTATTGACTGAAACATGAGGCCTGCTCTCTCTAGAGGTATATTTAAAGGATCTTTCATCTCTTGCTGTGCTAACGTCTATGTCAAGGTTTTCCTCCTCCCTTGTGTAAATTGCTATTGAATTTTCCAACAGTCTAATGTGCTGTTTCATCTCAGAGGTATTCACTGCTGTGATTTCTTACCAATACAACACATAACCTTCACATCTGGTACTTTCATGATTAGGGCTCTTAAAAATAAATAAATAAATAAATAAATAATAAATAAATAATAATAATGATAATAATAATAAAGTTTTTTTTTTTTTTGCATTTACTTTATATGAGGTTCACCGTTTTCAAAAACTTACAACCAGAGTTTGGTACTTATCTGGAATTGCCTACAATTTAAAAACCTAATTTATGTTCTAGATAACAATAAATAAATCAAATTAAAATAATATATTATTGAAATCCTAGAGTAATAAAATACTGTTTGATAATAAAATTATTAAACAATACCATTATACCTTCAATTAGGCAACTAGTCAGTACTAGTAGTTTGACACCAAATATTGGTTAGGTAAACATTTTTTTTTTTTTTTTTTTGCATACTGTAGTTCTCCTCTAAATCAATACGAGCCATTTTACTGTAATGAAGTAATGTTACACCAATTTGTACTAACACCTGGACGGATGGATGGATGGATGGATGGATGGATGGATGGATGGATGGATGGATGGATGGATGGATGGGTGGGTGGGTGGGTGGATGGATGGATGCAAAATATATGTGTTTAGCATATTCATAAGATGAAACATTATTCCATGATAAAAGTACTTCACAGTCTTTTTTTAATTTATTTTTAATTATTTATATATATATATATATATATATATATATATATATATATATATATATATATATGTTATCAAAACTTAAGCTAATGGCCAACTGTCTCAGTGAATTTTTTCGCTTTTGTCTGATATTGATGGTAATGAGGGAACCCATTGCCTGCTAGGTGCAGTAAAACATCAGTGAATTATCAGTGAATATAAAATGAAAATGAATATAAAATACTACTATAGCATCTGAATTAATATTCATTATTGTGCTTTTGGCAGGAGGAACTTTGGTGTGAATCATGAGCGCAGCTGGAAACAAGAATTGGACTGGAAACATATATGAGTGTCTCCAGTGAATTCACAGTCTTTTTAATTTATTTTATATATATATATATATATATATATATATATATATATATATATGTTATCAAAACTTAAGCTAATGGCCAACTGTCTTTTCTGGGTTTTTGTTTGAGTTATTTATTCTATGTGAATCATCATGAGTGTCTCCAGTGAATTTTATTCTAATGGCTTCTGTACACAATGTACATTTAGCATGCAGGGAGTTTTAGACAGGATGTGTTTTGTTCCAAGCCCAGCAGTGCTGACTGTACAGTATATGTGTGTTCATATGACATTGCAATCTGTGTGACTGTGTGACATTTCTTTCTTGATGCATTATTGCTAATATCATATGAGTCATAAATAATGACCGTGTAAAGACATTTTTACACAAAACTGGGTTAAAAATCCTGCAACCCTACATAGGACATGATGGATGGGTGGGTGGGTGGATGGATGAGTGGGTGGATGGAAGGATGGATGGATGAGTGTGTGTTTGGATTAATGGATGGGTGAAATGATGGGTGGATTGATGGATGGATGGACAGATGATTGTATGGGTGGGTGAGTGTGTGGATGGATGGATTGGTTGGTGGATGGATGGATGGATGTATGGATGGATGGGTGGTTGGATGGATGGATGGATAGATGGTTGGTTGGGTGGGTGGGTGTATGGATGATGTGTATGGATGATGGGTGGATGGGTGGATGGGGATGGATGGATGGATGGATGGTTGGTTGGTTGGTGGATGGATGGATGGATGGATGGATGATGGATGAGTGGATGGTGGATGGATGGATGGATGGATGGATGGATGGTTGGGTGGGTTGGTTGGTTGGTGGATGGATGGATGGATGGATGGATGGATGGATGGATGGATGGATGGATGGATGGATGGATGGATGTGTGAGTGAGTGAGTGATGGGTGGGTGGGTGGACGGATAGATGGATGGATGGATGGATGGATGGATGGGTGGGTGGATGGATGGATAGATGGTTGGTTGGGTGGATGGATGCAAAATATATGTGTTTAGCATATTCATAAGGTGAAACATTATTCCATGATAAAAGTACTTCAGTCTTTTTATTTTTAATTTTTAAATCTGTTGTCAAAACTTAAGCTAACAGCCAACAGTCTTGGATATTCTTGTCTTTCCCCATTCACTGTTCTTTTTGCCATTTGACATTGTGTGTGGAATTTGTCTTATTCTTAGCTGCTTAGTCAGATACTTGTCACCAATTCAGTGCATGCACACAGAATCAGTTTGATAGCATTTACTTAAAAAAATTATTAAAACGCTGTTGTTTGACAACTTATTTTTCATCACCTTCATCATAGTGTTTGATTATATTTAGAAGTTGACATTATGTCATTATTAAAGTGCTCTGAAGTCTCATGCAATTACTTATTTTTCTATGCCCAGATGAATCTAAGAAAGACGTCCCTGAGGACTTTGACATTGACATGGACGCCCCTGAAACCGAGAAGGCAGCTGTCGCTATTCAATCACAGTTCAGGAAGTTCCAGAAGAAAAAAACTGATGAAAAGCCATAGTTGCCAGCGGACTTCCCTGTCCGTACGGCCCCATCAGGACAGCATGGTTTGATGTTGCATGTAATAGAATCCATTCTATATGGACTCAAGGGAGGGGGAGGGGAAATCAAGGTCGTAATCTGTCAATCACTGATCTAACCTGTTATTTTACTGCTGTAACTGTGAATTCCATAGTTTATATTCATCTTGGTTCCAGCTTTATTCTCCATTCTAGCCAAGAATATTTGTCTTACTACTGATGCATGATTTTATATTGTAAGTCAAAGAGCTGGATTGCCAGCCTGTCCTTTATTTGTGAAAGCACAATATGTTTTCATTGTGAGCTGCTTACAAATTGATTTTAGTCAGAAAGCATTTGTTAAATATTGAGCATTATGTGTATATAAATATAGAGCAGAACTTTATTTTTGTTTCACACCATTAGTTTTCATCTGATGAATGCTTTAGCATACATTCTCATCCCAGCGGAGTTTTAAAAATAGCGTGTCTTTTGAAAGCCATATTGTTGAATAACTCCTAGCTTATTCATTGAATTCCATGCTGGATAAAATGACTTGAGAGTGAGTGTTTGATCGTCTAGTTTGCTGTGGCATATCATACCATTTCTGTTCATTTTCTTCCTTTGCAAAGAATCATGGCACAAACATTAGCCAAACCAAACACTCAATCATTTCTATCTCACCTCAACTCTTATCTCAACTCAGTCTGAATGAAACAAGAAACTGTTAATAAACATCCTTGAGTCTCTGGAACTAAATACTGTGTTGTCTTTTTAATTAAACTACATCAGTGATGATGAAGACACAATAACTAATAAAAATTACAAAGAACATTGGATGGATGGGTGGGTGGATTGGTGGATGGATGGGTGAGTGGATGCATGGATGGATGGCTGCATGGATGGATGGGTGGATGCATGGATGGATGGGTGGATAAATGGATGCGTGGATGGGTGGGTGGGTGGGTGGATGGATGGATGATGGATGGGTGGATGCATGGATGGATGGGTGAATGGATGGATGCGTGGGTGGGTGGGTGCATGGATGGGTGGGTGGGTGCATGAATGCAAAATATGTTTAGCAAATTCATAGGATGAATATTATTAAAGACACAATAACTAATAAAAATGACAAAGAACATTTCAGTTACCTTCTAAAAATTGATACATGGCTTAAATGGATAGTTGGATGGGTGGATGATGGATGGATGGAGGGATGGATGGATGGATGGATGGATGGATTAATGGATCGGTGCGTTGATGGGTAGATTGATGGATGGATTGAGGCATGTGTGGGTGGGTGGATGGATGTGTGGATGGATGGAAAATGGATGAATGGGTGGGTGGGTGGATGTTTGGATTAATGGATGAATGGCTGGGTGGATGATTGTGTGGATGGGTGCATGGATGGGTGGGTGGATGAATGCAAAATATATGTGTTTAACATTTACATAAGATGAATATTATTAAAGACAATAAATAATAAAAATTACAAAGAACATCAGTTACCTTCTAAAAAATGTTTTAGATAGTTTGGAAGGATGGGTGGGTGGATGGATTAATGGATGGTTCCATTGAAGGGTGGATTGATGGATGAATGAATGGGTGGATGGATTGGTGGGTGGATGATGGATGAATGGGTGGATGGATGGATGGATGTGTGGATGGGTGGATGGGTGGATGCATGGATGGATGGGTGGGTGGATGCATGGATGGATGGGTGGGTGGATTGGTGGATGGATAGGTGAGTGGATGCATGGATGGATGGCTGCATGGATGGATGGGTGGGTGGGTGGATGCATGGATGGATGGGTGGATAAATGGATGCGTGGATGAGTGGGTGGGTGGATGGATGGATGGGTGGGTGATGGGTGGATGGATGGAAGGATGGATGGGTGGATGGGTGGATGGGTGGATGGATGGAAGGATGGATGGGTGGATGGGTGGATGCATGGATGGGTGGGTGGATGGATGGATGGATGCAAAATATATGTTTAGCAAATTCATAGGATGAATATTATTAAAGATACAATAACTAATAAAAATTACAAA